>CM064505.1:45648355-45813894 GCA_032716605.1 Paralithodes platypus
GGTGCTGCCAGAGAGAGTGAGAGTGAGAGAAAGAGTGAGTGTGAGTAAGTGAGTCAGAGAGGGAGAGAGTTGTTTTGCCATATTTATTATAGAGCAAAGAAACAATAGAGAGATACGTCATAGTAGCATATAGACCCCTATGTTAGATTACATTGTTGACGTGTAGCAAGTGAGAGAGAGATAGTATGTAAGAGAGGGGGAGAGAGAGTGAGAGCGTGTGTGTGTGTGTGTGAGAGAGGGAGAGTGAGAGTGAGTGAGTGAGTGAGTGAGTGAGTGAGAGGGAGTATTTTCATTACCACTCTTTCATAGCCGTAAGCGCCGCACACACGCTACGTACACATGATGGCTAGTTAACACACACACACACACACACACACGCACGTAGCACAGCACACATACCTTCACACGTATGTAGGAAATACAGTATGTATCCTTTTTGCATCCTCCCCCCCCATTCTCTCTCTCTCTCTTTCTCTCTCTCTCTCTCTCTCTCTCTCTCTCTCTCTCTCTCTCTCTCTCTCTCTCTCTCTCTCTCTCTCTCTCTCTCTCTCTCTCTCTCACAAACACACACACACACACACGTTCCATTCTACCTCCCAAATTCCAGCCCTCCCCCCCCCCCTACCTGTGAGCAACACACCTGTAATCAACTACCTGGTGCCGCCCTACCCTTCCTTCCGGTGTGTGTGTGTGTGTGTGTGTGTGTGTGTAGGTGTAGGTGTAGGTGTGTGTGTGTGTGTGTGTGTGTGTGTGTGTGTGAAAGAGAGAGCATGATAGAGAGGGAGACAGAAAGATATTGTGTGTGTGAGAGAGAGAGAGAGAGAGAGAGAGAGAGAGAGAGAGAGAGAGAGAGAGAGAGAGAGAGAGAGAGAATCATCTTGATAGTGTTAGTTTGAGGAAGAATTACGAACAATTATCGCAGTCTTAGAAATCTTATATGGACAGAAATTTACCCAGTAGTTTTAATCATTTTAGAGGTTCGCTCCATTAGTTTGGCGGTTCTAAGATCCTGCGCCCCATTTTTGTGTTAATTTTAAGGCCTTTCGTATAATTTCGGTGTCGCTTTGAACCTGGCGAACGATAGCGAGGTCTAAGGTCTCACCCCATCTGAAGCTCGTGTCTCTGGTTGAACTCCTGACTCTGGCCTAGCTCAATGGAAACCACAGATGGAATTACATCCTCCACAGCTACCAACACTCTATGGTTCACTTTTTGCTCGATTTTTCATGTATTTATTATTTTTCTAGTTTCTTCGCTAGACCTCCATCAAGCCTAAACCAAAATACCCCCCTATAACCCCTTTCAAGACAAATTTGTATATTTTTCGGTGGACAAATTTCCCGGCCGAAGGCCGATTCCTTCTAAAATTGCAGGCTCGTTATCGCTCGCCAAGACAAAAATCGACACCTAAATGGCACGAAAGGTCTTAATATTGATAAAGAAATAGGGCGAAATGTCTCAAAATCGTCCAACTAATGGAACGAACGTCTTAAAATCTCACAACTAATATGCTGAACATGAGGGAGAAGGGGGTCCAGAAAACCCCCATCCCATATCCCTTCTGTACATGCGATGTGATGTCTATTTAATTGTTATTCTCGCTAACCGAGATATCTTGATGGGAACTTTGCAATTTACCGTCAGTTGAAAAAAAAAAAAAAAAAAAAAAATCAGAGATTATGAGTAGTGTAGACATTTACAGTTCTTATGTTCTTATGTTCATATTTTATTATGTTCATTAGGAGTATTAACCCCTTGAGGATCTAAGACACATTTTGACATTATATTTTGGTTATCATTAAACGATTTTGTGCAACTTAGGAAGGGTATCTAAGAATTGGTGGGTAAATACTATCTCCATTAACTCTTTAGCTCTCTCACGCTGAATATAATCGTTTAATGATAACCAGAATTAACTGTCAAAACGCGTCATGATCCTCAAAGAGTTAAGTGGATATTTGTAAAGTTTGCTCCCGAAACCTCCAGGAAGCTTGACAAATAACCCAAAGGCCGATTCCTCCTAAATTGCAGGCTCGCTTTCGCTCGCCAGGAAAAAATCACCTAAATAACACGAAAGGTCTTAAAATTGACAAATTAATGGAGTGAAAGGTCTTAAGGCTGATTAAGAAGTGGGCGAAAGGTCTTAAAATGGTCGAAAAATTGGCAACATGTCTTAAAATCTGTGGTGTGAATGTATGCTGAAGAGCGCAGTGAAGACAGTGTGGAGGTTTGTAATGAGTGTATTGTAACCTGTTCCTCCCAACCCCAGTATATAAGGCCTAGGGAGACTGGTTTAAGGTAGGGTGGTATGTAGACGGTGTACAGGTGTGTGTGGGTGGGGGGGATGTGTGTGGGTGTGGGTGTGTAGAATAGTGTATATGGGGTGTATAGAGTAGTGTTGTCAGCTCTAATCTGGGGTATGCAACACTGAGGATCTACTGTATAAAATAGTGTGAATGTATACTGTATAAAGCAGTGTATATAGTGGTGTATAGAGGTGTGTATTTTAGAGTAGTGTGGGTGTGAGCTCTAACCTGCCACCCCCTTCCTACCCCCAACAGACAGACAGACATACAGCCTTGTGGGTCAGGTCTAGGCTAGGCTGGTATGTCCCCCAGGCACCCTCACTCTCACTCTCTCTCACACACACACACTCTCTCACACCTACCTATCCTCACCTTTACCTCTTCTACACATACCGTACATTTATCTACTACTACACCTATCCTCACCTCTACTTTCACACATACATCAAACACAAAACTCTACTACTACAGCTGACCTCACCTCTATTTTGTCTACATACATACATACCTCTAATACTAAAAGGAGATGTGTCAGATGGTTGAAAGCCACAGTTGCTCGCGCGTTTGGGGCTAGCAAACACGTATTATGAAAAACATGTATCCATCATACAATTCACTGTCTCTCACTTCACTCACTCACCCCCGTAATTTACCGGAGGATAACAGGTTTTTCTCAATACGTAGACGGAGGTCTTTAAAAAAAAAAAAAAAAAAAACTACACCTGTCCTCTACCTCTTCCACACACACCTGTCTTCACCTTACCTCTATTACACGTTACACCTCTCTTAACCTTTCCAGTACCGGTGACGTATATTTGATTTTATTTCAGCTGCATTTAGACGATTTTATAAAGCTTAGGAAGGATATATGGTAGCTAAAAGGATGAATTGAGATAGTATGTAGCCTTTGAATTGGTAGATATCCTTCCTAAGTTGAATATAATCGTCTAATAGTTGACAGAATATAATGAAAACGACGTCGCCGATACGGTAGGGGAGGTGTGGTGGAGTGGTCTTGCTACTGGACTGATAATCCAATGGTCTCGGGTTCGAATCCCGATGTATCAATGGGTAGATATTGGGATGGAATTTGTGCTGCACCTAGTATCAGTGCATTACCACAAAACCCACCGAAACGCCTACAAAATACCCTCATTGTTTCCTGATTAAATAGCACTGTATGAATATTCCCATATTCAAAATATGGCACAGGGGAGCAATGCCTAATGAGTTAACTGCTCAATAGGTGGCGTTCTGAGAGTGAGGGTCCGAGTCTAAGGGGTGAGACACAAAGGCAAAGTAGCTCCAGAGATGGGGCTGCTTCGAACCGTGAGTGTAGCTCTAAGTGCTTCACATGTCTCACTCCCTAGTCTACAAGACCTCACAAGCTTCACCGTGTCGAGCGGTTGGATGTACAGACTCTCAGACTGTGCCCGAGAGGGAGTAGTTGGAACATATACAAAAAAAAAAAAAAAAATCTACTGTATAATTATACTACACACACACACACACACACACACACACACACACACACACACACACACACACACACACACACACACATCTGTCTTCACCTTTACCGTCTCACCTGGCCTATATACTACCTCAGCACCTGTTTCCATCTCTACCCCTACTTTCTACCTCTATCACAAATGGGTCCACCTTTACCTGTATGCTACCTCTATACATCTGCCTTCATTAACCATACCTCTATGCGCTACTTATAATTCTACTTCTACTTCTAATCTACTTTTAATTCTAATTCTTATCTACTTCTACTTCTTATCTACTTCTAATCTACTACTACTTCTACGCTACACCTTCCCTAACTATAATAACTATGTCTTGGCCTACTTAAAATCAACAGGGTATAGTCATTACAGTATATTAAATGCAGGGATCTGGTAGCCAAACTTTAGATATGGTTTCGGAGGCGAGTTTAATTTGTAGGGGGAAAGTTTCGCGATCCTGATACGGTATTGTGTTTCAGAGGGGAGAATTTTGAAGTTAAATTTGAGTTGTTTGGGGCACTTTGATGAAGTATTTTTGTTAGGGTGCTGAATTTTACCCTTTGGAGATTATGGTGCATTTCGACAGTTTGTTCTGGCTATCATTAGGCGATTTTATGCAGTTTAGGGAAGGATCGGTGGGAATTATAAGGGTATACCCATCCTAATCTGTAAAAAATCGTCTAATAAAAGACAGAAAACAGAAACGAAATGCGCAATTGGATTTTGAAAGGGTTGATATAAAGGTGAGTTCCTGGTCAGGGGGTTAATGGATATAGTCTTTACCCTTATAACTCTCACAGACCCTTCCTAAGTTGTATAAAATCGTCTAATGGCAGCCAAAAACAAACTTCCAAAAACGTGTCATAATCCACAAGGGGTTAATGAGGCACGTAAACATTATGTGATGTGAGCTATATAGAGTGAATGTTGGCTTGGCTGGCATTGATGAAAAGGTACAGTTGGCCAATAAGTCGTGTCGTCGCTGTCATTACGTTTTGCTCGCTGTATGCTGTATTAATGTCTGTCAGATGTTGAATAGGGTGTGTTTAGGTAGGAACATGTTTGTATATATCATTCGAAACGATAAATTAATGCTTAGAGAAGTTATAATGCCAATTATTGATCGAAATATACTTGGTTCCGCGACATCACTTATTTGAGCAACTGTACGAGTGAGTTATATGGATGACCGAGAGTAAAGTTCAACTAAGGTGACTGACTGAGAACTCTAGGGTGAATCAATGCAGAGTACGAGGTAGATTGGAGGTGCTTCATGGGGGGTCTAGCATGAATTTTTAGCTCTTTCTGTACCGGTGACATCCTTTTCATGACATCCTGGCAACTATTAGACGATTTTATTCAGCAAAGGAAGGATGTCTACCATGCAGATATAATAAGCTACCTCCATGATGTCTACCCATCAAAAGGCAACAGTCTGTCTCAATGCATCCATTTTGCTACCACACATCCTTCCTAAGCTTCATAAAATCGTCTAAATGTAGCTAGAATATAAATATACAAGACGTCGCCGGCACAGAAGGGGTAAAAGTTGCCGAGTGACTTGATATTTACTATAGCGCATTGCAACGAGACAAGGATATCTCAATTTGTTAACCCGTTCAGTACCAGGGACGTCCTTTCCACCGTATTCTGGCAACTATTAGATGATTTTATCCAGCTTAGGAAGGACCTCTAACAATAATAAGGCTTCAAACTATCTCAACCAACCCTTTTAACTACCTCAGATTCTTCCTAAGCTGCACAAAATCGTCTAAATATAGCTAGATTAAAATATAACACGTCGCTGGTACTCAAAGGGTTAAGAACGAATACAATAAGAGTAACTTAGAGTAATTAAATCATTAGTGTGGATAAGGAAATGAGCCAGTTACAGTGCAAGTTAGATTAAGCCAAAGTAAACTAAGGATATTAACCCCTTCACCGCCATTACGCAATGTTTATATTCAGGTTACCATTAGACGATTTTCCTTAGTTTGTAATCTACCTATACAGCTCATTAATCCTTCAAAGTAACACAGGTCCTTCTTAAACTGCATACAATCATCTAATGTTAGCCAGAATCTGAGGTAAAAGGCGTCATGGTGCTGAAGGGGTTAAGCATTCCTGTGGGCTTAGCTTAAGAGAGTTCTGGGAAGTGGATCAGGATAAAGTCAACTGCAGTAGAGTTCTGGGAAGTGGATCAGTATAAAGTCAACTGCAGTAGAGTTCTGGGAAGTGGATCAGGATAAAGTCAACTGCAGTAGAGTTCTGGGAAGTGGATCAGGATAAAGTCAACTGCAGTAGAGTTCTGGGAAGTGGATCAGGATAAAGTCAACTGCAGTAGAGTTCTGGGAAGTGGATCAGGATAAAGTCAACTGCAGTAGAGTTCTGGGAAGTGGATCAGGATAAAGTCAACTGCAGTAGAGTTCTGGGAAGTGGATCAGGATAAAGTCAACTGCAGTAGAGTTCTGGGAAGTGGATCAGGATAAAGTCAACTGCAATAGGTTGAGTGAGGTGCAAGTAGTTGTTTGTGTGTGAGTAATAATAATAATAATAATAATAATAATAAACGGTTTATTAAAGAATGGCAGCCTCATGAGCTGAAAGTACACATTTTACAATTTAGTGGATGAACATGAGATGTACAGATATGAAGATGGTAAGCTCAGTTTACAAAAAAAAAAAAAAAATAATAATACAATAATGATGCAGGTGCAGAATACAAATTATCATAAAATAACCATGAGAGTAAGTGATATACAGTACATATACACATTTATTTTACTTACTCATATACTGAACATACATATATACACGTACGTACGCACATACATACGCATACATATACATACATATATAAGAACATAAGAACATGCAGTAAGTGTGTGTGTTAGTGGGTGTGTGTGATTGCGTGCATTGTAGTGCGTGTGTTATGTGTAAAAGTATGTGTGCGTGTGTGTGTGTATGTGACGTGTGTGTGTGTTTCTGTAAAGGCGTCCATTGTAGTGCGTGTGCAATTGTAAAAATATGTGTGTGTGTGTGTGTGTGTGTGTGTGTGTGTGTGTGTGTGTGTGTGTGTGTGTGTGTGTGTGTGTGTGTGTGTGTGTGTGTGTGTGTGTGTGTGTGTGTGTGTGTGCGTGCGTGCGTGCGTGTGCGTGCGTGCGTGCGTGCGTGCGTGCGTGTGTGCTTGTCGGCGGAAATAGCGGCATCAGCATCCACTGTCTGAGTCACGATACTCCCCCCCCCCGCGCTCTCTCTCTCTCTCTTTCTTTCATCACCACCATCATCATAACAATCACCATCACTATTTACATCAGCACCATCACCACATTCCTAACTCGCCCCTTCCCCTGCCTCAAACACTCACTCATCACTCACTTTGCTGCCCCACTCACTCCCTCTTCTTCCCCACTCACTCACTCTTATCCCACTCACTCACTCTTCTTCCCCACTCACTCACTCTTCTTCCCCACTCACTCACTCTTCTTCCCCACTCACTCACTCTTCTCCCCCACTCACTCACTCATTCTTCTTCCCCACTCACTCACTCATTCTTCTTCCCCACTCACTCACTCTTCTCCCCCACACACTCACTCATTCTTCTTCCCCACTCACTCACTCTTCTTCTTCACTCACTCACTCTTCCTCCCCACTCACCCACTCTTCCTCCCCACTCACCCACTCTTCCTCTCCACTCACTCACTCTTCCTCCCCACTCACCCACTCTTCCTCCCCACTCACTCACTCTTCTTCTCCACTCACTCACTCTTCCTCCCCACTCACCCACTCTTCCTCCCCACTCACTCACCCTTCCTCCCCACTCACTCACTCTTCCTCCCCACTCACTCACTCTTCCTCCCCACTCACCCACTCTTCCTCCCCACTCACTCATTCTTCCTCCCCACTCACTCACTCTTCTTCCCCACTCACTCACTTTTCCTCCCCACACACTCACTCTTCCTCCCCACTCACTCACTCTTCCTCCCCACTCACTCACTCTTCCTCCCCACTCACTCACTCTTCCTCCCCACTCACTCACACTCTTCCTCCCCACTCACTCACTCATTCTTCCCCACTCACTCACTCATTCTTCCCCACTCACTCACTCATTCTTCCCCACTCACTCACTCATACTTCCCCACTCACTCACTCATTCTTCCCCACTCACTCACTCTTCTCCCACACTCACCCATTCTTCTCCACTCACTATTCCTCCCCACTCACTCTTCCTCCCCACTCACTCATTCATCTTCCCCACTCCCTCACTCTTCTTCCCCACTCAACCACTCTTCTTCCCCACTCACCCACTCTTCTTCCCCACTCACTCAATTTCCTACCCATTCACCCACTCTTCTTCCCCACTCACTCACTCTTCTTCCCCACTCACCCATGCTTCCTTCCCACTCACTCTTCTCCCCACTCACTCACTCATTCTTCTCCCCACTCACTCACTCATTCTTCTCCCACTCACTCACTCTTCTCCCACTCACTCACTCATTCTTTCCCACCCACTCACTCTGACCTCTCACCACCATCACTCACTGTTTCCTCACATTTCCTCCCCTCCATCACCTCCATATATCTCTGCAACTCTTCCTCCCTCTATAATTCAGAGCACGAATAGTCTGTGTACACGCCAGAATTTCGATTCATAGCAGAATATCGTGGACTTCGCTTGATTGTGGATTTTAAGTGTTGTCGAGTTATATTGTATGGATTGAAAAGGAATACACTAATTGCTTTGTTTGATTGTGTATTATAATAGTTATCGAATTAAATGTTGTGGATTTGAAAGTAACGCACTGAAATTATTTGTTTGCGTTTGGATTTTAAGTGTTATCGAATAATATTTTATGGATATGAAAATAATACACTACAATTCTTTGCTTCGTTTTGCTGTCTTTGCCTTCCACTTGTAGCAAATTCCATGTTAGAATTAAGTCCGGATTGCCTAGTAGGCCGCACGGTCTGTGCAGTTTGTGTATCTTATGTAACTCACTCTCTCTCTCTGTCTGTCTGTCTGTCTGTCTATCTATCTATCTATCTATCTATCTATCTATTTGTATCTATCTGTCTATCTATCTAGTGGCACTCCCTGGTGTAATGCAGTGTGATTCCCCCAGGAGCCCCATTTCACATCAGTGGGCGGGTTATGGGCGTGGGTGGACTGGTGGGAAAGGAAGAGGGTGTGGGATATGGGTGGGGCAGGGCGGAGGGAGAGAGAGAGAGGGTGTTTTTTGGTGAGCTGCTGTACGGGAGATTGAACTATATACGGTATATACGGTTTTTATGTATACTATAATAAAGAATACATATATCACTAATACACACACATACATACACTCACACACACACACACACACACTTCTATATATCTACCTATCTATCTATGGCCTTATGGCCTCATACCCTGGCATTAGAGAGCCGTGTGTGGCAGGGTATAGCTTGAGAGGGTAGGGATGTTGTTGTATGATATGGGTATACACACTAATACGGTATAGGGTACCTGGGTAGGGTTCAACATGGTATAGGGTAGTTGGGTAGGGTTCAACAGATGGTATAGGGTAGGTTGGCAGGTCAGGGCAGGCATGGTGTTGTAATATAAGGGTATACACAATAACATGGTATAGGGTAGCTGGGTAGGGTTCAACAGATGGTATAGGGTAGGTTGGCAGGTCAGGGAAGGCATGGTGTTGTAATATAAGGGTATACACACTAACATGGTCTAGTAGGGTAGCTGGGTAGGGTTCAACAGATGGTATAGGGTAGCTGGGTAGGGTTCATCAGATGGGGTAGGGCAGGGCGGGCATGGTGTTGTAAAATATGGGTATACACACTTACATGGTATAGGGTAGCTGGGTAGGGTTCAACAGATGGTATAGGGTAGCTGGGTAGGGTTCAACATATGGGGTAGAGTGTAGCAGATGGGTATGGTGTTGAGTTGTTGAAGGTCTGTTTGGTTCAGATAAATGTTAACTCTCTGATGATTATGACGCATTTTGACAGTTTATTATGGTTATCATTAGACGAATTTATACAGTTTAGGAAGGGACTGTGGGAGTTGTAAGGGTAAAGACTATCTTAATTACTTAATGTATTTATTTATTTATTTATCTTGAAATGGGGTATAGGGGGTGTAATTTTAAGCTTGATGGAGGTCTAGGGAACAAACTAAAAGGAGTGCTAATCCGTGTAATCTCTGTAAACAACTCTCATTCCCACAATATTCGTTCGATATTAGGCGCTGGGTAGGGAAAGAAATAACAATCCCCTTCTTAATTATAATTGAAGAAACAACCTACCAATGAACTGAAGGTAAGGCAATGTTAGGACGTGAGGCATACTACGCAGATAGCTGATAGTGTACCGATAAGATTACACAAGGGCACGTCAATTTATCATCACCGTACTTTGATTATACCTCACCTCCCTACCTCCCTCCATCTCTACCTCCCTGCATCCATCCCTCCCTACCTACCTCCCTGCATCCATCCCTCTCTACATCTCTACCTCCCTGCATCCCTCCCTCTCTACCTACCTCCATCTCTACCTCCTTCCCTCCATCCATCCCTACCTTCCCTCCATCCATCCCTACCTTCCCTCCATCCCTCCCTACCTTCCTCCATCCATCCATACACCCCTCCCTGCAACCCTTCCTGCATCCCTCCCTCCCTCCCTACCTATATTCCTCCCTCCCTACCTACCTGCCTCCCTACCTACCTCCAACCTTCCCTACCTTCCTCTCTCCCTCCCTCCCTACCTTCCTCCATCCATTCCTACCTTCCTACCTCCTTCCATCCATCCCTACACCCCTCCATACCTCCCTACCTCCTCCATCCATCCCCACCTCCCCCTCTATCTCCCTCCCAACCTCCCTAAATAAAATCCCTCCCTCCCTACTTCCCTACCATGCTCCCTACCATATCTCCCTCCCTCCCTCCCTACCTACACTTGTCTGGTTCGGATGGAGTTGGCTGCGGCGTCGACTTGCAGCGTCACACGAACAGGTTATTCTAGTCTGCTACCGATTCTGGATGTAACTGGTCACCGCAATTTCGTCAGCCAATTTTCCTTCAAAGTCCTGATTTATGTACGATCGTCATCAATTACAGGTGTTAGCTTAGTTATAGTCCAAAATCTTGACCACTAACCTCATAACTCGTGAGCGGCTAGAGTAATCGAGCTAATATGTCTACCATTTAGGAAGGGTCAGCCAGGGAATAGGTGTAGCAAATGACAGTCTATTTGCTCAATCCACTTCTGAGTTACAGAGGTTATGGGTCACGATTTCTGGCCTACGTATAATGAATGGACTTAAAGAAGATCAATTAATGCCTATACCCTGTTCCAAATAGGTACTCCAGAAATCGTGAACCCTAACCTCTGTTACTCAAAAAGGGCTAGAGCAAATGGGCTGTACATTTTCACACCTATACCCTAGCTGACCCTTCCCGAATGGTAGAATAGCCTAGCTCGATTACTCTTTTAATGTTTTTACTTATAGAGGTTAAGGTTCAAGAGTTTTGGTATACAGACGTCTTAAAATTGGCCTTGTGACTCTGTTGATATAGTCTTTTCCGTTTGGTATAGCGTTACTGGGAGATCTAACCCCTTCAGGATTATGACGCGTTTGGACAGTTTATTCTGGGTAGTATTAGACGAATGTATTCAGTTTAGGAAGAACTTGGAGCTAGATCTGTTTTTTACTCCATTGATTCCCTGCAAGCCTTTCTAAATTGCCTAAAATCGTCATTGATAGCCGGAATAAAGTGTAGACAATCCTTCCTCAAATCTAAAAGGGGTAGGAATTATAACTGGGTGACATCTAACTTAGAACTTAGTCTCTTAGTACTAATTGGTCCGAGATCTTGTGGGTTATTATGATATTTTGTTTTATTTTGAGGATTTTGCTTGTTTTTGCCATTATCGAGCAATGTATTTTAGCCTGAACCCTAGGCTAACAAAAACACATTTCCAGACTTCTTTCAAACAAGAAAATGCCCACCCAGACGCCATTCAAGCTAAATTTGTACGTGTTTCGGTACAAAAATGTCCTAGCCGTTTTCCTTTTAGTTGCAGGATCACTTTCGCTCACCCAGAAAAAGATCGACACCTGAATGTGGTGAACCGTCTCATTATCGCCAAACTAATTGAGTAAAACGTCTTTAAACCTCTACTACAAAAAAGTATGGTGATGGGCTGGTCTATCAGAGTGAGAACTGAGCGACTCTGCCATACCCATAGCTTACTCTGACTGTTCCTTTTACTTATATATTTTCTAGATCAAGTCTTCCGTGGATTGACCTCCCAATCTACCAAGATTGGAAGCCAAAGCGTCACATTTTTCCTTTGCCCCTCAACTTTCTCTTCATAATTGCTGAGGGGCACAGGGCCCTGGGTAGGGCTTTGGTTTCCCGGGCGTTTCCGCACCCTCCTCAGCTCCCCGCCATGGAGTGGCTTCGGTCACTCCAGGCTTTATTGTGGTCGGCAGGGGGGGTTCTATGGGGGGCGCTCGGTTATGGCCTTGGGGCTGTTCGGCCAGGCAGCTTGGGGAACAACAACAACAACAACAACAACTATGAGACTACAGAAGGCTCTAACGAGACTACAGAAGGCTTTAACGAGACTACAGCAGGTTTTAACGAGACTACAGAAGGCTTTAATGACACTACATAAGGCTTTAACGAGACTACAGAAGGCTTTAATGATACTACAGAAGGCTCTAACGAGACTACAGCAGGTTCTAACGAGACTACAGAAGGTTCTAACGAGACTACAGAAGGCTTTAACGAGACTACAGAAGGTGTTAACGAGACTACAGAAGGCTTTAACGAGACTACAGAAGGCTTTAATGATAACTGAAAAAGCCTTAACAACATACAGTACAGAAGACAGAACAGAGATACCAGAAACCCTAATCAAGATATAAAAAAGCCAAGAGGTTTCGTAAGTATAGATAACCGCAGTGACCTCAAAGCGACAACACATGAATAATAATAGTTTCTTATGGCACAAGACCAACATATCTAGACCGAAGAGACACTGCAGTATATATATATATATATATATATATATATATATATATATATATATATATATATATATATATATATATATATATATATATATATATATATATATATATATATATATATATATATATATATATATATATATATATATATATATATATATAGACTGCAGTAGGCCTAAATAATTTGACCCCTTCTCCCCCTCACTCTCTCTCTCGCCCTCCCTCATCCCCCAACCCTACTATTTCCGTACTCAAACCCTTTATACAACAATAATATTTACATTAGACCAATTATTATATACTCCTTAAGACCCAATACACCAACAACAATAGCTACACTAGACCAATGCTATATATACTGAAGAAGACCCAATACAACAACAACAACAACAACTACTACACTAGACCAATGCTATATATACTGAAGAAGACCCACTACGACAACAACAACAACAACAACAACAACAACAACAACAACAACTACTACTACACTAGACCAATGCTATATATACTGAAGAAGATCCAATACAACAACAACAACAACAACAACTACTACTACACTAGACCAATGCTATATATACTGAAGAAGATCCAATACAACAACAACAACAACAACTACTACTACAACACTAGACCAATGCTATATATACTGAAGAAGACCCAATACAACAACAACAACAACAACAACTACTACTACTACACTAGACCAATGCTATATATACTGAAGAAGACCCAATACAACAACAACAACAACAACTACTACTACTACACTAGACCAATGCTATATATACTGAAGAAGACCCAATACAACAACAACAACAACAACTACTACTACACTAGACCAATGCTATATATACTGAAGAAGACCCAATACAACAACAACAACAACAACTACAACTACTACACTAGACCAATGCTATATGTTGACTGGTACTTGAAAAGTAGACAGATTGGATAAAAAACACCATCTGAGGAAGAGTGACCTGATGAAGCTATCTGCGAAACGTTGTCAATTAAGTGCTCTTCCTCAGATGGTGTTTTTTATCCATTTTAACCAATTATATACTTAAGAAGACCCAATCCACCACCACCACCACCAACACCAACAACAACTACTTCAACTTCAACACCACTAGACCAATTATATACTCCAGAAGACCCAATACAAAAACAACAACAACTACATTATAGTTTATTTATGTTATGCTGGCGAGAGATTAGCTTGTTCGCATCTTGATTATTTATTCAACTAGTACACGTTTTTATAGCCAAAGGTGATGTTAATTACTAACAATTAGGCGGCGTCACACGAGCAGTTTAGAAAGACAGTACCGATATAGGAAGAGAGAGCTAGGATTGAATGTCTAAGGTAGAGTATGGAGAGTAATACAGCCATATCATTTTCCGTTTCCATATACCCCGGAAAGATCTCCATAAAACATTAATGATTGTGTTATTATTATTTTGTTTAATGTATAATTTGTTTTGTATTGATTAATGTTTCCCTAGATCTCTTTAGTGTTGTTCGCTAGACCCGACCAAGCTATACAAATTTAGCCCCCCTTCACCCCAGTTTGAGACAAAATGTAAATGTTTCGGTAAAAACACAATCAGGAGAGAGAGAGAGAGAGAGAGAGAGAGAGAGAGAGAGAGAGACTGCGAGACTGCACAGACCATGCGATCCCTACTAGGCATTGCGTCCTTAGTTGCATTCTCTCAAAGGTTGTCAATCTAGGAACACTGCATACACCTACAGTACTGCTATCCCCCTTTAACCCCTTCAGCAACATGACGCCTCTTGACCTTTGATGCTGGCTGAAATTAGACGATTTTATGCAGCTTAAGAAGGACCTGTCTTATTCAGAGGGTTAATTGAGATCGCCAATTTACTGACCATTCGTGTAAGGTATCTAGATCCCTTTGGAGGCTCTTATGCCACATTTTTTTGTTTGTAATGTGAGTGAGGGAGACACAAGGCAGAACTGCCTATAGCGAGTGCCTCCCCCAGAGTTGAAAGAGTGACAGGGCCATAATCAAGGGACGTTCGAGCCAAAATGCCTGGACACACGGTGTTTGAAGCAATTTAAATCATAGGAAGAGGAAAAGACTGATTTGGGAGAGAGTTCCAGAGCTCAGCAGTTGAATAGAAGAAAGTCTGGGAATAGTGTTTCACTTTTGGGTTGGAGGGTTGCACAAAGTATGGGTGGGATTGTGTTGCATGACGGGTACTGCGTACCCTACGTAGAGGAGGTGGTATACACTGGAAAAGCTCTGAGGAACATTGATTAATATAGTAGCGATAGAATAGTGAGAGATGCAACATTGCGGCGAAGAGAGAGAAAGATTGCAGAGAGTTGGTGAGTTAATGATACGAAAGCTTTCCTTTCTACTTTGTCTAGGAGAGCGGTGTGAGAGGATCCTCCCCACACATGTGAACAATATTCAATACAAAGACGCACAGTGCCCCTGTACAAACTAAAAAGCTGTGAAGGGGTAAAGAACCCCTTGAGGCGGTTGAGCACACCCAGCTTCTGTGAGGCTGCCTTAGCAAGACTGGTAATATGGTCCTTCCAAGTGAGAGCAGAAAAAATGAGACACCGAGAATATTGAGAAAAGATGAAGGATTGATTTTTGTATTGTTGAAGTGTAAGGGATCTGAATCTATTCTCCCCATTTTGGTATCGTGTGCGAATTTACTTATACAGTACTACTAGTTATATCTAAATCCAGGTCATTTATGTATATAACAAACAGTAGAGGGCCTAATACAGATCCTTGGGGGACACCACTTTTGACTGGACCCCATTCTGACTTAATACCATTTATGCTTACACTCTGCTTCCTACCAATTAGCCATGACCTAATCCATCCCAACAACGACCCACCTATTCCATGCGCCTCAACCTTTCTCATCAATCTATAATGAGGGACTCTGTCGAAAGCTTTACTGAAATCAAAATATATTATATCATATGACTTGTCATTATCTACCGCTTCATATACCTCTGAGAAAAAGCTAAGGAAATTAGTAAGGCAAGAACGTCCCTGAGTGAATCCATGCTGAGAAGAATTAATTAGTTTAATTTGTCTAAGTGGTTTCTAATTTTCTTAGATATAATTGACTCGAGCAATGATTGATGTGAGACTAATGGGACGGTAATTGGATGCTATTGATTTATCACCTTTTTTGAAGATTGGAACTACATCTTTCTCAATACCCTCCTCTGACCTGACCTGACCTGACCTTTTCCAACTTATGGTTCTGCTTGTATCCCTCCCCCTCTTATCCTATCTCTGCATTTCCCTATTCTACCCATCTTATCCTATTTCTGTATGTGCCTATCCTCCTTCCCTTGTTCCGTGCCGCATCATTCCCCCCCCCCCCCTCCCCCAGTGCTTGCCGCCCTTGCTTGCTTGCTTGCTTGCGGAGCCGGGGCCCTACCGAGCGACCAGCTGGGTGATCAATACTGCAGTTCACATCAGCAGCGCTGCGCCCTTCCACCCTCCTCCCTTCCCTTCCTTTCCTTCCTACTGCTGCTGCTGCTCTCAAACACTCGCACACACACTCTCTCTCTCTCTCTCTGGTTATCTCTCGTTGTCTGTTTCTTTATCGTTGTCTGTTTCTTACTCTCTCTCTGGTTATCTCTTTCTCCTCCCTCCCTCTCTCTTTCTCTTCCTCACTCTCACACAAACACACACACACCCTGCCTGTCTGCCTCTCTCTCTCTCTCCCGCCGCACCCCAGCCACGGCGTCGCCTCTAGGGTTCCTGGTCCTGGACAATTCAAGCTGTAGACCATTCCAACCAGGGACAACTTAACCAGGGACAACTAAGCAATTGACCACTTGCGAGTTTCGTTCTATAAGGAAGTTGGAGTTGTAGACATCGATATTTAACATAATTACCAGCTAAAATACAGTTATAGTACATTTATAGATGCATAAAATCCAATTCAACATACTCTTTAGCCATCCGAAACCTACATTATTGTTGCATGTCTGTTTACTATAGATGTCTACAGCTCCAACTTCCTTATAGAACGAAACTCGCAACTGGTCAATTATCATTATCATACCTAAAGTTAACTGAGCCTAGCCTTGTGTAACCTAGCACCACTGGTTGAAATGGTCCATACTGGTTGACATGTCGTGTCATTTGCCTTTCCACTTGTATCTACCACACTAAGTAGGTTAAGGAAGGTCAGCTTTTTTTTTTTTTTATCTTTCTCTTTTTTTCTCTCTTTCCCTGGCTTGTATCCATTCGGCCCCATTCAGCCAACTGTTTTAAGACGTTTATCCCTATCCAGGTGTCGATTTCTCCCTGGCGAGCGATAGCGAGCCAGTATTGTATGGAGAAATCCGGCTTTGCCGGAGAAATTTTTCTATAAAAAAATGTACAAATTTAGCTTGCTGTTAAAACAAAAATATATAAATGCTGGCTCGCTACCGCTCGCCAGGAAAATATTGACACCTGAATTGGGGTAAACGTCTTGTCTCTAGCCCACTCATAAGAATTCTTGGACCCGTACGTTGTTCTTTGTGCTATTATTTCTCCCTGGATTGATTTTTTTCTCGATTGAACTAGCTTTTTTATGAATATTATATATAGTTTTGTAGTTTATGTATAGAAAATTATGTTCCTAAATTCGTTTCCAAAAATTAGAAATAGGCAAATTCCACAAATATTTGTGAGTGGGTTAGAGACTATAGCACCCGAGTGTACCTGTATACGGTATATATTTTTGATGTACTTATGGTATCTCAACAAAGAGTCAAATCTACCACACTCTCCGCTGTGTGAATGGGATCTGCCTAGTGTGGGTCAATCGGCTCTCTGAAGACTCCCGTTTTCATATGTTCTTATGTTCCTGCTTATAACTGTGTTTTTCTTGTTCTTATAAGGTTCCGTTGCCAGCGTACTTGTCAATAATCTTGATCCCTAACCTTACTGTACCTCAAAAGGGGATAAAGCAAACGGGTTGTAAATGGCCACACCTATTTCTTGATCGACTTTTCCCAAATGATAGAAATGTCATCTCTTAGGCTCTCATTCTTTTCGACTTATAATAAGTTAGGAGGTCACGATTTATGGTAAGTTCGCTCGTGCCAGTCACCGTGCATAACAGTTTAAGGGGGTAGTGCGTGGTTTTTGGTCTATATATACTGTATATATACCGTATATTTATTAATTATTTTTTGAGTTTCCTCGTTAGACCTCCACCAAGCTTAGAAAAACACCTCCCAGACCTCCTTTCAAGATAAATTTGTAAATTTTTCGGTACAAAAATTTCCAGGCCGAAGGCCGATTCCTTCTAAAATTAGAGGCTCGCTATCACTCGCCAGGAAACAATCGACACCCAAAGGGCACGAAAGGTTTTAATATTGACACACAAATTTGCCGAAAGGTCTCAAAATCGCCAAACTAACGGAACGAACGTCTTAAAACCTCAAAACTAATATGCTAAACAGGAGGGAGAAGGGGGTCCAGAAAAAACGAATAGTACCCCCATTAATTAATCATAGTATGAAAACAATGCTAATCTAACCGTTACTCAGTGTGTCCAATAATAAAACAATGCTAATCTAACCGTTACTCAGTGTGTCCAATAATAAAACAATGCTAATCTAACCGTTACTCAGTGTGTCCAATAATAAAAACAATGCTAATCTAACCGTTACTCAGTGTGTCCAATAATAAAACAATGCTAATCTAACCGTTACTCAGTGTGTCCAATAATAAAACAATGCTAATCTAACCGTTACTCAGTGTGTCCAATAATAAAAACATTAGAAAAGATGTATGTTATTGGACACCATTCGAGGAGGAGCACTTTATTGTCAACGTTTCGCTGATAGGTTCTTCAGGTTACCAGTGACCTGTAGTGTCCTGAAGAAGCTATCAGGAAACGTCAATAAAGTTCTCCTCCCCGAATGGCGTTTGTATTAATTCTGTCAACTGTCCAAAGTTAACTAAATACCTGCGTTGATTATTGCGGAGATTTCCTGTATGTGACAGTTGTTGTGTCCCCGCGTGCCTTTTGTTAGCAAGATATCTCAAAAACTAAATATTATAAGATTTAGATGAAACTTGGTTAACACCTTTATGATGAATGGTGTATAGTTACCCAAGAATTTCACACTCCGATGCTGTTGATGATTGGCTATGTTTGGATGCAACACCACTCCCAAGAATATGAATGGAGGAAATGTGTTCTCTATTTAGCGTTCTTGTATTAACATAAGAACATAAGAAAATGGGAGTCTGCAGAAAGCTGATTGGCCCAAGCAAGGCAGATCCCTGTCCCACACAACCCCAATTCAATTACAAAGCCCAATTATAGGCTCAACACTCCAATACCCTGAGGATCATCTTACCAAAACGGTCAGAGATTAACGCAGGATTATGGGGGTCTGCAGAGCGCTGATTGGCCCAACCCGGCTGATCCCCCTTCACACCCAACCCTTCTCGTCCATATGCTTATCCAATTTTATCTTAAAGCTCCCTACCGTTTTAGATCCCACTATAGCACTTGGTAGTCCATTCCACCCATCTACAACTCTGTTACCAAACCAATATTTGCCTATATCTTTTCTGAAACAAAATTTATCTAATTTGAAACCATTGGTACGAGTTCTTTCGCTATCACTGAGCTTTAGTACATTTGTCATGTCCCCTTTGTCAATCCCACTAACCCACTTGAACACCTCTATCATATCCCCTCTAACTCTGCATCTCTCTAACGAATGTAAACCTAATTTCTTCAGCCTTTCTTCATACGGAAGATTTCTAATATTATGGATCATTTTTGTCATTCTACGCTGTACTGTCTTCAATGAATCTATGTCCATTCTGTAATAAGGACACCAAAATTGGACAGCATAATCCATATGGGGTCTCACTAATGACAAGTAAAGTTTTAAGATAACATCAGCAGTTCTGTTACTCACACTCCTAGAGATGAACCCGAGAATCCTGTTTGCCTTATTACGAACGCTTATACACTGTTTTCTAGGCTTCAAATCATTGCTAACAAACACACCTAGATCTTTCTCGCAGTCTGAATTTTCTAATTCTAAATTAGCTAGTTTATATTTAACATTTGTTTGCATCTTCCCTATCTTTAATACCTTGCATTTGTCAATGTTAAACTTCATCTGCCAATTTACTGACCATTCATGTAAGGTATCTAGATCCCTTTGGAGGCACTCCATATCGCTATCTGAATCAATTGATCTCCCCATTTTAGTATCGTCTGCGAATTTACTTATCCTACTAGTTATACCTAAATCTAGGTCATTTATGTATATAAGAAACAACAGGGGACCTAATACCGATCCCTGGGGGACACCACTTTTGACTGCTCCCCACTCTGACTTGGTACCATTTATGCTGACTCTCTGTTTCCTACCAATTAGCCATGACCTAATCCATCCCAACAACGATCCTCCTATTCCATGTGCCTCAACCTTTCTCATCAATCTCTCATGAGGGACTCTGTCGAAAGCTTTACTGAAATCTAAATAAATAATATCATATGACTTGTCACTAGCTACTGCTTCATATATTATGTATTAGTATGTAATTATCATTATGTCCTATTTTGTTTGTTCTGTTTGTTAGCAGGATTTATCATAATACAAATGGCGGATATAAACACAAAACAAAACAACGTTACTTTGATAATGCTTCCACGGGGAGTTGATTATAGTCTGTTTAATTCCAGCTGACGGTATATTGACACCTAAAATTGTCATCTAAATGGCACGAAAGGTCTAAGACTTGACAGATCTTAAATTAGCCAAACTAATGGGGCGAACGTCTTCATATCTCACTACTAATGGAGCTGAACATAACGGGGAAGGAGGTCTGGAACAACCACCCCCTTAATGTGCTACGATGGACCTTTAGTTATGATTTAATGACACAATTTTTAATTTGTAAACGTAATTTGGATAGCCATATGAATGATATTGGTTGGGCGTGAAAGGGTTCTGCCTCGTGTGGACCGATAGGCTCTCTTCATTTTGTTGTGTTCTTGTGATGTTTACTGTACTGTTCAAATTACTGGTTGTCCAAAGAACCCACTCACAATTTTTGGCAATTGATTCATTATTCTCTATTAGTCATATGCATTATATGGGTTGGGTGTGAATGGAATCTGCCTCGGGTGGGCCGGTCGGGCTTATGCAGATTTCCGATTTTTTATGTTGTTATGTAGGCCTATCGGTTATAGGAATAAATATGGTCGATTAAGTAAACCCCTCGGATTATGCAAAGTAATTCCTAAGCCAACAAAATTATCCTGGTGGTAGCAAACAGAGAATAATATGATCGAAGGGCTAAATTATGTTAGTCTATAGTCCATTTATTATAGGTAGGCCAGAAATCCTCACCACTGGTCTCTGTAACTCAAAAAAATGGCGATGGGCTGGTCTATCAGAGTGAGACCTGAGCGATCTCTGCCATACCCATAGCTTACTCTGACTGTTCCTTTTACTTATATATCTTCTAGATCTCAAGTGGCGGCGTCATTTCCGTGGATTGACCTCCCTACTGCCAACCTAGAAGTTGGCAGATTGGGAGCCAAAGCGTAACATTTTTCCCTTGCCCCTCAGCTTTCCCTTCATAATTGCTGAGGGGCACAGGGCCTTGGGTGGGGCTTTGGTTTCCCGGGCGTTTCCGCACCCTCCTCAGCTCCCTGCCTTGGAGTGGCTTCGGTCACCCGGGCTTTGTTAGTGGTAAGCAGGGAGGATTTTGTGGGGGCGCTCGTTTATGGCCTTGCTTGAGACCTTGGGGCTGTTCGGCCAGACAGCCTGGGGAACAACAACAACAACAACAACAACTCCAAAAAATGGCTGGAGCAAATGGTCTGACAGTTTCCACACCTATTCCCTGGCTAACCCTTCATAAATAGTATAAATATCCCCTTCAGCACGATAACGTCTTTTTATCTTTGAATTGGGCTAATATTGGACGATATTATGCAGTTTAAGAAGAACCTATGCTATTCGGAGGGTTTATGAAATTAATTTTACCCCTGTGAGTCCTAGAGGTAGATTATAAACTAAAGAAAATCGTCTAATGGTAACCAGAATATGATCGAAAAGTACGCCATCGTGTTGAAGGGGATATTAGCTCGATTATAGTCTTTTATGAGTTATAGTGGTTAGTGGTCATGATTTTTGGCCTACCTATAATGAATATACTATAGTTGCTTGACATGCCTCTGTAGACAGTAGTATATATTCACTGTATAAGAAATTTAGGCCTACATATCTCAGGGTCTGTTGCCCTTACTTGACGAAACTCCGAATATGGGCAAATCGACGTCCATTCTTAAAGTAACCCTACCCTTCGATATAGTCATGAGAGAGCTACCTGTATAATATTGGGCAACAGTAATACGACATTCTTACTAAATCCATGTCTTTATGGTTTCTCCTAGCTTAGAGTGACGCAGTACTGGGACGATAACACTTATCATTGTGCCTTGTGGTTGTATAGATAACGGCGGAAATGGGAGCTTTGGTTAGATTCAATATTAAAGGCTCCCCCAGATACAGACCATACCGTTACACACATTCGTGGAAATAATGTTCACGACTTCATGGCACTGTGATCTGTGAGAAAGGGAGACGAACCAGCACTCATCTACTATGTTCTGGGAATGATGGCTATCGAAATTTAGGGCCAGGTATGGAGGGCGAGACAGGAAAGGCGAAGTCGTGGCCAATGTGGTAGTGTTGGGACGAAGTGGGTGTGACACTGCGGTAGAATGTTGGCGCGCACACCCCGACGCTCAGGTGCCAGATGCCTCCTTTACAGTCTCAAGCATATTTATACCTTTCAGGGCATTAACCGAGGGGCATTACACAGCCCAGCATGTTTATACCCAGCGAGAGTATAACCATGGCCTAGGTGGATCTTGTTAGGGCCAAGGATATAATAGTGGGTTATGTCAAACAAACACCACTTCTCTTGGCAACACTATGAGGTGGCTCGCCCAGTCCCGCCAGTACACCTGCAAGTCCCCACTCCACATCTTCACCAATGCATCTAGCCCCCTTCTAAATAACCGGTATAAGGTGTTTGATGCAGCCCTAAATCCCCCCGATGTATAACAGTTCCCCCGATTTATGCAAAAGGTGGATAGAGAGAGACAGACGAGGGGTGAATGGGGGGATAGATGGAGGGGGCTCTGACGTCATAGGGCCTAGTCACAGGAACGCATTTCCCGGCAACTTCGGATCGGCAGGTTCATTCTAGCAACAACTCGGGGCTATTTATGCAGGGGTATCGGTACCTAGAATCTAGGTAGTAGATAATATTTGGCTGCAATATTATAATCCTTGAATTTAGTAGCTTCCGGAGCTACAGAAGATGCTTGAAAGAGTTGGTCTGACTGGGCCGGTAGGGTGGGTGGGGTGCGGCCAGCTTAGCAGCCAGCCAGACCCGTGTCCGATTCCGCCACCTCTACCTTCATCGATTGGTTGACTTACTCTAGTTCCCTCCATCCCGGCTATGCTACCTGCCTCAAATAAAAACACTTTTAATAACCATGGACAACAACGCCCTAATGCAATCACTAACGACCAAGATTGCCTAAAGGATATCTAGCCAAGGAGTCACTAAAGAAAAATGCAGTAGCTTTCTCCCTTTATAACCATGGAAAAGATCCATACACCAAGCCACTGCAGAGACCCAGCCCAGAACACTGCAGACATCTATAGCCGATGATGTAGGCCAGGGATTCGGACACGTCACCGGCATTTAAAGTGTGTTCGTATGCGTGCTTTTAAGAACTCGTCCATGCCCTCGGTTTCGGCATGCTCCCAAACCCTGAATATAGAAAGTTAATGAATACCTAATAATCTTCACCACAAACACTTTACTATCTGTCGCAAGCATGATTACTAATGCAACTTTAGTGTACAATTTGCCCGATAAACATGATTATATTTAGTTTATTGTTTTCATTTGTGATTGACGTAGGTGCTTTGATTGGGATTTTGTTTATCTGATTGGGCTTTAGGCTTATTCAGATTCTCTCTCTCTCTCTCTCTCTCTCTCTCTCTCTCTCTCTCTCTCTCTCTCTCTCTCTCTCTCTCTCTCTGAAGAACACAAACATGACTGACGATACAATTTACCTAGTCAAACATATATATTTACTTTATATTTCCCTCCAATGACAGTATCAGATGGTATATTACACCCACACCCACACCCACGTCAATGGCTGATTCACTTATAAATATTTGACCACTGTCAAATTTTAGTTTCATATACAGTATATATATATATATATATATATATATATTATGTATACTGTATATTTACTGTATATATATATATATAATATATATATATATATATATATATATATATATATATATATATATATATATATATATATATAAATATATATAAAACCCTTTCAGTACGATGACACCAATATGACTTTCGTTCTGGCTATCATCAGAAGATTTTATTCAGCTTAAGAAGGGCGTGCAGCATTGTGGATGAACTTTAGTCCATATGCCAGTGTGGAAATTCGTAACCTCAGACAGGGCTATACAGTTATACTCCGCTAGTAATGTGTCTGGTTGTGGTGGTGGTAATGTTAGTTCAGTGTGATCAAAGTATATACTCTCTATATATACTTTGAGTGTGATAGCCAAGGAGTTCCTCTATCACTTAAGGGGGGGAAGGCCTGATTTATTGGTCGATTTATTGATACGTTATATTTATTTTATTTTATATACCGGTACGTTTTTTTTTTTTTTTTTTTTTTTTTTTTTTTTTTTTTTTTCAGTTTGCTGCCTAGACCTCCATCAAGCTTTAAAAAAAACATCCCAAAGATCCCCCTTCTAGATACATTTGTACACTTTTTTTTTTTTGGGGGGGGGGGTAGGTAGGTAGGCCGATTCCTCCTAGGTAACAGGCTTGCTATCGCTCTCCAGGAAAAAGCCTACACCTAAATGGCACGAAAGGTTGACAAGTAAATGAGACAAGACACTGCTTTATTAACATGTAATGCAATACTGATGACACACTGCAGTATTAAAGGAAGATGGGCCGTTTTTCTGGTCACCCTTCTTCCTCATGTTTAGCCCCCATGAGTTTTCAGATTTTAAGACGTTCGGCCCATTAGTTTGGCGAGTTTAAGACTTTTCGTCCCATTTCTTTGTCAATATTAGGACTTTTCGTGTCATTTAGGTATTGTTTTTTTCTTTGGCGAGCAATTGCGAGCCTGTAATTTAAGAGGAAACGGCCTTTGGGCGGAACATTTGTCTATACTTTTGTATCTATCGAAAAAATTAAAAATGTATCATGAAGAAGGGTCGGGGGGGGGGGGGTTGGTTAAGGGGGGTGACCTGTTTTTGTTCTGTCTTTTTCTATCTTTCTCTGGCTTGTATCCATTTGGCCCCATTCAGCCTACTGTTTTAAGACGTTTATCCCCATCCAGGTGTCAATTTTTACTGGTGAGCGGTAGCGAGCCAGCATATTTTTTAGTTTTGTTTGACAGCAGGCTAAATTTGTACATTTTTCGATTGAAAAATGTCTCTGGCGAAGCCGGATTTCTTCATATAATGCTTGCTCGCTATCGCTCGCCAGGAAGAAATCGACACCTAGATGGGGATAAACGTCTTAAAACAGTTGGCTGAATGGGGCCGAATGGATACAAGCCAGAGAAAGAGAGAAAAGGACAGAAATAACAAAAAAGCAGGTCACCCCCCTTAAAGCTTGATGGAGGTCTAGGGAGATAACTAAAACAAATAAAATATATAAACAAAATAATGTAAAAGGGTATAAATGAGCAAATAAATACGTCCATCCCCCCCTAATAAATACGTCCATCCCCCCCTAATAAATACGCACCCCCCCCCCCCCCCCCCCCTAATAAATACCACACTATCTATGTCATCCCACTATGACAATTCCTTCCACTTTCCATCATTCGAGGTATTGCTATCTTGACTAGAAGTAATGCAAGTTATTAGTTTGTTCCCTAGACCTCCATCAAGATTAAATAATACCCCCAAGCCCCCCCCCCCCCCCCTTCCGAGATAAATTGGCACATTATTCGGTAGAAAAAAGTCTTGGTTGAAAGTCGAAAGGTCTCACAATTGACAGAAATAGGACGAAAGGTCTCCAAATCGGCAAACTAATGGGGCAAACGTCTTATAAACTCAAACATAATGAGGCTAAACACGAGGGAGAAGGGGGTCCAGCAAAAACAAAAACAAATAACAAAATAACACACAGACACTGAAACACACACACACACACACACACACACACACACACACACCGCTCTAAAACCGTTCTCTATAAGCCCCATTGGCAGGGTAACTCTGTCGTATTTTCTAGAGACCCATATTTCTTTAATTCTAGCAACACTTCTTTATTTGTCAGCTGTATCACCTTGAGGGACTATGGGTCTTTACTCTTTCAATAACTTAGCGTCTTTTTGTCATTGTTTCTGGTTAATACTAGACGATTATATACATTTTAATAGGTAACATTCATCACGATTAATCTACTATCCTCAGATCCCTTATAATGTTAATGACATCGATTAAAATTTAAACATGAAAGAAAACATGTGGGTGTACTGCAAGGGCTGACTATAATGTGGGTGTACTGCAAGGGCTGACTATAATGCTGTTAGATCTCCTTAGTCTGTCAAATTATGGGGGAGTTAAGGGGAGGTATTTATTTGATATTTTTTTTTTAGTGTCCTCCCTAATCCTCCATCAAGCTTAAAATAATACCCCAAAACCCCCTTCAAGATAAATTTGTAATTTTTTCGGTTGAAAAAGGCCTCGGCCGAAGGTCGGTTCCACTTTAATTGCAGGCTCTCGATTGCTTGCCAGAAACAAATTACACATATATTGCACGAAAGGTCTTAAAATTACCAAACAAGTGGTGCGAATGTCTTAATATCTCATAAACTAGTAGGATTATGCATGATGGAAAAGGGGTCCAGAGTCCCCCCACCCTCTCAAGTAATTAATCTTCACAACTTGTCACATATTAATTTAGTATAAGAATTCAACACCAACTATTATCAACTCTCTTTAGTCTATACAATATATATATATATATATATTATTATTATTTGTTCATACTACACATCTCGATATTAGTCATTCCAGTGTAGCGGTGACGATGACGAGGTCCCTAGCGTGTCTCTCTCTCTCCCCCCCCCCCCCCTCCCCCCACCCCCAACCTTACTTCCGGAACTCACAACATCACGGACGCAGCCGCCATATACCGGGTACACACGAAGGACGTACACTCACGGACAAGAATTATGACGCATTTTAAACCTTAGATGGCACGGTGACGCATTTCTGTTCTGTTGTTTGGCTATTATTAGACGATTTTATTGATTAGGAAGGGTATATGAAAGCCAGAGGGTTAATTGAGATTGTCTTCACCCTTATAATTCGCACAGATCCTTCCTAACTTGTATACAATCCTCTAATGATAGCCAGAATAAACTGTTAACATGCGTCCTAATCTAAAGGTTAATTCCTCGAGCTGCTTCAACGAACTTCCGAAATAGATTTAGCTTTTTCATCCGTAGTTCGAGTCCCAACTGATAGTATAAACATTAAGTAGCTGACGTGTATTCGTGTATTTGTGTATTTGTAATTTCATTGGGGGTGTTGGGTTTTAGAGTGAAATTGAAATAGTATATACAGTATATATATATATATATATATATATATATATATATATATATATATATATATATATATATATATATACCGTATATACAGTATATATACGGTATATTTATATACCGGTAATATATATATATATATATATATCTATATATATATATATATACATATATATATATATATATATATATATATACCGGTATATATAGTATATAAATATATATATATATATATATATATATATATATATATATATATATATATATATATATATATATATATATATATATATATATATATATACCGGTATATATATATACCGGTATATATATATACCGGTATATATATATATATATATATATATATATATATATATATATATAATATATATATATACCGGTATATACAGTATATATATACCGGGTATATATATATATATATACCGGTATATATATATTTATATATATATATATATATTATATATATATAATATATATATATATATATATATATATATATATATACCGGTATATATATATATATATATATATATATATATATATATATATATATATATATATATGTATATATATATATATATATACCGGTATATATATATATATATATATATAGGTATATATATATATATATATATATATATATATATATATATATATATATATATATATATATATACAGTATATAATTGTATATATAATATATACACTATATATATATATATATACTGTATATATATACCGGGTATATATATATATATATATATATATATACTGTATAATTATATACACAGTATATACAGGTATATATATATATATATATACCGGGTATATATAATTATATATATATACAGTATATATATACACAGTATATATATATACCGGGTATATATATATATATATATATATATATATATATATATATATATATATACCCGGTATATATATATATATATATATATACCAGGTATACTGTACATATATATATATATATATATATATATATATATATATATATATATATATATATATATATATATATACCGGTATATATACAGTATATAATTATATACCGGGTATATATATATACCGGGTATATATAATTATATATATATATATACCGGTATATATAATTATATATATATACAGTATATATATACCGGGTATATATATATATATATATATATATATATATATATATATATATATACCGGGTATATATATATACCCGGTATATATATATATATACCAGGTATACTGTATATATATATATATATATAGGGGGTAACGTCACTAATTAGTTGAATTGCTGAACAAATACTGACTCGAAAATATACAAGCATATTAAGATTGACAGCAAAAATTAATAAATAAGTTAACATATAAAATAAATTAATACAAATAAATCCATAAAAAGAATAAGTTAGTGAAATATCCACTCACATGTATGGTCTATTAGGCCAAAACTCTTACATATTAACCTCTTTATTATTCACAAACTCCTTGGAGTAATGGAGTGAATATTTCTACCATAGGGGAAGATCAGCCAGGGAATCGGTGTGGGAGTTTACAGACCATTTGCTCTAGCCCTTTTTTAGTTACAGAGGTTAAGGTTCAGGATTTCCGGCCTATGTATAATAAACAAGGTATAGTTTGAGTGGTAGTGTTTGTATTCCCGTGTATAGTCCATAATAATTATTGAAGTGACAACAAAAATGCATAATTTAACCCTTTGAGGATCAGGACGCGGTTTAGCAGTTTCTTCTGGCTTTTCTTAGACGATTTTATACAGATTAAGAAAGTTCTCTAGCAATCACAGTAGAGCAGTCGATATCGATAATTTTTAGGCCACGATGTTTGCCTTAGAGTGTACAGTCACTCATAAAAATTCGTGGACCTCACCTATTTCTAATTATGGGCCTATAATTAGGCTTTGTAATTGGGGTTGGGTGTTAGAGGGATCTGCCTTGTGTGGGCCAATCGGCTTTCTGCAGACTCCCATGTTCTTATGTTCTTATGATATCTTTGGAAACGAATTTATGCCTATAATTGTCTATACTTCAACTACGAAACTATATTTACTATGTTTTGAAAAGCAAGATCCATCCAAAACATAATCCAGGGAGTTATAATTACACAACGAAAAACATAGAGGGGTGGGGGGTCCACGAATTTATATAATTGACTGTACCTGTGCTTGAATGAGTCATATTACGGTCACAAACACAGCACCACCACCACCACCACACCAGCACCACCACCACCACCACCACACCAACACACCACCACTACCACCACACCACCACCACCACCACCACCACCACACCAACACACCACCACCACCACCACACCAACACACCAGCACCACCACCACCACCACCACACCAACACACCACCACCACCACCACCACCACACCAACACACCACCACCACCACCACACCAACACACCACCACCACCACCACACCAACACACCAACATACCACCACCACCACCACACCAACACACCAGCAACAATCTCATGGTTGGTCTCGCTAGTGGGCACCTCGACCTTCATCACTCACACACACCACTGAGTTACACTTAACCCCTACAGTACCGGTGACGTCCTTTGCATCATATTCTAGCAACTATTAGACTATTTTATTCAGCTTTGGAAGGACCTCCAGCAATAACAAGGCTTCAAACTATCTCCACGAACCCTCTCAACTACCATAGATCTTTTCCTAAGCTGCATAATATCGTCTAAATATAGCTAGAATAAAATATAACTCACGTCGCTGGTACTCAAAGGGTTAAAGAGGGTGACCTGCTTTTTTTTTCTTCTCTGGGTTGTATCCTCCCATTCAGCCTACTGTAAGAAATTTATCCCCATCCAGGTGTCATAGCGAGCGATAGCGAGCCAGCATTTTATGGAGAAATCCGGCTTCGCCGGAGAAATTTTTCTATCAAAAAATTTACAAATTTAGTCAGCTGTCTAACTCACTATCCAAAATATGGTGGCTTACTCTCGCTCGCCAGGTATAAATCGACACCTGGATGAGGATAAAACGTCTTAAAACAGTAAGCTGAATGGGGCCGAATGGATACAATCCAGAGAAGAAGAAAAAAAGCAGGTGACCCCCCTTAAAGGATAAACAATATACTACACAGAAGAATGAAGTAAATAAACAAATAAATACACATTATCTATCTATCTATCTATATGCTCAGGCCCAATCCCCATTTTGGGGGTAGCCGACTCAAGACAGAGCAAAAACAGGGAAAACACAAAAACAACATAAAACAACAAATAAACACAGATAAAAAGCACAAACTCACACACATCCAGGTCACCCAGGAGAAGACCCAGAGACCAGGGTCACAAAGGTCGCTCCAGCACTCCCCCGGCCCCCGACCACCCGGAGAGGTTCCGATCTCGGCAGGCAGACATGCAGCGGAGCCAAAGCCACAAGCCCTCCCACCACACTTCCAGGCGCACCCTTCATATTAATCGTCTCCCCGGGCCAGGTGCCTGATGGACTATTATCTAGTCCAACTTGCGCCCGACCCCTTACTCCAAATGACCACGTGTTCACTCAACTATTCACAAGCATTCTCCATTCACTCCTGTCTACCACCACTTCCCCTGCCTGGTCTATAGTCATTCCTCTATCATCCAAAGCCTTTCTTACACAGTCTCTCCATCTCAATGGGGGTCTTCCTGCCCTTCTATCTCCCCTTGTACCTCACTCACATATTCTCTTTGTAAGCCTTTCATCTCCCATTCGTTCAACATGACCATACCAACTCAGCACCCTTCTGTCCACTCTGGCTGACAAATGTTCCTGCTGCCCCACTCTCCTATGTATCTCTTCATTCCTCAATCTGTCTATACGAGTAACTCCACACATACTCCTCAAGCAGCTCATCTCCATCACATCCAGCCCTCTTTTCTCCTTTTTCTTCAGAGCCCATGTCTCAGCCCCATACATCACTGTTGGCACAACAATTCCTTGATACAGTGCACTTTTTACTTTCACTCCGAGATTTCTCGTCTTCCACATACTTCCCATTGCTCCGAAAACCTTCCTTCCTTCACACACTCTCTGTTTTACCTCCACTTCCATACCTCCACTCCTGCTTATCGTTCCTCCTAGATATTTAAAACACTCTACTTGTTCCAATATTTCCCCATCCAGCCTCACATCTAGATTCACCCTATGCTCTCCCCTATTACACACCATTACTTTACTTTTATTGACGTTCACCTTCAGTTTCCTCCTTCCACAAACCACACCAAACTCTTTGACTACCCGCTGCAGTTTCTCATCAGAATCCGCCACCAATGCTGTGTCATCAGCAAACAGCAACTGATTCAACTCCCAATCTCTACTATTCTTTCCTACTAAACCCAATCCTCTTCCCATAGTTCTCCTTTTCACCTCCCTCACCACACCATCCATAAACATATTAAACAGCCATGGTGACATTACACAACCCTGTCGCAAACCTACCTTTACCTCAATATATATCTAACTATATACAGGTATATATATATTTATCTATCTATCTATCTCCTATCTATCTATCTATCTCCTATCTATCTATCTATGTACCTATATATCTACTGTATCTATGTACCTATCTATCTATCTATTTATCTATCTATCGTATAAAAAGCCTAGTCGGCCACCGCGTAAGGCGTATCCAGGATCCACACACTACTGTGGATCCTGGGCGTATCCATCCTATACCGACGATTTTCGGGAAACTCCATCATCTTAGAGAATATTTCAGTGTAGGCCATAAAACAGCGCCCCAGTGGTCCTCCCTGTCATAAATCATATACTTTTTTTTTTCGTGTGTGTGCGTGTGTGTGTGTGTGTGTGTGTGGTTTTTTTTTTAGGTGAGGGAATTCTTCGTAACCTAGTGAGCAATCGAGTTGAGCATTTAAGGGGGAGGTAGTCGGTTTTTCTGGACCCCCTTCTCTCTCATGTTTAGCATATCAGTTTTGAGATTTTAAGACGTTCGTTCCATTAATTTGGCGATTTTGAGACCTTTCGCCCCATTTCTTTGTCAATATTAAGACCTTTCGTGCCATTTAGGTGTCAAATTTTTCTTGGCGAGCGATAGCGAGCCTGAAATTTTAGAATGTTTTTAACGAAAAATGTACAAATATATCTTGAAGGGGGACCTTGGGGGTGTTTTTGTTTAAGCTTGATAGAGGTCTAGGGAGCAATCTAGAAGACAATATAAAATAATAAGGCAATAACAATATAAAACAGAATAACCTCCCCTTAAATATTACCACCTGCAGTGCATAGTGTCTAAGTTTAAATATTACCACCTGCAGTGCATAGTGTCTAAGTTTAAATATTACCACCTGCAGTGCATAGTGTCTAAGTTTAAATATTACCACCTGCAGTGCATAGTGTCTAAGTTTAAATATTACCACCTGCAGTGCATAGTGTCTAAGTTTAAATATTACCACCTGCAGTGCATAGTGTCTAAGTTTAAATATTACCACCTGCAGTGCATAGTGTCTAAGTTTAAATATTACCACCTGCAGTGCATAGTGTCTAAGTTTAAATATTACCACCTGCAGTGCATAGTGTCTAAGTTTAAATATTACCACCTGCAGTGCATAGTGTCTAAGTTTAAATATTACCACCTGCAGTGCATAGTGTCTAAGTTTTCGGTTGTACAATTTACTTCATTAATGTAATGGTCTAGTAAGAGTATCACAAATGTACATACGGACAAGTGATATACTAACATAATTCGTCTTTCCAACAAATTGATTGGTCTAGTGTTTATGTAAGTGTGTAGTGGTATACGATACGATACAATGGCTGGAGGAAAGTAGGAGAGTAGAGAGTTTTGGATAGAGGAAGAATAAGTTGAGAAATGAGAAGTACAGTAAAAGATAAAAAGTACTTGGTGGTATAAACATGCTGGTTATTATATATATATATATATATATATGTGGCAGTAGATTTATCTTTTGAAGGTCACAAAGAAGTCAAATGACTTTCCGAAGGCCACTCCAGATATTGAGGATTATCAGTGCATATCCAACCATCCTCCCTATCCGTGGTAGATGCTGCGTTTATCCCCGATGACTGAACACCTGAGGGACCCTGCCTACCTGAGCGTGGGGCGCCACATCCCGAGGGCTCCTTACTACTGGCGCCAGGACGACATCAGGACTCATTGTGACTTTGGCAGCTGAGAAGGACACACACCAAGCCAAATACTCCCTCTCCATAACCCTTCTTGTACAGGTAAACCCACTACGAGTTCCTCTCTTTTTTAAACCTCTTCTCTCCAGGATACTATTTATATCTCCTCTGTCTCAAACCATATTGTCTGGTGGGACTGGCGCAGATAATTATAAATATTATGTAATCTATGAAACATTACAAAAACAAACTGGTATTTACTCTCAGGTGTGACCCTACTTATGGAGATGAACATATTATTAATGACATAATGGCGGTGGTGGTGATACTGATAATGATGCTAATTCAGGAACACCACAATAACATTGGCTATATTTGTCTCTTCATAGGTTTAACAGTACAGTACATAAGGTGATAACAATGACGACAATCCGTGGCGTGGTGATGGTGATGATGGTGGCAGCTCTCCTCCCACCCCTCACCTCCTCCTTCTGGGTCTCCATCGCCCACTACGTCGATTATGTCGTGAGTTACTTGGCTATTTTATGTGGATTTGTTTATTCATTACTTGTGTGTGTGTGTGTGTGTGGGTGGGTGTATGTGTGTGTGTGTGTGTGTGTGTGTGTGTGTGTGTGTGTGTGTGTGTGTGTGTGTGTGTGTATGTGTATATATATATCTATATATACTGTATTATATAAGCTAGAAAGAGTGAGAAAGGCCCGAGAGTGTACACATCACATACTGGAGTTCCCCAGTAGGTTAAAGAAAACAAATGTACGTGCGCTTGTCATTTATTATACAATATTCATTTTACAACTTATTCCCTTCCTTCTCCTCCGGTGTGTGTGATCAGATGGTGAAGAACTGCTTCGGTGAGGACGTGGCCATGGAGCTGGAGAAGACTGGCATGGCTCTGGGCAAACAGTGCTGGGACAAGGAGTGGGTGAGTGCTTAAATATTTCTCAGATCTACGTATATTTTTACATTTATCTGTGTATATTTTATTTGTATCAACACCTTATGTACCGGCAACACCTTGTTAACTTTAATCTGGCTACTATTAGACGATTTTATTCAGTTTCAAAAGGGCCTCCAGCAACTGATAGGCTTGGAACTATCTCACCTAACCCTTTTTACTACCACACACCCCTCTTAAACTGCACATCGTCTAAATAGAGGTAAAATAAAATTAAAAAGACATCGCCGGTACAGAAGGGGTTAAGACATTGACTAGTCCCCCATCTGGAGTGTTAACAGCCTATGCATGATATTTATAGCGAAATATATTCTCAGCTACAAAGAAACACGATTAAGAAATACAGTAGTTTCTCATTTATACGTTACACATAAACTGTCAAGGGTTGAATGTTTCCCCTGGTAAAGAAACCCGGAGCATAGTTTCCGGTGTTTGGGGTTACCGAAAACATTTTGAGTGGTTAACCCTTTCAGTATAGAGTCACTTTCTTCTTATTTTTAGTTAGCCGATATTATTCAACATAGGAAGAAGTCGTATGGGTTGAGAGGTTTAACCCCTTCTGTACCGGCGATGTATTTTTAATTTTATTCTAGCTATATTTAAACGATTTTGTGCAGTTAAAGAAGGATCTGTGGTGGTAAAAAGGGTTATGTGAGATACTTCAAAGCCTATGAATTACTGTCGGCCTCTATATATACTGAATAAAAGCGTCTAACAGCAGCCAGAATAGAGTTGAAAAGACGTCCCCGGTACAGAAGGGTTTAATTGTGATAAGCCTTTCCCCCTTTGATTCCTAGCGGTCCTTCCCACACGGCATAAAATCGCCTAAGGTTAACCAGGATGCGAAATAGTGTCATGGGTGTGGAAGTGGTTAGTTTTACAGGTAGTGCCAGGTAAGCTGTACCCTAGGCGCAAACTCTTGGACATTAATCTCTATAACTCACAACCGACTAGAGTAATCCAACTACCATTTCTACCATTTGGGAAGGGTCGGTCAGGGAATAGGTGTGGAAATGTACATCCCATTTGCTCTAGCCCTTTTTGAGTTACAGAGGTTAGAGTTCACGATTTCTGGACTACTAATTTGAAACAGGGTATAGGAGGAGGCACAGGCCAATAAACAAACCCAATAACCCCCCAAAAAACCAAAAAACAAAAACAAAACAAAACAAAACAATAAACCACTTCCCACTTGCGGTTGGTTGGTGTCGGGTAGAGCATCCGGCCATAAAATGACTGGTTAGCCTTTCGAATCCCGAGTGTGGGATGTGTGACAGTAACATTCCCCCTATCTTCAATTTAGTTTTGTTATTGCTAGAATAATAATACTACTACTAATCAAACACCTTTCTGCCCTTCAAGGACGGCGTGTATGGCTTCCCCAGTGACGCAGAGATGGAGGACCAGGCTACACAGACGGGAAGGGTTAAGAGGGTAGGTAGAAGACTCGTGTTGTGCACCTCTATAACACTGTAAGGACATAAACAACATATAAACTAACTGGAGATATGCAACACCACTACAACCTGTATACGCTATACTTCATCTAACTGGAAATCTACAACCTATATACCCTATGCTTCATCTAACTGGGGATCTACAACACCACTACAACCTGTATACCCTATGCTTCATCTAACTGGAAATCTACAACACCACTACAACCTGTATACCCTATGCTTCATCTAACTGGGGATCTACAACACCACTACAACCTGTATACCCTATGCTTCATCTAACTGGAAATCTACAACACCACTACAACCTGTATACCCTATGCTTCATCTAACTGGAAATCTACAACACCACTACAACCTGTATACCCTATGCTTCATCTAACTGGAAATCTACAACACCACTACAACCTGTATACCCTATGCTTCATCTAACTGGAAATCTACAACACCACTACAACCTGTATACCCTATGCTTCATCTAACTGGAAATCTACAACACCACTACAACCTATATACCCTATATATACTTCATCTAAGGTCGTACTTATATCCCTTTTAAATATATCGTATAGAACTATAGACACAATTGAGTTGTTGACTGTAATTCTTTGTTTACGAACTGTGGATACGGTTGAGTAGATGAGTGTTATTGTGCAAGCTGCAACATATTTCAGAAACAATAATATGTGGTTAATTGTTCGTTTATAAATACATTAACACGTTGTTCAGTGCTGTAATAATCTAATTTTGAGAAAGGTGGGATGATATACCTTTGCTCCAGTGTCTCTTGTTGCCATGTAATCGTGAGTATAATCCATTCATTATAGGTAGGACAAACATACTGATCACTAACCTCTATAACTAGAATAGAGTAGAGTAATCGAGCTGATATATCTACCATTTAATAGAGTAGAGTAATCGAGCTGATATATCTACCATTTAATAGAGTAGAGTAATCGAGCTGATATATCTACCATTTAATAGAGTAGAGTAATCGAGCTGATATATCTACCATTTAATAGAGTAGAGTAATCGAGCTGATATATCTACCATTTAATAGAGTAGAGTAATCGAGCTGATATATCTACCATTTAATAGAGTAGAGTAATCGAGCTGATATATCTACCATTTAATAGAGTAGAGTAATCGAGCTGATATATCTACCATTTAATAGAGTAGAGTAATCGAGCTGATATATCTACCATTTAATAGAGTAGAGTAATCGAGCTGATATATCTACCATTTAATAGAGTAGAGTAATCGAGCTGATATATCTACCATTTAATAGAGTAGAGTAATCGAGCTGATATATCTACCATTTAATAGAGTAGAGTAATCGAGCTGATATATCTACCATTTAATAGAGTAGAGTAATCGAGCTGATATATCTACCATTTAATTTAAGGAGTCACAATTTCTGGCCTATTCATTAGTGTATTCCAGTACATTGGGGTTTGTAACTGATGATTAATGTTAAGGGCAGATTTCCACTTGAGGGATTATTTTTTTTAACCCCTTTCTCCCTCATTTTTAACTCCACTGCTATTGAGATTTTAAGACGTTCGCCCATTAGTTTGGCGATTTTAAGAACTTTCGCCCCATTTCGGTCAATTTTTAGACATTTCGTACCATTTAGGCGTAGATTTTTCCCTGGTGAGCGATAGCGAGCCTGTATTGTAAGAGGAAACGGCCTTCGGCCGGGACATTTTTCTAACGAAAAATGTACAAATTTATCTTGAAGGGGGTCAAGGGAGTGTAATTTTTAAGCTTGATGGAGGTTTAGGGTACAAACTAAATACCTCCCCTTAAGAACGGGGTGTTACTTACTTATAATGAATGAACTATTTCACTTTCGACGTCCTCTTTCAACCTGTGACATAATATTATAAAGACAGAAATAACGTGGCCTGTTTATCTTCCCAGAATATCTTCAAGATGCCCGCCGCCCCCACCACCACCCTCCAGCTGTGTAACCTCAAGGCATGGAAGCTGGTAAGTTATTGTTCAGTCTGTAATATTACTTGTAGTTCATACTTCATTGACAGAATACAATAATATGCTGTTCAGTAGATAGATAGATAGATAGATAATATATAAACCGAAAGATAGATAGATATATAGATACACAGATAGATAGATAAACAGATAGATAGATAGATAGATAGATAGATAGATAGATAGATAGATAGATAGACAAACAAACAAAGATCTGCTACCAAATCTTAGAGAGTACAGCTAAATCAAATCAAGCTATTAACCCCATGCTTGTGGCTCTCTCTCAGCTGACTCCAGAGAACGAGATGAACTACCAGATCGTGGAGGACTTCCTAGGGTCTGGGCGGCTAGCAGAGCCCCTCAGTCGCCAGCTGCTGCAGTTGTCCAAGTCCTGCCGCGCCATCCCCGTGCCCCCCACGCCCCTCATGCCCACGGGAGAAGAAGACCCCACGCTGAAGGGGCTGGCGGCCGTCAAGCTCTATATGGACTGCATGAACACCAACGGCATGAAGATATGTATGGCCAGGGAGCAGAACAAGTTGATGCAGATGATGAAGGCTGGAGGAGACCAGTAAGGGAGGAGATGGGATGAGGAAGGCCAGTCACGGAAGGCGAAGATCCATATAATGACAGCATGGTTAGGAAGAATAAATTGTTTTATATGATGGAGGGGGTTAGTCTAATGGGGGAGGGAGTTAGGTCTATGAGGCTGGCATTTTTTATTTATATATTTATTTTATTTTATTATTATTTATTTTTTGGGGAGCGGGTTGTAATTTGGAAGAGTTTTAATTGCGAAATGTAATATCAATTCTAAATTCTAACGCACATTCACACATTCACACAAAAGAGAGCGATTTTTTTTTTATAGTCTATGCACACACGCTAAGCCCCAAAAATATATCCATAAAATGAATGCATGCTAAATGTATAAAATGAAGGTTCCTTAATCATTAGAATATTATTGGGTGATATAACAGCATGCAGTTAAAATATAAATGATTAAAATGCACAATTTTACCAGGGCCGACTTTCAACATGAATTGATGCTCTTAATTTGCATATCCGTATCCTATCTGGCATTCCATTGGCTTGAATAAAACAGATGTTCTTGATATGTTATTTATACATTAATACCTCGTGTCTGTATAGTTTTGGAGATGTTTTGTTATCGTGAGTGTCAAAGTTACCAATGCAATATGTAGTATATACTATATATATATATATATACAGTGTATATATATATAGAGAGAGAGAGTACAAAGGAGTACAAAGGAAATCAAGCAACAACAGTATAGTGACCCTTCTAGGCTGCTTGTCCTCCAAAACACTGAGGATCAAGTGTCCAAACAGTGGTTTAGAGTGGGTAAGGGAACATTGGAAAGGGAACTACTGCCCTGGAACTAATATCCGTGGCAGGATTAGAAAGTTAGTAGGGGACAGATGGGTTAGTAACTGAGGGGGGAATAAAATAAAGTTATTCATTTACAAACGCAGTCAGTCGCGGGTTTGATGCGAGATATTTGTCTAAGGTGGAGTTTAAATGAATCAAGAGAGAGAGAGGGATTGAAAACAGTTGTACAAACTCGAGCAAACTAACTCCTTAATATCATAGCGATTAGCGAACATATATTTTCGAATAAATCTATTTGCATAAACCCTTACATAAATTAAACATATCTCCAAACATCGTAATATAAAGCTTCAGATCATAGACGCTTCGACACCACCGTCCCTCAACAAGAAGCAGTGTCTCGCCTGCCTCGAGGCATGGGTTCGGACAGTGGGAGGGGAGGGGGAGGTGTGGTTTCGGACAAGGAGAAGAGGTGGGAGGGAGGAGGGGGTTGATTTTGTGAAACAAGCTCCAGTAATCTTCATCCGTCAGTCTTGCATTGAACGTGATTGGGTGTGGTGTATTGCCTTTACGTGTTAGTCTAAGTGCCCTTAACCCCTTCAAGATGATGGCATGATATTTGTGATGTTCTGGCTAACACTAGCCGATTATATTCAGCTCAGGAATAACTTCTAGATAACTTTCCCAATTTACCTTTTGACTCGCCGCCATATTAAACATCAATAAAATGGTTCCCTAAAACTTCATAAACGAATTAACAGAAGCAAATAGTGTTCTTTATGAAATTGAATGAGATTCCTTCATAGTAAATTAGCACTCGGTTATTATATCTTTGTTAGGTATAGGGTTGGTAGGCGTAGCACCCAGCACCCTGCCTACATGCTTTAGATTACGAGGGTTAGGCCTACATATAGACTATGCACACATTTCGAATGATGGCTATGATAAAACTCGGAAATGTGACCAGAATGAATGCGGGCAATCGAATTTTTTATCTAGTTAACCTTATTAGGATTGTGACGTATTTTGAAAGTATTTTTTGACTTATTAGACGTTTTTTTTTTTGGGGGGGGGGTAGTAGGTGGATGTGGAGTAGGCTATGTCGGGATAAATGTATTGGGGTGGTATGGTCACGTGGAGCGAATGGAGAGCGAGGTGTCATTGAGGGTGTATGGGAGTGAGAGGGAGGGCGAGAATGGGGTGGGGGGATAGATTTGATTTGATTGTTTTATTTAGAAAAGTACAAATGTTACACAAATATCATAGTTACATTATCTCAAAAGGGCGAAGGTGCATACGCAATCATCATCCTATTTCTAGCTTAAACTATGTCATTACATATATAGTTCGATGAGTAATACATTGATATTAGAGTGGACAAATGTAGGGGGGGGGGGGGGGGGGGGTTAAGGAAGGCTGAACAATCCAAGAAGGGATGAGCGTTGTCTGGTGACTTGGAGGAGGTTTGATCTTGGCGTCTGGCAATAGATATATAAATACATTCGGTTAATCTTAGTTAGTTTTTACCCACAAAACTCCTAGATATACTTCCTATATTGCATACAATCGTATAATGATAGCCATAACAAATATGAATAAAGGCGTCCATTCTAAAACAGCATTCTTGGTTTGCCACCCAGTGTAGGTACAGTACAGCACATTGATATCCAGCTTGGTGTACATAAGAACATGGGAGTCTGCAGAAAGCAGATTGGGCCATACAAGGCAGATCCCTCTGACAGCCAACCCATCTCGTCTATGTGTAGCCTACGGTATAGAAGAGGATAGTGTGTGTTAGTGTGGGAACATTCGGGATGGAGGTTGAGCTTACCGTGGAGCGTCTACAAGGTAAGCAACATTGATACTAAAGTTTTATATAATCTTCATGCCCTGTGTAGGTGTGTGTTATATTTATGTATGCTTTAAAGTACAACATTCTAGTTTGTTTATTAATTTACATATTTACTTATGTTTTATATAGGCTATATTTATTGCATAGCTCTACAATTATTTGCCAATCTGCTTTATTAAGAATTGCATGTCTATCTATCTTGAGTGACACCTGGTTATTACAATGTATAGTTTTCAATGTTTTATATATATTTATTGCATAGCTCTATAATTATTTGCCAATCTACTTTATTGAGAATTGCATGTCTATCAATCTTGAGTGGCACCTAGTTATTACAATGTATAGTTTTCAAGTCTATATTCTCTGCCATCGAAAGTGTAGAGTTGTCAGAGCTAGTGGTGTTGAGTACGGCAAGGTATTTATGGAGGGAATATTTTGCTACCGTAGCTCTGGAAGTATTCGCGTAGCCCACCTTTTCTTGACTCTTTCGTCCTACGCGAGTTAAAAATAAGCATAGCAAAGTTCACCATCAGATATAAATAATAAGGTTAAAAGCCGCTTCACACGATTTTCTTTTCTGGCGACTTGCGATCGGCATTTTTAATTATTTGTTTTGGTTGCACCATTTGGAAGTTCTCTTTTGATTCATCTGATCAATTAAATTTGAGGTAAAGGGTTATCGTTGGCTTTAACCATAGACAACTTGAATATAAAAGCTTCCCGATCCGAATTGCAGATAATAGATGTCGGAATAATCGCTCGTGTAACTCGGCCTAAATGTGGAATGCGATTATTCAGAGGTCAGTCACAAACAATCCCAAGGTCATGGTAGGGTAGCAACTGTGACCTGACCCCCTTACTTCTTCCCCCTCTTCCTTCTGTTTTATTGCATATTTTCTTCTTTTGCCTCTCTTCCTTGGCCGTTCTTCCTAATCCCCTTATTCCTTCTCCCTCCAGTCCTCCTTTTTTCCCCTGCTATATAGTTCTTGTCTCTTGAGTATGCCTGTCAATGTTCATGTTTCTGGCGTTGAATGGCAACTTGCTCCAAGTCGAGTTGCCAATACTCGCTTGAAAGAGACTGAAATAATGTCTGTCCCCGAAATGCCGGGGTAATCGTTTGTGTGACAGTGTGACTTGACTCAATACCTCTTACCTATTGTAGCCGTGAGCCCCGTGGTAGTAAGTCCCCCAGGTGTAAACAAGGTAGGCAAACAACACCAGGATAACACTGGCCTTAATGGGGTTGGGAAAGGAGCATAGAGTAATCTACTGGGGGGGGGGGGGGGGGTGTTATTGTGGTCTAGGTCAGAGAAGGGGTTGACTGGGGAGGAGGGAAGGGGAATGCTTTGATTGCGTTTTTCATTATTATTTTATGATATATTTTACCTTATTTTCTTTCCCTGTTCACTAAATTATCTCTTTATCGGCGCTAGATCAGAGTATGGTAGGCCTAGTTACAAGAGTGGAAAAGTCCGTATTAAAGGAAAGGCATTGGGTTGGGGGTAAAAATACACACACACACACACTTGCAGCCCAATATATAATGTATTCCTAACATTATCGGTGGCAACTGCTATTCATTTTCGTGTAGGCTAGGTAAAGTTATGTTTTCGCTTGGCTTTCATTTCACGGCTGTTTGCTTTTTATTTTCATTACGAGATAGACAGATAGAAAGAGAGGGAGAGAGATAGAGGAGTGTGGTTTTTTTTGTTTTTTTCCCCAACTACTCCCTCTCGGGCATAGGCTGAGAGCCTGTACATTCCACCGCTCAACACGGTGAAGCCCGTGAGGTCTTGTTCCAGTCTGGGGAGTGAGACATGTGAAGCATCCATCATGGCTCGAAGCAGCTCCATCTCTGAAGCGGCCGGTTGCTTCGCTCAAGTGCTTCACCGTCTCACCCTCCAGACTCAGACCCTCACTCTCAGAACGCCACCTATTGAGCAGTGAACTCACTAGGCATTGTCCCCCTGTAACATATTTTGAATATGGGAATATTCATACAGTGTTATTTAATCAGGGAACAATGAGGGTATTTTTTTGGCATTAAGGTGGGCTTTGTGGTAATGCACTGATACTAGGTACAGCACAAATTCAATCCCAATAATATCTTCCCATTGACATATCGGGATTTGAACCCGGGTCCATTGGATTACCAATCCAGTGGCATGACCACTCCACCACACCTCCCCTGTGGGAGGTGTGGGATTAGTTTATAAATAGTGCGAACATACGAAAACGGGAGTTTGCAGAGAGCCGATTGGCCCACACCGCAGATCCCTTTCACACCCAACCCATCTCGTCTAATTTTATCTTGAAACTCTCTATCGTTATTGATCCCACTATAGCACTCGGTAGCCTATTCCACATAGGGTATCTACAACTCTCTGGTGGGGTGGTGTTGGTGCCTTTGGGTCTATAGCCTACTATTGTCGTCTGAACGAACAGCACACTACTAATATTGTTGGGTGGAATATGGGTACATTTTTGTGTAAATCTTACATATGCAACCTATTCCATAACGAAAGAATAGTAAGAATACTCTCAGATGTATTAGAGTAATGATAGTTTGCTTGGGACCAACAGAGGGCTGTTATCGACTAGCATGATATGCGGGGTTTGGAAGAAGGAAAGGACTGCTAGGATCGAAAAAGTTAAAAATAATGCCTGTGTCCCACTTTAACTGACATTATCACAGCCCACCTACGCTAAATGATCCCCAACTGATAATACCTCCCTCCATAGCCTATAGTCGCCACACCTCGCCTATATTATAACCATGGTAGAATTACTATAACTAACCTATGGTAGAATTACGCCATGGTTATTATTAAGCTAGAATACCTCTCACTTGAAAGAGAACTAGAGATAATTCAACTTCGAAAAGAAAGTTTATAATTATATACTTCATAATCCAGAACATCGGTGTGTAGCCTAATTGTTACTAATCCGGCTTCCGTTTTACGCTCTTAAAAGCTGTCTCAGATTAAGGGATGACTGTAGGAAACCATAGAATAGTGAAATTCAGAACAGAAATACCGTATTTATGATTTACTGTCTTGATGGTGTAATGGTTAGAGCGTGTAAGTTCTGTATAAGATATCCTAGGATCGAATCCTGAGAGTATCACATGCTTCCATTAATTTTAATTAGGGGGTTATTGGTGTTAAGAACGATGTTAAAAATACTTATTTGTGGACTTTTTTTTTCATATTCTATATTTAGGGCCTACCACTCAGTACAAACCCCAACACTTTGGGGAACGTTATAATAATAATAATAGTTCTTAAAGCTAGCGCATGCGCCAGCTAAGGATAACCCAATAAGGCCGATTAGGCGTATTTCCATTGGGGTCCTGTACTACTACCCCATCCCCTTGCTCATGAGGGACGGTAACGACTCAGTGCTTGTGAAAAACCTTTAATGCGCCGAGCGTGGGCGCGATCCTGGGCCTTCTGGGTGGAAGTCCAAGACACTAGTCACTACACCAGTGAGCCGCTGGTCATGCATCATATTATACAATGTTCAGAGTATATAGTAGGCTACATAGTCAATAAAAATATATGCAGAACTATACAGCAAAGCAACCCCCAATATATGGGCTATGTGTGTTCTATATAATTACTGTACTGTACTGTGGACATGACGATCTTTCAAACGAGCTATTGTTACGATGCGCGATCTCTGATGTGTTTTTGACTCCCGCAGTGCTTTCTAGTATTTTGACAACTTCTACATGATGTTTAAGAGCAGCTGGGGTTTGGGGGCGGCAGCCTCCAGGTTTTCAGGTTAGGTTAATGGCGATATTGTCGTCGGAGGACCTGAGAAGGCGAGTGAGTCATGTGTTTATGTCCACGAGTATCCTCGCTAGGCGGCGTCCACGCTCCCGCAATTCCTTTTAGTAATTTGACGTCCTCTACATATTTTTTAAGAACAGCGGGGTCTGGGAGCGGCAGGTTGTCAGGTTAGGGTTGTTGTTGTTGTTCCCCAAGCTGCCTGGCCGAACAGCCCCAAGGCCCCGAGCAATTCCAAGGCCATAACCGAGTGCCCCCACAGAACCCTCCCCGCCGACCACAATAAAGCCTGGGTGACCGAAGCCACTCCATGGCGGGGAGCTGAGGAGGGTGCGGAAACGCCCGGGAAACGCCCGGGAAACCAAAGCCCCACCCAGGGCCCTGCGCCCCTCAGCAATTATGAAGAGAAAGTTGAGGGGCAAGGGAAAAATGTGACGCTTTGGCTTCCAATCTTGGTAGATTGGGAGGTCAATCCACGGAAGAGACGCCGTCACTTGAGATCTAGAAAATATATAAGTTAAAGGAACAGTCAGAGTAAGCTATGGGTATGTAATAGAGGTTAATGTCAATATTGGAGGAGGAGGCGAGGGAGTCGCGTGTGTTTGTTAACGTCCAAGGTACCTTGCTAGGCGGCGTTCAAGCACAACGGAGAAGACGGACTAGTAAATAATTACCCATAGGCGTTAATGTAATTACATAATTTGTGTTTTGTCAAATTAAATTAATCACAACGCCCATCATGCTGTATGAAAACAGGTCGCCTTGTCTGAAACATCTGTTAACATTTACTTAAAGTTAGCGCTATAAATTCCATTTTCTATTACTAAAACGTAAAAGAAAACAAGATATATTGGACTAACTAATATACGTTTTGGTTTGTTTATTTTGCAAGTTTTACATTATAATAAGTATAAAACTCCATTGTATTGCTGTATGTTTGAGTCTATTTACTACCTGAGGATAAAAATCCTAATCCTAATGGTTTATGTAGTACATCCCTCCCAACAGTCTCTACAAACTGGAGAGGTTATAGTACGTTTATTGGTATTTCTACACGATAGTGAGTTAGAGACACCCATTTCCGATATTTTTAAAAATTGTAATAATAGATTTTTGTTTTCTTTTCATCATTGGCTGTAATAATACAGCCATGATGTTGTTTCTTACATAAATTAAATCGGAAACTGGTCACTCCTACAGAAATATCCGTCTATCTTTTGACTTTCCTTTTATCTCAGACTTAGGAAGAAAGGAGATAATTACAATTAATTACATTATATACATACTGAATTTATCCATCGGTTTATTATATTCTGTTTCGAATATGTCATTTTATACCCATATATAGGTAGACCTGCACGATTATAGTTCACCCTGTTACAGCTGGAAATATTGGCGGTGGTATTTCAATTTTGGTGTGTGATTCAATACTGTACCGGCGACGTCGTTTTCAATTTATTCTAGCAATATTTAGATGATTTTGCGTAGTTTAAGAAGGATCTGTGGTAGTAAAAAGGGTTAAGCGAGATATTTGGAAGCTTATTATATTACTGGAGGCCCTTTTGAAACTGAATACAAATCTTCTAATAATAGCCAGAATAATATGAAAAGGACGTCGCCGGTACAGAAGGGGTCAAGTCACCAGATGTCACCCACATCACTGTATCTTGGCTCCCTTTGATTATCTCTCTTGTGTTTCATTAATCTTTTGTTCTTCACTTATTGGTAATGTGGGATAGGTTTAGAAATTTATGGAAACTATCTACAAAATAACAACAATACAAAAACTACATAACATTCGTTCACGTGTTATATAATAGGTTTGCTATATCAGCAAACAATTATATGGTTTACACGTCTTTATTGATATTTGTTTACAATATATAAACTCCTTTGTGTAATACTACTTATTTACCGTACCCTACACAATATAAAGTGAGTTTATAGGTGTATATACTGCAAATACACACACAACACTCACATACGCACACACAACACAACACAACACAACACAACACAACACAACACACACACACACACACACACACACACACACACACACACACACACACACACACACACACACACACACACACACTCACATACATACACTTACCGGTGTAAAGCTATAACCCTTTTCTCTATAGTAAGAATAAGAAATATTAATTACACCCTTTCTTTGGAATAGTAAACAGTACGCTATAGTTTAATTATAATATGCATAGACTAAGAAAGTAAAATCATGTTCTCGTCAACACTAAGTACTTTCTGTAATCAATTCATTATAGGCCAGAAATCGTAACCCCCTAACGTATGTAACTCAAAAAGGGCTAGAACAAGTGGGCTGCAACTTTCCACACCTTTTCCCTAACTGACTCTTCCCAAATGGTAGAAATAGTAGCTCGATTACTCTCGTCGTTTTTTTTTTTTTAGTTTTAAGAGGTTGAAATGTGGATGTCTGGCCTACCTGTAATAGACAAGGTATAGGTATGCATGTACAGTCAAAACCTATAATTCCCCGATTGAGGACTAAATCGACACTTAAGTGGCACGAAAGGTCTTAAAATTAATAAAGAAATGCTGTGAAAGTTCGTAAAATCGCCTAACTAATAGAACAAACTTCTTAAAATTTCAAAACTAATGGGGATAAGCATGAGGGAGAAAGGGCTCCACAACCCACCCACACACACCCTTAATGAAAATGAACTGGATTGAAGCTTACGGTACTTGGGATTCATCAACATAGGAATAATGTTATACATTTAGCTTTAACCCCTTATGTACCGGCGACGTCTTTTTTATTTTATGTTAGCCTAACTATATTTTGATGATTTTGTGCAGTTTAGTAAGGATCTGTGGTAGTAAAATGTGTTATTAAGCGAGGTCGTTCGAAGCCTGTTAATAGTCTAATAGTACCCAAATTACATTTAAAGGGACGGCACCGGTACGGAGAGGGTTAAAGAAAATTCCCTGCTTGCGTGATACATTAGAAGTAGTGGAGTCATAATATTATGCTGCACTTAGTTAGGGCGCTCATCTCCTTGCAACGCGTGAAACTTATTTAATGTGGTTGCTGAGAACATTGTATATGGTATGGAATATAATGGTGGTGGTGGTTGTGGTTAGGGGTGGGATAGTTGTGGTGGTGATCATGGTGGTGGTTGTGGTGGTAGTGGTTAGGAGTGGGATAGTTGTGGTGGTGATCATGGTGGTGGTGGTTGTGGTGGTAGTGGTTAGGAGTGGGATAGTTGTGGTGGTGATCATGGTGGTGGTGGTTGTGGTGGTAGTGGTTAGGGGTGGGATAGTTGTGGTAGTGATCATGGTGGTGGTTGTGGTGGTAGTGGGATAGTTGTGGTGGTGGTTATGGTGGTACGGTAGTGATAGAGAGTGAGATAGTTGTGGTAGTCTTCATAGTGGTGGTGGTTGTGGTTGATGGTGGTGGTTGTGGTGTCTTATTGAAAGGGTTAAAAGTGGAACCTGATGACCTTGGCCTAGCGGGAGAAAGGGCATGCAACAGGAAAAGTACTCGGGGAGGAGGAAGCAATTGTGATGATGAATTGGGGAAATGATGATCGTTGTGGAAGTGATAGGATAAGCTTTGGTGATCACGGTGAGAGTGGGGAGGTTAGTGGTGATAATGGTAGTGGTGATGATAGTAGTGGGGGGTTGTTGTGGAAGTAATGTAGTAGGCATAAGTGATCATGTTTAGGTTGGTGATGATAGTAGTGGTGATAATAATAGTGATGGTACCGTACTGGTGACGATATTATGGGGGTTGTGGAAGTGATGTGGTAGGCATAGGTGATCATGTTTAGAGTGATGATGTGTAATGGTAATGATAGTAGTGATGATAGTGGTGACGATAGTATTACGGGTTACTATGGAAGTAGTGTGATAGGCTTGGATAATGGTGATCTTTGGGAGTGCTGTGATATGCATTGGTGTCTGGTGATCGCAATGAGGGTGGTGAAGGGGTGATACGATAGTGATAATCTTGGAGCTGGGGTGGTAGCGGCAGTGATCATGGTGGCAGTTATTATGGTGGTGATGTGGGTGGTGGAGCGTGGGGTGGTATAGTGGTGTTGATCATGGGGCTGTGGTGGTGGTAGAAGTGATGATCAAGGTGGTGGATGTGGTAGTGGTGGGAAACGGTGGTGGTTGTAGCGGAGTATTGGTTGGTAGTGGTGGTGATGAAGGTGGTGGATGTGGTTGTGGTGGAGCATGGTGGTGGATGAGGTGGATCAAGGTGGTGGATGTGGTAGTAGTGGAGCGTGGGGTGGTGCGCCAATAGTCTCCGTGGATGGGTGCTCCGGGGAACTCAGACGCGGAACTTCTGGGCGGATCCACGGTTGTCGCCACCAGTCTGAGGAACCTCAAGTGTATCAGTTAGAGCACGCCAAGGAGACAGTGTTTTATATTATATATATATATATATATATATATATATATATATATATATATATATATATATATATATATCGTATATATTAGAGTAGGTACGGTACCGGTAAGGCATGAATCACTAAAGATGAAATTACTTGCTTGACCCTTTATATATATATATATATATATAAAGGGTCAAGCAAGTAATTTCATCTTTAGTGATTCATGCCTTACCGGTACCGTACCTACTCTTCTAAAGTATTACTTGCAGTACCGGTAGAACAACACACACACACACACACACACACACACACACACACACACACATACACACATACACACAAAATCACCAGGTGTCGTTTAAGATATATTTTTAAAGTTGTAATTATTTTGTTTTAACTTATTAGAAAGAACATAATAAGTGTAACTGACTGATTAAATTCGATTGGATCTTGATGCTCTAAATTTTGTTTTCTTTTGCACTGTCTGTAATAACCAAAGTTCTATTGAAATGTTTAGCTTAAGGATTGTGTTATTTATAACTATGACATAAGTGATCTCACCTGTTCAGTAGAGTCGCCCCTTGTCGTTTCATTCCAAGTCAGACCTAGAAATAAAGAGTAGGTAACCACTTGCGAGTTTCAGGTTGTAAGGAAGTTGGAGCTGTAGACATAGATATTTAGCCGAAATGCCAGCTAAAATATGGTCGTAGTACATTCATAAATGCATAAAGCCAAATTCAACATACTTTCTATCCATCAGAAACCTACATTATTATTGTATTTCCGTTAAAAATCGATGTTTACGGCTCCAACTTCCTGAAACTCACACCTGGTCAATTTGAAATCCCGAGGTACAATTTTATATGGGTGAAGCGGAGGCGTGTATTGGGTTTGTTTACCTTTAGTTATTGATTGTGAAGAGCTAATTTATAGTTTTAGGTTAAAGGGGGGGGGGGGGATGTTTTTTTTCTATTTATTTACATGTTTAGTTTCCTCACTAAACCTCCATAAAAAAAAAAAAAAAAAATCTTAGAACCCCCTTCCTGATTAATTTGTATGTACCATATTTCGGTAGAAAAACATACCGGCCGAAGGCTGGTTGATTCCTCCTAAACTTACAGGCTCACTATGGCCTATTATGAACTGGGTAGACCTATAAGAGATGGATAAATTCAAAAGGCTAGGTTTATTTTAACAGGTTAGGTGGAGAGTAGAATATCTAGTGAGAGAGAGAGAGAGAGAAAGTGAGAGTGAGAGGTCGTATACGGTATTAGTATTACACTGTATACAGACAACATAAAGGTATAGAAGATAAAAAACATGATATATTACTAGCTTCTTTAGTGTGTGTGTGTGTGTGTGTGTGTGTGTGTGTGTGTGTGTGTGTGTGTGTGTGTGTGTGTGTGTGTGTGTGTGTGTGTGTGTGTGTGTGTGTGTGTGTGTGTGTGTGTGTGTGTGTGTGTGTGTGTGTGTGTGTGTGTGTAATCCTCTAGTACTCACCAATACTACTAACACCACCACATCGCTCACCACACACCTATTACAACACCATCTAGTCCTGTGTGTGTGTATGTGTGTATGTATGTATGTATGTATGTACCGTATGTGTAGGTCTAGCTATCAAACACCTCTAGTACTCACCGACACTAAGACCCACCACCAGGACCAGCACACACACCAACACCACCACACCGCTCACCACCACACACCGCTTGCTACACCTCTTAGACCTGTGGAGTGAGAAAGAGTGGAAGTAAATAAAACAATAGTCACGATATACACTTCTTTCTATTGGCAGAATCGGGGGGACTTTATGTATTTTTACCTAGGGTTTACAGTAGACTGAACTGTCCTCTAGGTTTGCTCTCTCTCTCTCTCTCTCTCTCTCTCTCTCTCTCTCTCTCTCTCTCTCTCTCTCTCTCTCTCTCTCTCTCTCTCTCTCTCTCTCTCTCTCTCTCTCTCTCTCTCTCTCTCTCTCTCTCTCTCTCTCTCTCTCCTTCTCTCTCCTTCTCTCTTTCTCTCTCTCTCTTTCTCTCTTTCTCTCTTTCTCTCTTTCTCTCTTTCTCTCTTTCTCTCTTTCTCTCTTCTTCCTGTATGTAAGATAGTGGGCAGTAAATGTGCTGTGGCCAGGAAGTACGAAGTATGACCGCTGGTGCGTAGAGAACCGGCGGTGGTGACTTCTATAGCGTGTAGGGGGAACCAGGGTCTAGAGAATATAGTCCCTCAACCCTGGGGGAGGGGGGGGGGGGGGACTAGAACACGAGTGGGTAGGTGGGGGGCGGTGGAAACATCAAGAAAATAACAAGAAAACGAGGTGGAGGAGGGGGTAGGTGGGGGGCGGTGAAAATATCAAGAAAATAACAAGAACACGAGGGGGTAGGTGGATTGGGGTAGGTGGGTTGGGGGGGGGGGGGATTATCTAATCTCAAACCAGAAGTAAATCAGGTGTGCTCGTGGAAGGAATGAAGATGAAGGCACCTCACAATTAATCGCTAAATTGCAAAGAATTGTACATTTTGAGAAATCTTGTGAGTCTAAACATACACAGACAACCACATGAACATACACAGACAGCCACATGAACATACACAGACAGCCACATGAACATACACAGACAGCCACATGAACATACACAGACAGCCACATAAACATACACAGACAGCCACATGAACATACACAGACAGCCACATGAACATACACAGACAGCCACATGAACATACACAGACAGCCACATAAACATACACAGACAGCCACATGAACATACACAGACAGCCACATGAACATACACAGACAGCCACACGAACATACACAGACAGCCACATGAACAGTAGCCTACCAATTACAAAGTTACACCATTGTATACTGACCCATTGTATACTGACCCATTGTATACTGACCCATTGTATACTGACCCATTGTATACTGACCCATTGTATACTGACCCATTGTATACTGACCCATTGTATACTGACCCATTGTATACTGACCCATTGTATACTGACCCATTGTATACTGACCCATTGTATACTGACCCATTGTATACTGACCCATTGTATACTGACCCATTGTATACTGACCCATTGTATACTGACCCATTGTATACTGACCCATTGTATACTGACCCATAGCACGTAGTCACCAAATGCTGTATTATTAATTGTATAAGTTTATGATTTATCGTGTACTAATCTACCATATGGAGAGTCAAGGCACCCAACTCACATTGTGTTCATATAAGCTAATCATGTATAAGACATGCAAGTGAAGTCATTGACTAGGACCGGTACTAACCAGGAAGTATTATCTTCAATATCGTGCATACCAAGCTAATTCTTCTCCTTTCAATGTTTACGGGATATATTTGGACTTATTTGGGCATGAAATGAAGGTACTGATCAAGTTTCGTCAAAATCTATTCTTCATTCTGAAGATGTTATGTGTTCAATCAGTTGGTGACAAATATATGTTGCATTCCAAGTCTCCAATGCCACGCAGAGTGATGATACTTGAAACAAAATAATAATAAAACACAAATTAATAATAATATTGATAATCAAAATAAAATAAAAAAATAATAAATAAATAAGAATAATAAATTATATAAACACCATGTGAGGAGGAGCACTTTATTGACAATGTTTCGCATATAGCTTCATCAGGCTTCATTTGGCCTGATGAAGCTATGTGCGAAACGATGTCAATAAAGTGTTCTTCCTCACTTGTTTATATTCATTCTGTTTACTTTTCGAAGAATAATGCATAATAAATATACGAAAACGATAAGTATAAATATAATACACTAAAGTAACTAACTTGTGTTGTTGTTGATGTACTGAAGGCGGGGGCTGCCACTGAGTAATGATGGAGTAGGAACCAGCCTCGTCCAGGGCATACTGGTGAAGCTGGGCTCTCAGTCGCTTACTGCGGCGACCCATACCTTTAACCAGGGAATATAGTCCTTTAACCCTGCCTTTGACCCTTTGAGTACCAGCGACGAAGTTCAAATGATCTTCTGGCTATAATTAGATGTTTTGCCGTTTTAGAAGGATCTGTGGTACCGGTAGTGAAAAGGGTTAAGTGAGATAGTTGGAAGCCTGTTAATTGCTGGAGGCTCTTTTAAAACTGAATACAATCGTCTTCCAGTAGCCAGAATAAAGTTAAAAGGACGGCACCGGTACTGAATGGGTTAATCTCACCCTTACCAACTAAGATCAAAAGAGGAGAGGGTTTTGATCTTGACCCTGACCCTCCTTTTTTCACGAAATTTGTAAGCACTTCGTCTACTGTACGTATTGTGAGAAGCCTGTTATCCTTTGGTAAATTGTGGGAGTGAATAAGTAAAGTGAGAACCAGTAAGTTATATTTGGTCTCTTTTAGGTTCCCATCACTGTTTCAAGCTCGATTAAGTTTGTGTGTGTGTGTTTTTTTCTTTGTTTTCATTATTACAACATCTTTCAAGTAGGCCTACATAGATTTGTATACTATTGTCACTATTACACGATCGTTAATGTATCACTTTTATATGCTCTCGTTACTCCAGGAAAGTTCGCCAAGCTGTTATATATAATTTTATGCTCCTTGGGTTTCTTCTTTTTACGCTCTCATTGCTCCAGCGTGTTCCCTCCTTCAAGAGTGTTTTTTGTAAGCTGTCACTACCCCATCCAGCTCCTCCTCCACGCTCCTCAAGCTCCCTCCCTCCTTCACGCTCTCTCCCTCCTCCAGACTTCCCCCTCTCTCCCTCCTCCACGCTCCTTCCTCTCCCACTCCTTCACGCTCTCTCCCTCCTCCACGCTCCTCAAGCTTCCTCCTCTCTCTCTCCTTCACGCTCTCTCCCTCATCTACGCTCCTCAAGCTTCCTCCTCCACGCTCTCTCCTTCCTCCAAGCTTCCTCCTCTCTACCTTCTTCACTCTCTCTCCCTCCTCCACGCGCCTCCCTCTTTCCCTCCTATACGTTCTCTCAGTTATCTTGATTGTGAGAGCCTAGCGGTATTCTTGAAGCTGGAACTCCTGAAAAATATTTGTTTAAGTCATCATATTTTGATTTCTTGCATGACTCGGAGAAGCTTCTCTCAATATTGTAAAATCGACTGGCGGTAGCTAGAATAAAGTACAAAGTGTAGATTATATACCATAGGATGATATCACACTAACACATCACTTACCTTGGCTTATGATAAACAATTAGTATCCTCCACTTTATATTAATTAATGAGAAACAGGGACATATACTATACAGTAAATGTGTGCAAGAATCAAATAAGTCAACTCCAACACTGAGAATCCTCGAATCAAAGCAATAAATGGTAAAATTACTTAAATATTAAATTAATACCTAACATCCTTACATAAACACGCCTACAAACAAACGAACTATCTAGAACCACGCACCGGTACTATATTCCGTAGTATTTAAAGGGCCACCGAGACAACAATAGGTCCGGTACAGGATCTTGCAGTCATTTACCAGCGGGAGGAAACACGTCACAGTTGAGGGCTCCCACACAATGTAAGGACTCAAGGGCGGGACAACACAACAAAACGACACAATATAACGCAACACAACGCAGCCTAACAGAACCTAACATAAGATTACACAACACAATACAATCAAACATAACTAATCACAGCACAGTTGAGGGGTCCCAGGCAATGTAAGGACTCTAGGATGGGACAACACAACAACACAGCTTAACATAACGTAACCCACAGCACACACAACAGAGAAACACACTATAACACAGCACAATACAATTAAACATAAGACATTGCAGCACAATAGAGGGGTCCCAGACAATGTAAGGACTCAAAAGGTGGGGTAAAGCAACACAAAATAACATAACATAATACACGACACAACACAAAATTACACAACACAATACAATACAACACATCACAGCACAGTTGATGGGTCCCAGGCAATGTAAGGACTCGAGGGTGGGACAACACAGCTACACAAGATAATAACTTAACACAGCACAGTTAAAAGGTCCCAGACTATGTAAGGTGCTCAAGGGCGGGACAGCACAGCAACACAAACATTCCATAACACAGCAAAGCATAACACATCAAAACACAACACAATTCAACAGCATAACATAACACAAATTAACACGGCACCTTTATCACATCGTACCATATTCTTCAGTTTGGAAGGCTCTCATAAGAAACCAAAGGGGTAATGTTTATCTCAACCCTCTAACTACCAAATGTTCTCTCTAAAATTAATACAATCGTCCAATAAATGCCAGAATAAAATGAAGAATTGGGTCCTCGTATCTTGAAGGGATTAATTAAGTCGTGATAAGATATATGTTAATGCCTAAGCTGAGATGGACTACAGGCGTAATATTCAGCTGATAGTTATAGCAGGTGTTTTTTTTTTTTCTTGTTTTTTCCATGTCTCAACTTCGGGACTGTAGGCTGTTCAGTACCCTGTAACTCTCACGATGCCCCTAGATTATCGATTGAAGCTTCGAGATATTGGGTGCTTCATATGTGTCTCCCAAATGTTCTCACGGTTAAAAGTAGTCTACTCTCTCTATTAAAAAGGACCTTGAGTGTGACCCGTAATCCTGCGTTAATCTCTAACCGTTTTGGTAAGATGATCCTCAGGGTATTAGAGTGTTGAGCCTATAATTGTGCTTTGTAATTGGGGTTGTGTGGGACAGGGATCTGCCTTGCTTGGGCCAATCGGCTTTCTGCAGACTCCCATTTTCTTATGTTCTTATGTTTCTTGTAACTTATTCTAAGGAGAGTATATATATTCTAAGGAGAGTATATATATTTATAGGCGTCTTTGGGGCTTTCGTGTTATATAATTATGTAGTAGCATATAATATATATATATATATATATATATATATATATATATATATATTGTATATTTATTGGTTTGGTGAATGGTGATTCGTGATTTATTAACTTAAATTATAGAAACCATTTGTATTTATTCTGTAGAGCAACTAGAACGACTATTTCCATGTAATCTTATAATGGTAAGGGGCTGATTGATTCCAGTTGTACTGTTTTGTAAATTACCAACTTATTGTACACCTTTCAGTCGGAATACTTTATTACATTTATCCATAGCCAGATTGTTATACTTTTAAATTTTATCAACGAGTCTACGAGCTATGATGACAGTTTTAATTCACCTTTTCAATTCAATGACAACTTTAGAAATAAATGCATATTGCCGGTGGTATGTCTATCTCCTGGCTACTTTAATCAGCTTTGGAAGGACCTGTTACTGTGGTGTCGTAGGGTAAAGGTGCTGTAATGACGTAGAAGTTTGTTTATGTTCGATGTAGTGAAACTGTGCCAGTATGGCGGAGGTGTGTTCCAAGCTGCCTCTACTTACAAAGGAATAGTTGTTATGTGTTGTGGTAACATTGATAAGTGTTATGTATGTAGCAGTGTGTGTGTGTGTGTGTGTGTTGCTCTATGATTTAAGTAGTGTGTGATGTGTTGTGTTTGCAGCAGTGTATTTGTGTGTGTATGTTGTGATTTGATGTAACGTATAAATCCGCAAAGGATGTTGTGTGTGTGTAATGGTTTTGGTTCTCGGACCAAATGGTGTTAAGAGGTGAAACGATATAGAGTAATAATAGCAGAGGGCCGATTGTTGCTATCACTATTATGTTGACAGGAACTGATTGTATGCATCTTGGGATTTAGCTAAAACTTCTCTGTCGAATTGTTTCCATTTCTCGTTAATATACTACAACGTTCAGAGAAAGACCTTCCAAAGTCTATTTACACACACATTGGTAGCCTTAGTTTTCCCACGATTTGCTTTCACGAGGGCATAACCACAAATCTCACCACTTTCATAAACTTTCAAAGAACATTATTGTAACACCGCATTTATAGGTAACACGTAGTTTCTCATATCTGTCTTATCATTATATATTTATCACATCTCGTTAATAATATATATATTCTACAGTACTACACTGATATCACATATGAAAAAAGGGGAAAAAACCCGTCAGTTTAGTTCAGTATAGTTGATTTATGGGAAGCTATATGCCTTTTCATCGGCGCCTCCCTTAATTGATTTGTCTTATTTCAACATTAGAGTACCAGCGATTCCTGTTATATTCTACTATGGCTACATTAGACGATATTATGCAGCTTAGGAAGGATCTGTGGTAGTTAAAAAGGATCGGTTGAGATAGTCTGAAGCCTTGTATCATTACTAGAGGTCCTTCCTAATCTACCAAGATTGGAAGCCAAAGCGTCACATCTTTCCTTTGCCCTTCAACTTTCTCTTCATAATTGCTGAGGGGCACAGGGCCCTGGGTGGGGCTTTGGTTTCCCGGGCGTTTCCGCGCCCTCCTCAGCTCCCCGCCATGGAGTGGCTTCGGTCACCCAGGCTTTATTGTGGTCGGCGGGGAGGGTTCTGTGGGGGCGCTCGGTTATAGCCTTGGCCTTGCTCGGGGCCTTGGGGCTGTTCGGCCAGGCAGCTTGGGGAAAAACAACAACAACAACAACTAGAGGTCCTTGCTAAGCTGAATATAATCGTCTAATAGTTGGCAGAACCTGATGAAACTTACGGTAAAGAAAGGGTTAACGTTTCGACTGTATGAACGGAAGATGGCGGACCGTGTGACTCGACCGAATTATTACTAGAGGTCCTTGCTAAGCTGAATATAATCGTCTAATAGTTGCCAAAATACGATGAACAGGACGGTAATGAAAGTCAACGTTACGACTCTATAAACGGAAGGTGGCGTACCGTGTGACTCTACCGGACGGGCGGGAGGGAAAGACTGACGGAGGGGGCCAAGTTACCGACCAAGGCAATCCCCGTAACAATCTGGCTTATGGGGGGATGAACGTATTTATTTGCTTATTCGTTTATCTTTTCATTTTATTTATTTTTTTAGTTTCCTCCCTAGACCTCCTTGAAACTTTAAAAAAAAAAATAAAAAAAAATAAAGATAAATTTGTAAATTTTTCGGTACAAAAATGTTCCGGCCGAAGGCCCACTGATCTTAAATTACAGGCTCGCTATCGCTCGCCAGGAAAACAAATTACGCTTAAATTGCATGAAAGGTCTTGATATGGCAACAACAAAAAATCGGGCGAAAGATCTTAAAATCGCCATACTATTGGAGCAAACGTCTTAAAATCTCAGAACTAAGGGGGCTAAACACGAGGGAGAAGAAGGGCCAGAAAAACAACCATTCCCCCTTACCAACCCATACATTCACGCCTCCAGCCCAGCCCAGCCCATGCACGAGAGACTTCCGGAACTAGCTAATTTGTACGCAGGTGTTGATTGAGTTAGAACGCGATGTAGATTAACCCTTTCAGTACCGGTACCGTCCTTTTAATTTTATCTTGGATACTATTAGACGATGGTATTCACTTTAAGTGGGCCTCCAGCAATGAACAGGCTTCGAACTATCTCACTTAACCCTTTTTACCCCCTTCGATCCTGCTAGAGTTGCACATAATCGTCTAAGTAGAGCAAGACAAAAATTATATATACGTCGCTGGTACAAAAGGGGTAAAAAATAATTGAATTAGTATAATAAATTTGGTGACAAAATATGCCTTAACTTTCGTATATAATTTACACTCATATAAATATATTATTATAATTTTACTAACAATGTTTATTTTGGTAGTAATGTTATCGATTGTGCGTACTAGTTACAAAGCCGCGTACGAAATGGCTAGCTACCTTCTATATGGTATATCATGTCTAAACATACCTCTCTTTCAGGTGTGACGTGGAGTGAAACGACTGAAAGCGAAGGCCCCCCCTTAATACATACAGGTAAGAATATTAATAATACTATCCCTTTATAGAATATTAATAACACTATCCCTTTATAGAATATTAATAATACTATCCCTTTATAGAATATTAATAATACTATCCCTTTATAGAATATTAATAATACTATCCCTTTATAGAATATTAATAACACTATCCCTTTATAGAATATTAATAATACTATCCCTTTATAGAATATTAATAACACTATCCCTTTATAGAATATTAATAATACTATCCCTTTATAGAATATTAATAACACTATCCCTTTATAGAATATTAATAATACTATCCCTTTATAGAATATTAATAATACTATCCCTTTATAGAATATTAATAACACTATCCCTTTATAGAATATTAATAATACTATCCCTTTATAGAATATTAATAACACTATCCCTTTATAGAATATTAATAACACTATCCCTTTATAGAATATTAATAATACTATCCCTTTATAGAATATTAATAATACTATCCCTTTATAGAATATTAATAACACTATCCCTTTATAGAATATTAATAATACTATCCCTTTATAGAATATTAATAACACTATCCCTTTATAGAATATCCAATGATAACTTAAATGTCTCTTGGACTTTTCTATGAATATTGTTCAGTATATCTGTAAAAAAACCCACATAATTATGAAGCAAAACAATCAACCACCAAAGACAGTCATAATTCGCAAAAAGGGGATTCATATATGAGTTTGCGAAATACATTAAATAATTAAGATTTATACAGTAGCAAATTTTTAAAACTTTAACACCATAGAGCTACGAACACAAGTACAACATATAATATACATATATAGATATAGATGAAATCATCACTAGGTGAAGGTAATTCCTTTACAACGGCACTAACACAACATGGCCCAATTTACTCGCGCAGCTTCTATAATTCTAGCCCAGGTGGGCGGGGAAACTGAGAACCTAGGATTCAACTTGGGTAGAGGCCGGAAGGAGGAGGGAGGGAGCAGGGCCATTTATAGGAAGAACCATGCCAAGAAGGTTGTTTTTATCTAGTATAAGTCATGTTACCCACTTACCCTCGTAATTAAGTGGGGCATTTCAAACAGCGGTTACCTATTACACTTTTTATGTCCATGTGACTATAGTCTATATTTTTTCCATCTGATGATAAATTGAACATCTTTGCAAATTATATCTTGAGACTTAATAGAAATAAATGAAACTACAGTGTCTCATCGTCATATAATTACCAAACATTTATTAATAACAATCCATTTCGGTACAAAATCTCTGAAATAGCCAAGGAATCATGAGGAGAACTTGTCAATTTACCCCCAGCTGAAAATAAACCGACTATAGTTGGGTCTCGCGAATGATATTTCAGGATACGTATTAACAATGGCGTGCAGGTATAATTTACAGGCCGGGTATGCCAGGCCTCTTACTAAATAACCTAAGGTCGTGGGATTCATCTTGTAGAAGAGTATGTTAGGTGGAGAAGGAAATATATGCGGAGAGAGAGAGAGAGAGAGAGAGATATATAGAAAGATAGATAGATAGCTGGAGAAAGAGAGAGAGAGATATAGAGCATATACTGTATATAATTGTGGGAAGGCAGAGAGGGGAGAGGACGACGGGAGGCAAACTAAGAAAGGTGGGAGGGGGAAGGGGGTTTAGTAATTAAGATCACCGTTATCCCCTTGTTCACATTAATAATTAGGCCGGGGGGGGGGGGGGGATATAGTCTCTCTATTTTACCCTATCTGGTGCGAGAGGTCTCTTTTTGGATCAGCCCCCTGTTTCACCCCATTAGTTTGGGAGATTTTCAAACGTTTCACCTCGATAGTTTGGTCATTATAAGACACTTCACCCCAGTCAGGTGTCGATTTTTTCACCCAGAGTGACAGGGAGCCTGCAATTTAGAAAACAAATTGACCCAAAAGACCCCCCTCGTACCAAATAGGAGGAGGACTTATTTAATTTTCCCTCGCACGTTGTTATGCACTCTATGACGTTCTTGTACAGGCGCTCCAATATTCCGAATAAAATCGTCTAACATCTGAAATTTAACAAAACATACGTCGCCGGTACAGAAGGGGTTAAGTATCCGAGCCCCGGTGTATTACGAGTTGTCCGAGATCAGTAGACCGTCCCACCACCTGACTCCCGTTTTCTACACGCCGGAAGTGAACCATTATATTACCTGTGACTACTGAACGCTGGCCCCCCCCCCCCCCCTCTTTCTCTCTCTCTCTCTCTCTCTCTCTCTCTCTCTCTCTCTCTCTCTCTATCTCTCTCTCTCTCTCTCTCTCTCTCTCTCTCTCTCTCTCTCTCTCTCTCTCCAGGATTCATTCTCGTTCGCCCTTGCTGCCTTCTCGCTGCCCCCCCCCCCCCTCTCTCTCTCTCTCTCTCTCTCTCTCTCTCTCTCTCTCTCTCTCTCTCTCTCTCTCTCTCTCTCTCTCTCTCTCTCTCTCTCTCTCTCTCTCTCTCTCTCTCTCTCTCTCGTGCTCTCTTTCCCCCTTTTTCCTTCTCCCCTTCACAGCTCTTCTCTATTTTATCATCTCCTTTAGCATTTCTCCTTCCTTCCATTTGGTCTTTATTTCCTCTGCCCATTCCCACTTTTACGCTTTCTCTCTCATTCCTTTCCTACATGAGGCCCTTCCCCCGTTCTTTTCCTGCTTTTCCTCTTTGTAATACAAAAATAAATATATATATATATATATATATATATACTGTATATATATATATATATATATATATATATATATATATATATATATATATATATATATATATATATATCTATCTATCTATCTATCTATCAGGAAGTTATGCCATTCTCCTGCAGAAATACCATAAATACTGTCAACTTACTATAACTCAGGTTTAAAAAATTGTATTACTCAAGTAACCTTTCACAGTGATTCGCACGCTCTGTATCACGACCGGGTCTAGTGGAGAGCACGCTCATAATGTGAATCTGCTTGACCTGGGTTCGATCCCAGCCAAGGCAGACATTTAGTGGGTGTGGTAGTACGTCCTAGCTAGCGTGTTTCACATTCTTGCACCCAGTCGGATATACAGACTAATAACACATAACAAAGCCACTCCAACAGCTTCCTCTCTCTCTCTCCCTCCAATACCCCTTCTCCCCTCTATACTCTTCAAAAAGTAGAAAAGTAGCTACGAAGAGCCGTTGTAAAGGCTTATCCCTCAATACTTTCACCACCAAGTTACGTTCGCGTCTAATTTGACCGCTTTTGGTTCGAAGCCCCCCCCCCCCCCCTTCACCCACTCAAGACTTATTGCCATCATCATAATTATAATTATATTGCCAGCAGGGGGCAAATAACAAATCATTTTATAAAAAAATAAAAATAAAAAATTGTCAAATTACACGTGTAACGACTGTGACCGTGTAACGACTGTGACCGCTAGTGTGTGAATATCGCTGCGAAAGGTTGCTTGAATTTATCCTCAAAATTAAGTTATTTTTTATATTTTATTCACTGTATAGTATAAGCTTCAACACTGGGAAACGATAGATCTACAGTAAAGTTGAAGATTGCATCAGGGAAGCTGAAAATCTACTTTAGTTATCCATATGAAACTCAATAGGAATCGTTTTCTGTATGTGCAAGAGCATATAAGAAAACTGAAAATTATGGTCAACTTTAATAAATGAGGGAGTTTTAAAATGTATTATTGTTTTTGTATTTAATTCTTATAAATCATAGATATGTGTGATTTTAAGCTGCATTTATCATTATAGAGACAAAATATAGAAACAAATAGAATAGCGATAATAATGTATAATTTGTCTTATTAATAATGCATAGGCTATATTTTGTCATGAGAGTCGATCGAAGAAGTTTGACTCCAGAATGAAATTCAACCTATCAGGTCCTCATCCTGTGTTGGTTGTTTAGAAAATATTAGCGTATCATGCGAAGGGTTAACTCGAAAACAGTATGTCAAAATTAAGCCTTTCATTGCAGTATCCAAGACACAAGACATATCTTTATTGGGTATGGATGTGTTTGTAAACCACCGTGCCATCATAATTAAGTTTAATAAGCCTGAACTCATCTTGACACTACATATGACTAATACATTGCCTCTCCTTCAGCCAACATTTTCCGAAGTTATATTAAATGGTAGAGGTTTGTGCACTTCCTGACGCTGGATGCACTAAGTCCGTGATTCCCGAGAGTGTAGCACAAATGTTTATTCTTGATAATAAAGAGTCCATGACGCCGTATAAAGTGATCCCTAACACTTCGGAAGTAACCGTTACATAATATTCCCGGGCTTTACCATTAAGGGGAGGCTGTTGGTTTTTCGGGTCATCCTCCTCCCTCATGTTTAGCCCTATTAGTTATGAGATTTCAAGACATTCGCCCCATTAGTTTGGCGATATTCAGACCTTTTGCCCCATTTATTTGCCAATATTAAGACCTTTCGTGCCATTTAGGGGTAGATTTTTTTCCTGGCGAGCGATAGCGAGCCTGTATTTGAAGAGGAAACGCGGGAAATTTTTCTACCAAAAAATGTACAAATTTATATCGAAGGGGGGTCTTGTGGGTGTTTTTTTAAAGTTTGATGGAGGTTTAGAGAACAAACTAAACCACCTCCTTAAACCATTGAGCCGAACCAGTAAATTATGCTGCACAATACCGCCCGAGCTCCCTTAAGGTGTCTAAAAATCTGTGTGTGATAACCGGGTTCGAATCCTGGTGGATCACATATATGCTTTCATTAATTTCATTGGAGGTGTTTGGTGTTGTGGTGAAATTAATAAAAAATAGATTATTAGCAATGTAGTTTCACACACGAGTAACTTCGACGTAAGTGATGCATTCCAGTTATTGGAATGTCGTCTATGAGGTGATGTAAATGGCTCACAGTTTACGAGTAGTGGTCATGTACTGTGCGAGGATTAGCGAGCGAGCAAGTTACTACACAACATTCCAATCACTTAAGGGGAGACGGACCGTTTTTTTTTTTTTTTTTTTGTCATGTAATCCTTTATTTCTTAGTTTTCTCTCTAGACCTCCATCAAGTTCAGACAAATTTGTACATTTTTCGGTAGAAAAATGTCCCGGCCGAAGGCCGCTTCCTTTAAAAATGTCAAGCTCGCTATCGCTCGCCAGGAAATAATCGACACCTAAATGGCACGAAAGGTCTTCAAATTTACAACGAAATGGGGCGAAAGGTGTTAAAATCGCCAAACTAATGGGCAGCACGTCTTATAATCTCAAAACAATTGGGACTTAACACGAGGGAGAAAGGGGACCAGAAAAACGACCCATCTCCCCTTAACCACAACAGTCCGTCAGCCTCACCTTAAGCTAATAGGCCAATTACTCACTGTATCTGTCTGTGAATTATATGGCCTTTGTTGTAATCTTCTGACTTAAGGGGAGACAGACAGTTTTTCTGGACCCCATTCTCCCTCATGTTTAGCCCCACTAGTTTAGAGATTTTAAGACGTTGGTTCCATTAGTTTTGGGATTTTATGACCTTTCACCCCATTTCTTTATCAATATTAGGACCCTTCGTGCCATTTAGGTGTAGATTTTTTCCTGGCGAGCGATAGCGAGCCTGTAATTTTAAGAGGAATCGGCCTTCGGGCGGACATTTTTTCTACCGAAAAATGTACAAATCAAAGGGAGGTCTAGGGGGTGTTTTTCTAAGCTTGATGGAGGTCTAGCGAAAAAAACTAAGAAATAAAGATATAAATTAACTAATAATAATAAAAAAAAAAAAAATGTCCGTCTCCCCTTAACCTCTGAATAATTATTAGTTGTATATGTCAGGGGCCGGGGGAGTGCTGGAGCGACCTTGGTAACCCTGGTCTCTGGGTCTTCTTCTGGGTGACCTGGATGTGTGTGAGTTTGTGTTTTTTATCTGTGTTTATTTTTTGTTTTATGTTGTTTTTGTGTTTTCCCTGTTCTTGCTCTGTCTTGAGTCGGCTACCCCCAAAATGGGGATTGGGCCTGAGCATATAGATAGATAGATAGATAGATAGATATGTTGATATAAATGTTCTGTGATTTTATTTGTATATCGTATATGTTTGTGATATATTATTATTATCAGGCTAAAATATTTCATTATGGGTGAAGTTCTTCAAATTGTATTCTAGTTACCGGATTAGAGATTTACCCTACCAAAACTTTGCAACTGTTTGGGACATTTTGGATGTTGTAACTTTTAAGGGTATTTTTGGAATGTTCTCGACGTTGCAATTCCAACGGTAGCCTATATGTTTTTTTTTTATTGTTTTTTATTTATTTTGTATTTTTTTTTGTATTTATTATAATTATTATTTTTTTTTAAAACTCAAAAATCACCCATAGACATGGTATCTATGTAGGCTATACTATGGGTCTAAATCCTATATACCTTGAACCAATGGTTTTCCCTTGACCCACAGATTCCATAATTATATGGTCATTGGTCGCAGATTTTATCTACTTCTTGTCATTCTGCCATAATACAAAATAATGTTCCCAAATCGCTTAGGTTCCCTTTGCAAAATTTTGCAACTTTTTGGGTGATTTTGGATTCTTTAATTTTTAAGGGTATATTTGGAATGTGCACATCGTTACGATTCCAACGGTATATGGGTTTTTCAATTTTGGACAGTTTTATGCACATGAGGCCTCTTTTTAGATTTTGAAAACGCAAAAATCACCCTTTGACGAAGTATTTATTTGTGGATTTTGCTCAAATTTGCATCACAAGTACACTTTGTCGCTTTGAATCTATTGGTACCACCAACATTAAAATCGGACCATTATTATAGGATTTCGATTTTAACTGGACCTCCCAAATCGCCCGGAATGGGCCATTTTTCAATATTGAAAGTCGGTTGTAGGCCAAACCCAAATTAATTTTACCTTATCCCAATCGATTTCCATCTACCTACAGATAACATAATATGGTCGCATATTTTATCTGCGGCTTGTCATTCTCCCATAATAAAAAAAATATTGTTCCAAAATCCACTGGGTTTGGACATTTTTTGCAACTTGTCAGGGGATTTTCGATTTTTGAGTTTTCAAGGGTATATTTGGATTCGTCTCGTCGTTGCGATTCCAACGGTATATGGATTTATTTTAATTTTGGATTTTTTTTGTTTAGGCCCAATAGGCCTATTTTTGTATTTTGGAAACTCAAAAATCACCCATAGACGAGGTATCTATGTATGGATTTTGCTCAAATTTGTATCACAAGCACGCTTTGACGCGCTGAATCCATTGGTACCATTAAAATTTAAATTGAACATTATCGTATGCCCAATAGGCCTATTTATGTATTTTGGAAACTCATAAATCACCCAAAGACGAGGTATTTATATATGTGTAGCTTTTGTTCAAATTTGAATCACAAGTACATTTTGATGCGCTGAATTCATTGGTACCATCATAATTGAAATCGGAGCATTATTATAGGATTACGATTTTGACTTGACCTCCCAAAATGGGCAAAATGGGCCAGTTTTGAATTTTGAAACTCTCTGTAGTCCAAACTATAAGTCCAAATTAATTTTACCTTGTGCCAATCGATTTCCCTCGACCTACAGATGCCATACATGGTCGCAGATTTAATTTGCGATTTGTCATTCTCACATAATACAAACTAGTTGTCCAAATTCACCTTGGAAATTTTTTGCAACTTGTCAGTTTTTTTTTCTATTTTTTGCAGTTCCAAGGGTATATTTGAATTCATCTTGTCATTGCGATTTCAACGGTATATAATTTGTGTTAATTTTGGACATTATCTTAGGCCCAATAGGCCCATTTTAAACTAAAAAATCACTCATAGACAAGGTATTTATGTATCGATTTTGCTCAAATTTGTATCACAAGTACACTTTGACGCGCTGAATCCATTGATACCATCACAATTGCAATCGGACCATTAGTTTAGGATTTTGATTTTTACCTGACCTCCCAAAACTCCCGAAATGAAGCATTTTTTAACTTTGAAACTCTTCTGTAGGCCAAACTATAGGTCCAAATTAATTCTACGTTGTGCCAATCGATTTCCCTCGACCTACTGATGCCACACATGGTCGCTGATTGAATCTGCGACTTGCCATTCGCCCATAATAAAAACATAGTTGTCTAAAATCACCTGGATTTTTATTGCAACTTGTCAAGTGATTTTCGTTTTTTGCATTTCCAAGGGTATATATGGATTCGTCTCGTCGTTGCGATTCCAACGGTATATGAATGTATTAATGTTTGACATTTTGTAGGCCTAATAGTCCTATTTTAAACTAAATAAAGCCTCCCAGAAGGGCCCAAATGACCAGTTTTTGGACTTTAAAAGTCCTCTGTAGCCCAAACTATAAATCCTAGGGAATTCTACTTGGTGCCATTCGATGTTTCTCGCCGAGCTGCTTCTATACATGGTCTTATATTTCATTTTCACCCAGCCATTCGCCCAGAATCGAAAATATTTTGGTCCAAAATCCCTGCGTTTAATTAAGCCCAGGAAAATGTTTGCACTTGGCGGGCGACTGTCGAATTTCGAGTTTTCATGGGTATATATGGATTCGTCTCGTCATTACAATTCCAACGGTATATGAATTTTTTAATTTTGACAAATTTTTAGGCCCAATAGGCCTATTTTAAAGTTTAAAAACTCCATAGACGAGTTATTTAAGTTATTTAAGCTCAGGCAAATCAGTGATTTTGGTCGAATTTTGACTTGTCAATATTATTATACATTTGGATTCGTCTCGCCGTTGCGGATTCAACGGTATATATTTGTTTAATTTTGACCTATTTTTAGGCCCCCTAGGCCTATTTTAATGTTTAAAAACTCCATAGACGAGTTATTTATGAACGGATTGTGTTTAAATTTATACCATAAGTACACTTTGGCAAGCTGAATCGAATGGCGCAAACAGAATTAAAATCGGACCATTAGTTTAGGATTTCGATTTTGACTGGGCCTTCCTGGAGGGCCCAGGGGACCGTTTTTTTGGACTTTAAAAGTCCTCTGTAGCCCAAACTATAAGTCCTAGGGAATTATACTTGATGCCATTCGCTTTTTCTCGCCGAGCTGCTTCTAGACATGGTCTTAGATTTCATTTTCGCCCAGCCATTCGCCCAGAATCGAAACAAAAATCTCAAAAAACATTGGACAAACAGGCAAATCGGTGATTTTGGTCGAGTTTTGACTTGTCAATATTATTACATATTTGGATTCGTCTCACCGTTGCGGATTAAACGGTATATATATTTTTTAATTTTGACCTATTTTTAGGCCCCCTAGGCCTATTTTAAAGTTTAAAAACTCCATAGACGAGTTATTTATGAACGGATTTTGTTTAAATTTATACCATAAGTACACTTTGGCAAGCTGAATCGAATGGCGCAAACAGAATTAAAATCGGACCATTAGTTTAGGATTTCGATTTTGACTGGGCCTTCCTGGAGGGCCCAGGGGACCGTTTTTTGGACTTTAAAAGTCCTCTGTAGCCCAAACTATAAGTCCTAGGGAATTCTACTTGATGTCATTCACTTTTTCTCGCCGAGCTGCTTCTAGACATGGTCTTAATAATAATAATAATAATAATAATAATATTTATTCAGTTAGCAATTTACAGAGTTGGTACCACATAGTTTGTTACAAATATGACATGTACCAGCCTTGCATAATTCCAACTAAGGATAGATAGCCCAATAAGGCCGTTAGGCGTATTTCCATTGGGGTCCTTGTGGGATTAGGTTAGCTGGGGAAAATGGGGAGGATAAAGAAATAGATACTTTAGAGAAAGTATTTCTAGGGGGTTATTAGATACCTTACATCCTATAGTAAATATCAGTAATCCGTAATCAGTAATCATTTCAGTTTGGTTGTCTATCTCTTATGTCGCATTTAGTAGTAGACATAAGTTTGGTGCTCCCTTCTCGCAGCTGTCCGGTTCAGGTGTTCCTTCAGGCTACGTCTGAAGGAATACAGTGTTCTCTTTTCACGGACTGACTGGGGTAGGTCGTTCCAGTCTTTGATGGCGGTGAAGAAGAATGTTTGCTTACCCTGTCCTTGGATTCTCGGGACCTTAAAATTAAACATCCTGTTTCTTGTATTATGTCCACTCCTCTCATTTGCTTTAACAAAATCATTCTTTAGGTACTCTGGAGCTCTGTCATAGAAAATTTTGAAGGCATTAGGGAGCCTGATTTGTTTGGCCCTGTCAGCGACATTGAGCATACCTAGTGACTGAAGTTGTTCCTGGCCAACATGTGATCTGGGTCCTAGGTTCAGCATGAACCTAACCATTTTATTTTGAGTGACCTGAAGTTTGTGCTGTGCTGATTTAGATGATGCAGAGTACCAGGATGACACAGAATAGTCAAAATGACATTGAACAAGCGCTTGGCAGAGGGTCTTTTTGGTCGCCGCGGGCAAGCATCCCACCTGTCTATACAGGTATTTTATACGTGCTCTACACTTACTCAGGATAGATTCCAAAATTGTTTCACCTGACAAACTCGCGTCCAGTTTTAGTCCGAGATATTTAACTTGTGACACTGTTGTTATAGGAATATCATTACAGTTGACCGAGAAGCCCACAATGTCTTTCAGTTTGCGTTTTATTCCACATAAGATGGCTTCCGTCTTGCCCAGGTGAAGAGATAGTCTATTGTCCACTAGCCATTCACTACATGATTCTAGTTCTTTGGAAAGTGAAACGGCAATACTTATTGGGTCTTTTCCTGAAACCAGGAGCACGCTGTCGTCTGCATACAGTAATAATTTACATGAGACGCTCAGTTCCATGTCGTTCACATAACAGAGAAAGAGTAAGGGACCAAGGATGCTTCCCTGCGGGACCCCACAGTTAATTGGCATAGGATCAGATATATTATCGTCAATTTTGACTCTTTGGGTTCTACCACTAAGATAAGATTTAAACCAGTTCACAGATCCTATGCCCATTGCTTGTAGTTTATTACATAGGATATCATGGTCTACTGTGTCAAACGCTTTTTGTAGATCAAGAAGAACCATACCGGTGTAGTTACCTTTAGACATTTCTTTACGAATGTGATCCGTTAAGTGGATGAGACAGGAGTCTGTCGAGTACATGCATCTGAAACCTGATTGAAACTTATAGAATAGATAATTTTGTTTGAGGTAGTGTTCAATTTGGGTGTATACCGCTCTTAGATTTCATTTTCGCCCAGCCATTCGCCCAGAATCGAAAAAACATTCTCAAAAAACCTTGGGTTTAACCAGGCAAATCGGTGATTTTGGTCGAATTTTGACTTGTCAATATTATTACATATTTGGATTCATCTCGCCGTTGCGGATTCAACGGTATATATATTTTTTAATTTTGACCTATTTTTAGGCCCCCTAGGCCTATTTTAAAGTTTAAAAACTCCATAGACGAGTTATTTATGAACGGAGTTTGTTTTAATTTATACCATAAGTACACTTTGGCAAGCTGAATCGAATGGCGCAAACAGAATTAAAATCGGACCATTAGTTTAGGATTTCGATTTTGACTGGGCCTTCCTGGAGGGCCCAGGGGACCGTTTTTTTGGACTTTAAAAGTCCTCTGTAGCCCAAACTATAAGTCCTAGGGAATTCTACTTGATACCATTCGCTTTTTGTCGACCTACAGATGCCATACATGGTCGCAGATTGAATCTGCAACTTGTCATTCTCCCATAATAAAATAATTGCTCACACAAAATTTGGACACAACAAAGAAACCACCACCACAGTATATAAACAATACATAAGATCAGTGATGGAATACGCAAGCCCAGCCTGGGCTTCTAACCTAGCTGAAACACATCATAAGACCTTACAGACTATTCAAAACAAAGCCCTAAAGATCATTACAGGCTGCACAGCTACTGAACCCACAGATCACCTACATCAAGAAACCAAAATCCTTAAAGTCAAAGACCATCTGGACATGAGAGGCACTCAATTCCTGGCAGCAGCCTCCACGAACCAGGACCACCCACTAAACCACAAAGCAACACACCCACATTACATTACATTACATTAATGAAGTCAACGCACCAGGCGACAAAGGCCATATGGCACGAAAATTTAAAGACGGGAAGGAAGTTAACTAAATATCATCGAGAACTCGAACATGATGAAGGAAGGACATAATACGGGAGATAGAAAACGAGGGAGATTCAGAAAGAAAATCAGCAAGACATGGCGGCCGGCGGAGGAAAGCCAGAAAAGGGAAGAAACGCGTGCGGGCAACGGAAAATAAGGGGGCAATCGAGGAAAAGATGGGAGACAGAAAGCTGAACGGTACAGCGCGAGCAAAGAGGCGGAGGAGAACGGGACATTAAAAACGAATGGGTAAGGCTGGTGTGGCCAATGCGGAGACGGGCCAAAGCCGTCTCCCATCGGCGATTACGATGGGAGGGAGCAGACCACCCAGAAACGGACGATTTGACAGAACGAAGTTTATTAACGGAGATAGTGGACCACTGAGTCTGCCACCTCGACCAAAGAAACCTGGACAAGGCAGGGAAGAAATCAGAGGCCGGGACAGCAAGTGAGGAGCGGGTACCCCGCACGGCAGCAGAACGAGCAAGGCAATCAACCCGCTCATTACCGCAAACGCCAACGTGACTGGGAACCCAGCAAAAATGGACAAGCTTTTTGCGGACGGAAAGGCGGAAAAGCCATTCCTGAATGGAAAGAACTAAAGGGTGTAGAGCAGGGGAGGACTGTAAGATAAGTAGAGCACTGAGAGAATCAGAGAACAAAGTAAAGGACGAGGAGGGGAAGGAACACATAAAACGGAGGGCAATAAAAATAGCATAAAGTTCAGCAGTTAAAATACTGGCAACGGGAGGTAAAGAATATTGATACGAGCAAGTGGGAAAAAGGACGGCAAACCCCACGCCTACCGACGTCTTGGAGCCATCAGTAAACACAGGAGTGGTTGTAGCGTGAAGAGAGAGGTGATCTAAGAAAAGAGACCGAAGAACGAGGGGAGAAGTAGAGGACTTGGAACAAGGGAGGATGGAAGGGCAAACCGAAGGACGAGGGAAAAGCCAGGGGGGAAAAGAGCAAAAGCGGAAAGGGAGGACGTTAGAAACAGGGAAAGAGCACGATGCGAGCAGCGAGAGCATGCGGACAGAAAACGGAGAACCAAGACGGGGGTGAGACGAAAAAGTAGCAACGACCGAAGGGGGACAGGAAAGATGTGAAGATGGGAATTGTTGAAGGCGAGCGTAAGAACGAAGGGACAGGAGAGCCCGACGGCGATAAAGAGAAGGGAAACCAGACTCAGCATAGAGGCTTTCAACAGGAGAGGAACGAAAAGCACCAAGGGCAAGACGAAGACCAGAGTGATGAACAGAATCAAGAGCATGGAGAACAGAATCAGAGGCTGAAGAGTAAACTTGACAGCCATAATCCAACTTAGAGAGGACAAGAACCGTATGAAGCCGAAGAAGAAGCGCTCGATCAGCACCCCAAGTGAGGTGGGACAAGGACTGAAGAAGGCGGAGGCGGAGTAAGGCAGCAACCTTGAGAGAAGAAACATGAGCGGACCAATTAAGACGAGAATCAAAAGGAAGACCCAAAAAAGTAGTAGAGGAACGATAAGGGAGGGCAGTACCATAAAGAGTAAGAGGAGGATGAGGAATAGAATGGCAACGAGTAAAGGACATCGCGCAGGATTTGGAGGTGGAAAAACGGAACCCGTGGCGGGTTGCCCATGAAGAAACAGCCAGAATAGCGGATTGGATAAGAAGATGGAAAGCGGCAATATCTGAGTCGGCTGCGTAAATCGTAAAGTCGTCGACATACAAGGAAGACCGAACCCCGACAGGAAGAGAAGACACGATACTGTTGATAGCAACGAGAAAAAGGATGGTACTCAGGACACAACCCTGAGGGACACCTTCCAACTGAGGGTAAAGACGAGATAAGTGGGAAGCGACTCTGACACGAAAGGACCGAGAAGAAAGAAAATTCTGAATAAAGACTCCTAGATTACCGTAAATGCCACAAGAACGGAGCTGACGCAAAATGTGGTACTTCCAGGTAGAATCATAGGCTTTTTCGAGATCGAAAAAAACAGCAATGACAGTTTGACGACGAGCAAAAGCTGTCCTGATATAAGATTCCAAGCGAATGAGGGGGTCAAGCGATACTACGAGCACGTCTGAACCCGAACTGGGAAGAAGACTACAAATGGCGCGACTCAAGAATCCACATGAGACGAGCGGTAATCATACGTTCAAAGAGTTTACACAGGCAACTGGTAAGGACAATAGGGCGATAGTCCTGTGGGGAGAACCCAGACTTGCCAGGTTTAAGAAAAGGTATGGTCAGGGCAGTACTCCAAGAGGGAGGGAAAACGCCAGAAGACCAAATTTTTTTATAGAGAGCTAACAAGAAGACCAGAGCTTGCGAGGAAAGATGTTTGAGCATGAGATAATGGATACCATTAGGACCCTCAGAAGTGTTCTTACAGGCACGGAGAGCGGTGCGTAACTCAGTTGAGGAAAAAGGAGCATTATAGGGTTCGTCAGAGGAAAGACTAAAAGTAATTGGAGTACTTTCCGCAACGACTTTAAGCGAGTGAAACTCAGCAGAGAGATGAGAACCACTGCTAACTGAGCTAAAGTACGAGCCCAATCGATTAGCAATTGTTTCGGAGTCTGGCACAGAAACACCATCAATGCGGAGGACTGGAGCACGGAAGGGAAGATGTTTACCAGAGATCTTACGAATAAGTTTCCAAACCGAAGCGACAGGAGTGCGAGACGTAATAGAAGAAACGTAGGACTCCCAACTCCGGCGTTTAGCGGTTTTGGTAGTACGACGGAAAAGAGCAGATGCACGGCGAAAGAGAAAAAATGACTCCTGAGAAGCAGGGGTGAGACACTTACGGCGAAAACTTTTCCAAGCCGCCCGTTTAACCCAGAGGGCCCTGGAACACTCGGGAGACCACTAAGGGACGCATTTAGACGAGAAAGGGCGAGACGTCCGGGGAATGGACGTCAAAGCAGCACCGAAAACCAGATCCAGAAAAAACGAGAGCATGACATGGACCGATGAGAAAGGAGGAGGAAGCAAAGAAGGAACAGTAAGGGAAGCGAAAGAAGACCAGTCCGCCCGCTGGAAGCACCAACGAGGGGAGTTAGGAGTAGGAGAGTAGGTAGTCAAAGAAAGGAGAATGGGAAAATGGTCGGAATTGTGAGAATTCTCGAGAACTGACCAATGAAAATCAAGTGAAACTGAAGGGGAACACAGGTAAAGATCGATACAGGAAAACGTACGAGTCCGAGCATCAAAATGAGTAGGAGCACCAGAATTAAGGATAAAAAGATTACGGTCCGAGAGAAAAGGTTCAAGCCGACGACCCCGGGGTGAAATAACATTGTCACCCCACAAGGTGTGCCGACCATTAAAATCACCAAGGACTAAGAATGGAGTGGGCAACTTAGATAAAATCTCGGAGAATTCGGTAAAATCGATGGGAAGAGAAGGCGACAAATACACAGAAACCACTGTTAACCAGTGGTCAAGATAGACTCTAGCAAAGGTGCAAGGGAAATGAGTAGAAAAGGACAGCTCTTCAAAAGGGACAGAACGATGAATAAGAAGACAAGTATCATGGAGAGAGCGGGGAGAACTATAAAAAGAGTAATGAGGAAAGGGAACAGGAGGAGAGAAAAGACGAGTCTCCTGAAGACAAACGACCTTAGGGGAGTGAAGAGAAAGAAGAAAATGTAAGTCAATCCTTTGAGCATTAAGACTACGAAGATTCCACTGCAAAATGGACATAATAAAACAAAAGAAAAAAGAAACTAAGAGGAGACTAAAGGGCGAAAAAACAACGAAAACAGACAAAAGAAAACCATAAAAGGAGGCAAAAGCCACCGAAAATAAGAACGCACAGAAAAAGAGGAAGGACACACATAGAAGGAAAGAAATATACACAAATAACAATAAAGGTAAAACACACACACTTATGTACAACTAAGAAAAGGTGAATGAGGATAACGTGGAGAATTAAAAGGAGGCAAAAGCCAACAAAAAAAGAAAGGGAAGAATACACACTTATGCACAACAATGAAGAGTCGGATGGGCGAACGGGGAGACAGATAAATACAAATAATGATAAAGGGAAAAATACACACTTATGTACAACAATGAAGAGGTGGATGGGTTAACGGGGAGACAGAAGAGAAGGAGGCAGAGGGGAGGACCGAAAACCGGGGGGGCATAGGGAGGCTTGACAGCGAAAGAGAAGAAGAAAGAGGAGGGCCAGAGTGAGAGGAGGGAAGGGCAGAGGACGAAAGAGAGACAGAAGGAAGAGAAGAAGGTTGGGAAGGGAAAGAGACGGAAGAGGGGGGGACAGGGGAAGGAGGAGGTGGTTGAGGGGTAAGGGGCAGTGTAGAGGGGACGGGATGAATGTCAGCTGAAACGGTAAGAGGCGGGGGACGAGAAGAATCGAGAAAGTCTTGAATCTTGGGAATGGACTCAAAGGACATGTTTAAGTCAGAGGGAGGGCGAAGGCAGGAAGAAGAAGAAAGAGATGGAGAGGAGGAGGAAGGAGGGGCGGAGGAAGGAGGCAACCTCTTTTTCTTCTTCTCACCGGGACTCGGACTCCGGACATTACGGTGGAAGTCCCTGCGTTTAGAAGAGGAGTGGGGAGAGGGAGAACGGGAGGGACGGGAAGGAATTTTGGAAATCCGTTTGGTAGAGACAGGAGATCGGAAGGAAAGGGAACCACGAGACGAGGGAGGAGGAGAAGAACTAGAGGAAGGCTTGGGATGGGACCGCTGGCGGGTGGGGCGTTGAGCCAAACCAGAAGAGGGGCGAGGGCGAGTAGAGGAAGCGGAAGGAGTGGAAACGGAAGTAGGAGTAGAAGAGTCAAGCACAGAGAAAGAGTTAGACAAAGGGATAGAAGACGAAGAGACAGTAATAGGAGTAGTGGAGACAGAAGAAACCGAAGGCGTAGAAGTTTTTTTTTTTTTTTTTTTTTTTTTTTTTAAAAGAGACAATGAACGGAGGAAGGAAAAACACAGATAAAACAAAAAGGTCCATGTGCCTAAAGGCATCCTCCATTCATAAAATGTTTGTAACAACTGGATTTAAACATTTGTAGATTGTAAGTTTGTGGAAAGCAATTCGAGGGAAGTGAATTCCAAAGAGTAGTAGCTCTGGGGATAAATGAATTCTGATAAGCAGAAGTTCTGCATTGTGGAGGAGAAAGTGTAAATTCATGGGCGCTCTCAGCTGCCCTAGTTCTACGGGGAAAGATGTGGAGAGGCGGCACAATTGAAGCAAGTTCCTCGGAACAATTGCTGTGAAAATATCTGTAGAATAATGCAAGGGATGCAACGTTTCTTCGTATGGATAATGTAGGAAGGTCCTGTGTGATTGCAGGGTTATTGATTAATCTAATAGCTTTATTTTGAATTTTGTCCAACTGCCTCAATGCAACCACTCCACTTCCACCCCACAGAGGTGAACAGTAATCCATCTGAGAACGCACATGACTTTTATATATCACGGCCAACTGCTCGTCAGTGAAGAATTCTCGAACTCTGTACAGGAGTCCCAGTTTTTTAGAGGCATTCTTAGCAATGCTTCTAACATAAGGTGTCCAGCTCAAGTTAGTAGTTAATATTACACCGAGAATGTCAATACTAGGGGAAGTGGGAATATTTACATCATTAAAAAATATATGGGAGTCAGTGAGATTCTGTCGGTTAGAAAATTGAATGTACTTGGTTTTCTGTGCATTTAAGGAAACTAGATTCTTTTGTCCCCATCCATTAATTCTAGAAAGGTCCTGGTTCAGAGAAATTGCAGTGTTTATTTTTGAATTTATAAGATCGGGTTGGGTGACAGAATTGGTAAATGTGAAGGAACTGTGGAGTGTTGAGTCATCTGTGTAGGAATGTATTGTATTAGGGAAGAAGGGACAGAGAGCGGAACAGAGGAAGGAGAGGAAGAGGAGGACGAGGACAAGGGAAGCGGAACGGAGGGAGTGGAAGAAGAGACGGGAGGGTGAGAGATAAGTGCAGAAATCGGACGAGGTGAGAAGCCCAGGCGAAGAGCTTCCTTACGGGCAGTAGAGTGAGTAAGGCCTTGTTTTGCTTTAAGAATTGTAACTTCAGATTCAAACTTGTAAACGGGGCAATCATGGGAATAGGCAGGATGGGAGGCTTTACAGTTGAGGCAGCAGGGTGTCGTAGACGGGCATTCATCAGCAATATGGCCAGGTTGCGCACAGTATTGCGGTGTAGGGTAGTTGGGGTTGAGAGAGCGACAGTATTTTACGGGATGGCCAAAACGCCAGCAACCCTTGCACTGCTGAGGGCGGGGAAGGGATTCTAAGACGTCGATGCGAGTACCACCGACAATAACGTGAGAAGGGAGAATATTACCATCGAACGTTATTTTAGCGATATTAGAGGGATAGCGGCGATTGTGGCGAGGTTGGATGGTGTAACAGACAATATTAATTACAACATGGTCTTGAGCAACAACGGCCTTCCCAATAAGGTCGGCGCAATCTTTGAAGTCCCGATCACCGAGTTGGATATAAGAAGGGATCAGGACAGTACCTGTGCACGAGTTCATTCTTTGGTCTTTAAAAGCAGGGATGGGAGTACCGTTGGGGTCTGCAAAGGCCGCCATAGCAGCAGCCTGACTCTCGTTTTGCACTGTAACTAGACGGGAATGATCATGACGAGAGTGGAAAGTGACATCCTTGCCCACCTTCTGAAGGAGACTGAGGTGGAACAGAAGGTCATCTCCGGCAAGAGGGGCTGAGGCGGGGATAGAAAAGAATTTAACAAAATCGGCAGGGGCAAAGAGATCGGAGAGAGGAAGAATAGAAGAACGAGGGCGAGCAGAAGAAGCAACTGAAGGAGAAGAAACTGAAGGAGATGGAACCGAAGGAGAAGGAACTGAAGAAAAAGAAGGAGAATATGGTTCGAAAGTGACGATGTGAGATGAGGAAGCATGGAGGAAGAAGACGAGGAAGGAAGAGTGGCAGATGCAGTAGAAGGGACAGCAAACGACGGAAGAGAAGAGGGCTGAACTGGCGGAGCGGGGAGGGATATGGAAGAGGAAGCTGTAGAAGAAAGAGCAGGCTGAACTAATGAAGAATCGGAAAGAGAGGTGACACACTCCACGACTACCAAAGTCGAAGCCGAGGAAGGCGCCGGAGAGCGGTCAATGAGGAGAGAGTCAGAGGTTTGAGCTGGTACGGTACTAGTAGGTACGGATGCGTCTAGGGCGGAAGCCCCAGAGAGTTGAGAAAGGTCAGGTGGAGAGTCCGTGAGATCGCGTGGGACGGGGACAGGGTGCGCCTTAGCTTGTTCCGGGGTAGTGGGGTTGCATGGACGGACCATGATGACCCAAGTTGTTTTTACTATTCTAATTTCGGTTTGTCGGAAAACGAAAAAGGAAAGAAAAACTAACCAAGGGGAAGAAAAAGAAAGAAAAAGAAAAGAAAAATCAGAAACAAAGCAAAAATAAAGAGCGTACCATAAGAGCTAACAGAGCCCCCCGTCACGAGTCAGGAAGCTCCGACCCCCACACCGACGGCACAAACAGGGGCAGGACCTAGGGGGTTTCATCCCCATACCCTACCCCCCTAGACAAGGGGGGATAGCACCACTACGTACAGAGAGGCCTAGCTTAGGCAAAACCGCTATACTGGGACTGAGGGCAAAATTAATTGCAAACATCCCCAATCTGTACGTAATGGAGGGCAGCCGGACAGAAGCCAGGAAACCCACCAGGAAGGTAGACCGGACCGGGCCTCACTGATGGGCGGTCCATGGAGCGACAGCACGGGCGACCGCGCCGCCGCCCCCGGTACCAACCCCCATGTGCAGTGAGCTAGCTGCCACTGCCCCTGTAAACGGGTAGGAGTCAGAACTCCCCCACTCAGCGAGGGAAGGCGTCAAGAACCTAGCCGGCACAATTTAGTGAAAAAGGAGGAGGAAACCCTCCGCAAAGCGAGGTCAAAATCGGGAACCAGAAAAACGCCGTCACCGGAAGGTTCCGCGTATCCCAAAGACGACGGGGGGGTACTTAGTCCACGACGCCGCTGTAATCCCTGCTCCGAAGAGTGGATGACAGCGACCCCGCTACGGTGGCTCCCCAACGGCGGAGAACACACCCACAGACACCAAGAAATATCAAAACAACACCCAGCACACGGTATCACACACAATTACTGTCCTCTCTCCCTCCCTGCCCACCCTGAACCAACTTCCAGAAGCACATCCATACGCATTTCTCTCGCCGATCCATCCACTCACTCACAGACAGCACGCAGCTGCAAGCACGACCTCCCGAAATCCATCCTTCCGAATCCTCCCGAGGACAGAGTCCACCTGGCCAGGCTGAGATGCGGACACCATCCAGCCCTCCTGAGCTATCAGAAGAGACTGGATGACTCCGTCGTCGACACCTGCCCGGGATGTAACACAGCACCCCATACCATTAAACACATCATAGAAGACTGCATTTCACACAACCACATACACCAACAACACAAGCTACACTCAATGAGAGCTCTGTGGGAAAGCCCGATCGTGGCCATGGCCTTCCTCAGGGACTCGGGGCTGTTCGGCCAGGCAGCTTAGGGAACAACAACAACATTAAAGGACAGATTATTAATCTCAAAAAAAGTATTTTAATTGTTAGACTTTCTCTTTTATTATACATATACAGTATAACACTCAATGCATCTCAACATTTATACATCACATTTTGCACAATTAGAAAGTATAGGCTCCATTTTTATAACAAATATTAACATATAAGTACACCAACTACCTCTGAAGACAGTTGTAATTGATGGAAGCTTCATCACAAGTAACTCCGCAGTATATACAATGAGATCCTAGCAGTATAAAGGCAGGTATGAGAATCATTGAGGACCTATCACACTAGTCACTTAATTTGTCGACCAAAGAATAGCCAAGTTGCAGTCATGAACACTTTCAGTCGTGGTGTTCTTTAATTTATTCTGGCTAACATAAGATTATTATATTTGGAAGTCTCATAATCAAGTTACAAAACTACCTCTAGTAACTCGTTCACAACAATTATGCCTTAATGTCTTGAAAGCAGTTTGGCTAGCAACATTATTCTCTCAATACAAGTTAGAGAATCAAGTGAATTACCTCGGTAAATGGAGGCGATTAATTCGTAGCCACCCTCTTGGGCATTGAGGCGTCTGGCAATAGATATGTAGAAATCCCTCAAATACTGAAAGTGTTATGCTGTCTAATGCATCCAGACTGTAGCGGGTTGAGTTGACGGTCATTACTCTTCAAAACATATTAAACTAATATTTACTTTGGGTCACAACGAAATAATATATCAAAATTGGTTGTTTTGAAGTACTGTACTTCAGGGAATATTTTATGTCTGAAATCCTTTGAGTATTACTGAAAATTTTATAGGAGGTTCTACAAATTTTACTAATATCATATTTGCATATATCAAAGAAATACATGCTAGTAATTAAATATATTCTAATGACTAATGATTCAAGTTGAGCTAAAAAGGTTGTATACTCCACTGAAACAAGCAATTGAACTTGTGAAAAATTCCATACAAACTGCCTGGGATTTTAAACCTAAACAAATTGACCAACGGTAGTGTAGTGGTTAGCACGTTCACCTACTGATTACTAGAATAGTTTTCAACTGGCGAAAAGTGTAATCCCCTAGCAGTTGATTTTTCGATACTTAAATGGAAAGAATATGAAACTGCTATATGTCGGCATCACATTATAGACAGATTTTCATAATTAACACCATATTATTTGGCTATAAAAACTTTGTAATAGCCGAGTCATAAAGATAGAGATAAGTCAGTTTCTCGCCAGCTTAATAATAAACAGACTGACTATACAGTAGTTTTTTTTTTTTCCCCAGACGGTGTAATTCCCAAGAACATTAGGTGAAGTTCCCGGTTCAAATCCCAGATGAGTGCAGGAAAGTTTCTCAAGTATATGTTCTATTTGGCTAATAATATATGTATCCACCCGTCCCAACGAATTAAAGGCTACTGTGATAACTCCTTCAGCTAAACAGACCAAGAAGGTGAGAAATAAACTCTTATGTACAACAGTTTTCAACTGTTGCACTATATGATAAAAAATAAGCATTAAAAAACACCAATGATCGCCAAGTATCTACACATATTTACAAGAACGCGGGACAAAAAAGCTAAACAACCAAGAATAGAATTAGTTTAAAAAGGCAATCATTATATCAGCAAACAGTCACTCCATTTTTCCTCACACACGCATACACACTTACTAGATAAGCCATTTCAAGTCACTATATTTGTTTCAGTCATTACAAAGCCTAATGAATAGAATTTCACGTAGCATGCCAGTTTATACAGTCATAATGTTTTCGATAATGTACAAATTACTGTCAAAAGTAAAGAAACGCCTCCACAAATTTGACAATATATGCAACTCTTCACTCTAGGTAGGAAATTAATTTACTCTTCACAAATGAAAAAAGTAGTATAAAATGTTTTTCATGTGTATTACACTTATATTTTGCTAAAACTTATGGGGAGACTGACGGTTTGTTTGGTTTATTAATTCATTTAATCATATATTTTTTTAGTTTCCTCCCTAGACCTCCAACAAGTTTATAAAAACACCCCCTAGACCCCCCCTTCAAGATAAATTTGTACATTTTTCGGTAGAAAAAGGTCCCGGCCGAAGGCTGATTCCTCTTAAAATTGCAGGCTCGCTATCACTCGCCAGGAATGAATCGACACCTAAATGGCTTGAAAGGTCTTAAAATTGACAACGAAATGGGGCGAAAGGTGTTAAAATCGCCAAACTAATGGGCCGAATGTCTTGTAATCTCAAAACTAGTGGGGCTAAACATTAGGGAGAAGGGGGTCCAGAAAAACGGTCTGCCTCCCCTTAAGATAAAACTTAGGGTGGAGTTAGTAAGGTGGTGTACAGTAATTCCTAACTTAGTGGCCTCATTTTAGCTGTTTCATTATTACACTTCATTAATTAGGGATCAAAATTCACTTTATGTTGCTATGCTTCATTATTAAGTTGTAAATCAAACAGAAATGGTCCAAAATTGCAAGAAAATGGACAAAAACTAATTGTTTCACTTACAGGTATTTCATTTAACCCCTTCACCACCATGATGTAATATTCATCATAGTCTGGTTACCATTAGAGAATTTTCTTTAGTATATAATCTATCTACATGATTCAAATGGGTAAATACGATCTCAATAAACCCTCGTAGTAACAAAGGTCCTTCTTAAACTTCATAAAATCTCCTAATTTTAGCCAAAATCAAAGGTAAAAAGGTGTCATAATGCTGAAGGGGTTAAAGTCTTGATTTTTAGGAATGTATCTACAACTTTAAGTGAGGAATTACTGCCTTACTTTTGACCATGACTATACAATGCTTCAAGTAGATAGGTTTGTAATGGATTCTATAATAAATAGTGCAGTGAACAAAATTATTCACCTATTTTCAAGTAGTGGTATGCAAGTCCTAACTCCAAAAAACAAGCTACCAATGAAATGACCCTAGCTAAACGACTTCCACGCCAATGGTCACTGCCTCACCAATATACAGTATACTCTTAAGCTGGTATCACACGAGCGCTTTTTCACTCAACACTGGTCTAGCAGCTTATAAGATCAACATTTAATATTTATCTGTTACCCAAATTCATCTATCATCAGTCTAGTTTCCGATACCAGTGCAAAATAATCCAGAAATGTTGATCATCGAATGTTGACTATAAAAGCTCTCTTGTGATACCGGCTTTATACAGACCCTGCTCACTTAAAGTATTCCCATTCAAGTTGTGTTATTACTACGCTGTTCATGAAATAGCGAAGGAAATTCAATTACATTTGATTTACTTTATTAATAAGTTAATAAGAAAAAAAAAATGTACTGTACAAAAACTGAAGGGTATTTTTTTTTTTTTCAAGGTTGTAACTACCATACTTTAAGTGAGAAAATCTATTAATTTCAACAGAGCCCTCCTATTGATTTACTATATATTATATACCTACACTAACCCTAATCTTACTCCTTCCCCTACAACACCCCCACACACCATACCTGCACAAGAGTAACCATCTGCAACTCCTCCAACTAACTGATCTGAACCAAAGTTTTCTGGTAAAATCCTCAACTACAGTAAACTAGCTTGATGTCTTTAAAAATTGTACTAAATGACTTAAGTACTCTACCCTTTAAGTGGAATTTGCCATTTTGATGATTACCACAAGCTGTCATATGCTAAAAGATCTAGAAAACATTTTGAGTTTCAAGTACCCGGTAAATATATTTACAGTTTCGTTAAGGAGTAGCTGTGCAATTTCTAACAAACATCAGCAAGGAAATTTAGCATACCTGTACAGTAAATATTGACAAAAATCATGGGTATATATTAATTATACTGAACTGCACTAATAAACTTTAAAGTAAATATAGTAATTTAGTCAAGATAAGAGTATAATTTAGTAAAGTAATCTATAACTAAATACCTTTCACTAAACTCTACCACACTACCAACTATCAGGGGAAAGGGATATACTTAAAAAACAATACATAAACTTTTCAAGAATGACTACTTTTTCTTGCCATATATACAAACACCACTGCACCTATATATAATACATATACAATAATTTCTAGTGATAAATACATAGGTCACAATCGTTATAAAAGGTAGTGAAATATACTTCTTTTTACATCTTACAGTATTTGGCTAATAGATCGAGAAAAGTGATACTCGCTAACACCACCCACACAACCAGTTTCTTGTGACTTTAGAACTGTATACAAGACTGTAATAAACAATTTTTTTTTTTTTATTATATATATTTTTCTAATATGAAGTACGGTAGTGAAGAGGTAATGATGATGATAGGAGTAGAAACCATAATTTGCATGGGGTTTGTAATTGATGATTAATGTTAAGAACAGGGTGTTACTTAATTCCTAATAAGTTCTATTACTACCCAACGACTAACCCATAAGAGGAAGCAAGACATATCTCGGCTATGATTACAGTGCTCGATAAAGACCTGTAATGTTATGATTACTTTGTGACACCAAGATCCACTGTTACGTTACAAATAAGATGTTGCAAAAATGTCTACTTTAGCATTCCACAAAAAATCCATGTTATGTTATAATTACAGTACAGCACTTTTTACGGATCTGTGATGTTAGGGTATGGAAATCTATGAAGTTTATGGTCTACATAGAGATCCGGTTTTAATTAAAGTGTAATGTCACGATATGATTACAGCGTTGTACATAAATCCTATAACACAAAAAACTGGCTGGGAGTGCGGTAGATAAACTTTAAATAACCGTCTGTGTGCGAGAAACCTATGATACAGTATCACCTTTGGCTTTAGCGATGTATTATAGCAGCATCACTTGTCACTATAAACTACACTCGCCATAAACCACATTCACCAACATTCACACACATTCGCATCATTACCAACTTAAATACAGTATTGGCAGCGTTAACAGCTCTCATTAGAAAAGATCTGTAGTAAATTTAAACCTGTAACTTCAATCTCTGGGAGAAATAAATCATCCTCCCATATCAACCTAACACTCCAGAGCAAAAATAAGAGATGAGATTACAATTGAAAACATTTTGCTAAAAATATAAAAAATACATTTTACCAAATTAGTAAGAAAATTTAATTGTGCCAATATATACCCCACCAATAATTTGCAATTTAATGCCTTTCCAATAGTTTAACATCAAATGACCAATACTATATTCTTGCACAAGCTAAATTTGTGTTCAAATACAACATTGGTCACCCGATTCCACTCTCCCAACACCTCCAGAACTCAGCTTACTGGGCAAAGTGAGGCTAAACTTTAAGGATTCTGTAGTACTGCATTATTAATTAACTATTATTAATTAATTATCAAGTCGGCCACCCCCAGTTAAAAAAAAAAAAAAATGGGGAATGGGCCTGAGCAAATAGATAGATAGATAGACAGTATTACTTTTAGACCAAATATATGTATTCATCCAGTCATGCTTTAATTCAATGATTGGTTCTTCTCACTCACAGGGTAACGGCATGATTGGATGGATTAGTGGAAGTCAATGGATTTGAACCCTGGACAGCTAGAGTACCCCGGACCACTACCAGAGGCTCAATACAACCATACCTCCAAGACATGGGATTCCCAGTCACAAGCAAGGGTTCATACCTTCTTAGGCACCACAGATCACTTACATGTAACACCTAACACTTGCCTATTCACCGGCCACTTGAAAATGGGAAAAGTTAGCAGTAATGTTAAAAAATATGCATTTAGTCCCAGTATCCATGTGTGATTTAATTAACCACTTGCAAGTTTCAGGCTGTAAAGAAGTTAGAGCTGTAAACATTGATATTTAATAGAAATGCAATGATAACGTAAGTTTCTGATGGATAGGAAGAGATGAGATTATGCAGTTTTTAACGCCATACACTCCATTGATTGACAGCGCTTGGACGTGCCCTTGTTACAGGGACATTTATATTGAACATACGTTGAATTTGATTTTATGTATTTGTAAATGCAGTGTAACTGTATTTTAGCTAGTTGTTTCCACATAGTGATTTTGATTAGTTCTTAGCCTTTATAATGTCTTTGTCCAAGTTTTGGTTTGTTTATTTTGCAAGTTTTACAATTTTAATAGTACTAAATATCAATGTCTATAGCTCCAACTTCCCGAAGCCTGAAACTCGCAAGCGGTCAATTACTGTAACATGGTTCTGTAGTATAATATACAATACAGGATTCTCAGTCCCACTTCATCTTCCTAAGGCAGGTCAACACCAAAGTATATCTGTTGGCGTCATGTTTGTCATGAAGAAACAAAACCTCTGTATCGACGACACAATAACGCAGTACAGTATCGCTTGTATTCTTAAACTATTCTTTCCCTTTCGCTGTGTCGTTAGTGGATGAAATCGCTTGAAAAATTATGTTACCTTTAGAAATTGGTATGGTAATCCATAAACTCCCTGTAAACAACACCCATCCCAACAGAATTCATTCAGTACTGCAAAAGGAAAGCAATTTTTAATTTGAAGCATATAGCCCCGGAGATGTGTTTAATTTTGACAAACATATTGCCCACAGTAATGTATTGATGTGACCTCACTTTTATATCACAGGAACTATGGTCCTTATAACGAGTGGCTAAATGGACAAGAGGGGAACTATAACACTAACAGTAGCAACAAGTCATCTCAACAACTGGGAAAAAAAAAAAAAACATGATAGCTACTTACAATATAACTCAGTACGTTAACAGCTGATCAGTAATAGTAATGACACAATTATAGCTACTTACAATACAACTCGGTACGTTAATGAAAATCTCCCTCCTGCTGGTAAGGTAATAAATAAACTGTTCCTAATGAAGCATACTTGTGCACGAAGAACTCTGTCAATTACCCAGCACGGTAGTAATAAAATAGAGCCTCCACAGAGAGTGTTGAAGGCACATTGAACATCACAGTCATGGCACGACGGTAGCAACAGCTCTCGGCCAAGGTAAAGTCACCATCTATAGTCTCTTAACTTCTTCGCTACGATGACGTCTTCTTTTTATTATTTATTTATTTTTTTGCTAGACGCCGTATTTCCCGCGAAGGGGTGGCCATGAACATTAGGCGTTTGTCACAAATTGCTAGGTCAAGTTGCCCGGGCTTCACATCAACCAATAACATTTTGAAAGAGCGGGTTTGACCTCCCGAACCCTTTCATCAGCAGCTGACGCTTTACTGACTATGTCACGGCTCGTGACATGGCTAGCATTACAGTATATGGTTTCATTCAGTTTACAAAGGGTTTTATGGAAGTTACAGGGTTAATTGAGATAATCTTTTTTCCTTTCATTTGTAGAGTTAAAAAAAGTTCAATAGTCATATAATATTTACCAGACTTTAATTAAAATAACTATCATAATAAAGGGATTAAAGCCACAGTCACATGAGCACGGGTAGTGGCAGCTTTGTATCCGAGTCTGCTATTAGTTTTACATTATAATTCGCTGTAAGTTATCAGCATATTTTGGGGGCTTCTCTGGTATTCGTTGTAAGTTATCTGTTTATTTTGATTAAAGCGTTATTGATAAGTTACTTTGCCTTTATATTGTGTCGTCCGTGTTTCGGTTTGTTTATTTTGCAAGTTTCACATTATAATTTGTAAGTAGGCCTAATCACATATATTTTGATTTTTTTTTAGTGCTGTATTTATTCATATTTTGATTAAACTATTCAAGAAAACGGGTACTATATACAAAATCCAGTCATAATAGAGGGGAATCTTGTCATTTGATAGAGATAGAGATACCGATACTTTAGTACAGCATAATTTTACTCCGATACAATCAACAGGTAAAGTGCTTGTGTGACTCTGGCTATACCTTTCCTTTATACCTGTTGTTGGTTGGGGATTGTTTCTCCAAACTATTTGAAACTATCCAACCTTTTCTTCTTTTTCTGTCCAACTTGAGAAAAATAGTATTTTTTTGTATAATTGGTTAAGCAGTTAAACTTCCCACTATTTAGCTCAAGTTAAATAGAGAAGAGAAGGGGAAAAATCTGATACAGTTCCAAAATATTCAATACGAAAATACAGTACTTAAATGGCTCAAAATACAATGGAGAAAAACTGTGGGAAACCGTACCACGGGCAGGCTGGCAAACCGGGGCAATGTTGCTTTGGGACTAGATTGAGTAAGAGAGGAAATACAGGGAAAATTTGTAAGAAGTTTTCTTGTTTTGCCCATTTAATCTCTTCTAGGGCCATAAAGGCAACTATGGAGCATAACTTTAATTTTTTGTAATAAATAATAATAAACTAAGGAGTGTAACTTTAACTTTGTGTAATCAATAATAATGACTTAAAGCAAGGCCTTAGTTTTGGGACTGGGTATGAACAGTCGCTCGTTTGCTAACCTGCCCTGGGTGATCCAAAGTGAGAGCCTCGCTAAGTACAGGCACTAAAATAAGTATCGACTCCCGACTCTATGATACGCTGGGCGGTGAGCTTTTTCCTATCGAAAGAAACTTGGCGCATGTCTTAATGTCGACATATTTTTTTCTGTCGTTGGGCTGATATTCTTGAAAGACGGAAAAGTAGATGGTAACCTCGATACAAACAAATTATTGATTAATCAAAGATTGCGGTAGTTTTTCTATTGTCTGTATGGCAGAATTCCAATTATCCATCAGTTTATAAGTACAGTATTAGTCTTTATCTTGTATATACAGTACCTATTTATATTTAGTGGGGATATTAGCAGGACACTACATTTTCTAAATTCTAAATGTATATCCATACTCAAGTTTCTCCTTTAAATCTATGAGCAACCTACTCCTTAGCACACAATCAGTAGAAAAGCATTAGGGTTTTCAGCAGCTCAAAGTGACCTACCTGGACTATCCTATATATAAAAGGCATTCCTAAAGGCCTCCTAGACAAGTGACATGGATAAATGGAAGTCTACAGTATATCCACACAAGGACAATAGATACTTGATACTGTTGTGACCTTAGCACCTTTAGGACAGACAAGCCACTTTATACGCGATACTCTAATTAGTATGCAAAAATCAATAAAAATACTGTCGATAAGATACTGGTGAAATGGCAAGATAAACACAAATTTTTTCTTTATATTTGCCGTTATATTGTGTCGTCCCAGTTTTGGTTTGTTTACTTTGCAAGTTTTACATTATAATTTACAGCTTCTTCAGGCTAAACAAATCATTATCGATATATAGACCCATCCTCTTATGGTGTGTTTCTTGTTTGTATGTATGTATGTATGTATATACTCTGGCACCTTCCTCAGTGTTTCTTTCCAATAAAAATACTACCTACCATAAATAGTAAGAGTTAGATTATAAATTTAGTATAAAAATGTATGATATTTGAGGTTACTTTTGACAATTTTGATTTGATTTGATTTGATTTGTTTAGTGTGTTGTCGTTTTGATAATTTTAAATATTAATGAGTTTGTTATATTAATTTGAACAGTAACTTTTGAGATAGTTTTAAAGTTTTATATTTTAAAAGAATTTGATTCACTTTTCATGGGTCATATAGTTTCTTTTATTTATATATTATTATTTTGCTTAAGCGTTGCTTCCACATAGCGATTTTGATTAGTTGTTTTATCTTTTTACTGTGTTCGTCCCAGTTTTGGTATGTTTATTTTGCAAGTTTTACATTATAATTGCATACTAATTGGAATTCTGCGTACAAACAGGCTAGTCTACCCTATGTAATTCACACCTGCGTAAAAGCGGGTTCACATCAGCGCTCTTTCTGGCAACTTTTGGTGGGTACCTTTATTTGGCCTCATGAAGCTATGTGAAAAACATTGTCATTAAAGTGCTTCTCCTCATATGGTGTATTTATTCACCATATTCTGACAACATTTCTTTTAAGGGGACAGTGGTTATTTTTTAGGGTCTATTTATTATATATTAGAATATTTTTTAGTTTCCTCCCTAGACCTCCATCAAACTTAAAAACAACATCCATTACATCCCCCTTCGAGAAAATTGTAAATTTTTCAGTAGAAAAATTTCACGGCCGAAGGCCACTTCCTCCACAATTACAGGCTCCCTATCGCTTGCCAGAAAAATATTCGACACCGAAAGGGCACGAAAACTTTTAACATTGACAAAGAAATGGGGTGAAAGGTCTTAAAATTTCAAAAATAATGTGGATAAGCATGAGGAAGAAGAGGGACCAGAAAAACGACCCATCTCCCCTTAAAACAATTGTGCACCGATATCGGTAAGTTGACAGAAGGTACGGTAGGTTATAATAGGACATAATTGTGAGGTCAAAGGTGCAGGACGTTATGGGAGCTTTATATTGAAGTGGTCAGACCAAAATTCTCTATAAAAGTTGGGAGAAATAGCTCTGGTGAGAATCTGCCTTAAAAATTTCAATAAAGTTACTTTTTCACCAATAAGGGAAAGTCGCACACAAATAATATAAATCTCCTTATCAATCTTCTCAAAAATATAATAATTCATAACCCTCATATCCTTTGGAATATTTCTTATCTTAATTGGCACTTGTATGTGAACACGATATTATATATACTCTTTTAAATAATCTAGTAACCATTAGCATCTTTATCAAGGTTTCCGGACAGCGTGGGGTCGGGCCTTTTCCTCTCAAAGAATCCAAGCTTCCATAAGATTAGAACAATGATAATGAGGACCAGAAGACCAGCAAAAATAGAGACCAGGATAACCCATAACGGCACTTCCTCCGGAGGCAGCTGGTCTAGTAGGTCCGGGTAAGCGTACGTCTCGGCAGAATCAACGTCGTCCGATTGGTCCTGATCTTCTCGGATGTCGTCAGGGAGGATGAGCGTGGCCTTAGACTTGATGCTGACGTAGCTAACCCTGGGGTAGTCCTCGACCAGTGTGGAGTTCCAGAGGCGGGAGCGGATGTGGATGCTGCGTGACTGCTGGGCTCCCAGGTTCCGAATGCTGCACCGGAACACAAAGCACTTGGCCGTTGGGGTACCGTCACATTTCTGTTATAAAGTGAATGGATTAATAGATCGGTAATGGTTTTGTTATTAACTCTTTCAATAATTGTTTTTAGCTCTTTCTATCCGATGATAACAATATGTACGGTAATTCTACCTACCTCAGATGATTTTTATTCATTTGGGGAATGATACACCATAGTTAGAGAGTTGATGATGATGAAGATTTTATTCTAGCCTTCTGAGCCAATGGCCACTTATAAGGCTAGGAATCCAAGGATGGGAAGTGGAGATGCAAGGGTAGGTCAGTTATAATTCATGGAACACATGTATGGCTAGTTAGAGTTAAATGAGATACTCTTAGCTCTTTAATTAATACCTACCGTATACTGTAAATATATTCGAATCGTCAAGACTAGTCAGAATAAATTATATTAGTTTGATCTGATTTCATGAGTTTATATCATAATCTAAAGTAACCTAATCTATCAGGTTTAAAAGTGGCAATGATCTGGCTGATATGGTGTAATAGTTTAATTGTCTAGTCACCATACCAAGTTAAAAGTATGATCAATTGGTTGAAAAAGCCGAGTGATAGGCATGGATGAAAATTGCAATATATATATATATATTGTGATAATATTGTGTAGCCAGTTAGAAAATGGCTACCGTAAAACCGGATCACTTCGGACATCGGTGATAATAAGTTGTTGTTGTTGTTCCCCAAGCTGCCTGGCCGAACAGCCCCAAGGCCCCGAGCAATTCCAAGGCCACAACCGAGCGCTCCCCACAGAACCCTCCCCGCCGACCACAACAAAGCCTGGGTGACCGAAGCCACTCCATGGCGGGGGGGCTGAGGAGGGTGCGGAAACGCCCGGGAAACCAAAGCCCCACCCAGGGCCCTGCGCCCCTCAGCAATTATGAAGAGAAAGTCGAGGGGCAAGGGAAAAATGTGACGCTCCGACCTCCAATCTTGGCAGATTGGGAGGTCAATCCACGGAAGAGACGCCATCACCTGAGATCCAGAAAACATACAAGCTAAAGGAAAAGTCAGAGTAAGCTATGGGTATGGCAGAGATCACTCAGCTCTCACTCTGATAGACCAGCCCATCACCACATGACTAGAACCTAATCCTCTCAGCATCAGCTAGGAAAGGCCCTAGAAAGCCGCCTTTGGCGGGGGGATAGCTCCCCTATTTCAACCCCTTTCGGGGTTGGGCACCCATCCTATAATAAGTAATTAGCCATTGTCATTATATAATGGAAACGCTTTTTATTTTTTTATTTTTTTGTGGGGTCCATTTAGAGAAATGGCAAAGGAGCATGTAAAAGCCCTAGGGAACTGACATGAGTATATGTACACAATTTTTTTTTTATATATATGACGAACATTTTTACATTTTTCGCTACCCTGCCAAACTTCTATCACCCCGAAGTAATTTGTTTGTATGAATGATGATGTGACTGATATAATTTTGTAGTAAAATTACCAGAGACAACATCCACCAAAGGAAATTTGTTACACTTGTATAATTTTCTATTGCTAAAGTGTTATTGCCAGGAGTCTCTTGCCTTTATGTAGTCTTTTCCTCATTTTGGTTAGTTTATTTTGAAAGTTTTACACTAAACTTCAAAGGAAAGTACCAGTTCTGGATTATTGCAGTACTAACGCTCTAGCTAGAACACTTATCATTTAACCTATTGTGTTTTCCAATTTTTTTTTTTAACTTCGGACATGGAACAAACAAATAGTTTGTTATTATTTGCCCTATGAAAATAATTCATTAATACTTGTCCATCATTAACCCACCAGACCCGGTTGGGCTCTGAGACACCCATAACAAATGCGCCTGCGGAACCCGATAGGGCTCTGAGGCACCGGCAGCTTGAAAGCCTGTAAGCTTGGTGTGCGAGGCATCCGTCCAACGCATGTAAACAACAGCCAGTTGGACCGACGCCACGCATCTCCGACCACAAGGAGAGGTGTCGCTTGTTCGTGTGTGGGTGTGTGTTATTGTTAAGTAGTGAAAAGTGGCTGATATCGCCACAAAGTTCTCTCCACGGAAATCGTCATCACAACTGAACCAGTTGACTTAGAGAGCTCTACTCAACGCCATTCTACAGGTACGAAACACATCTACGCTTGGGGATGCACGGGAATGCGGAAGCAGTCAAAATAACAAAGATATGGTAGCCTAGGCGTAGACGTTTTTCGGCCAAAACCCCCGGGTTTCGGGGAAATTATAGAATACAATAGCCGGGGCTGGAGGGTTAAAATGGTGGTTAAAGATCAAATAATCATTCTCCGAGTCCAAAAACCCATAAAAATATGATATGGTAACCGATTTATGTATTTAGGATAATTCTGGATATATAATATATATAATTATTATGTTCCTTCCAACAACCAACTATACTCCTAAAATCGATTAGGCCTAATGAAATTTACAAACACATGTGGCAGTCCGTGGATTCGAACCCAGGATGCCTACACCGAAAATCAACACCTTATGCATCGCACCACGAAGACAGTTAAATTACGAGAGGCATATATCTTGTCCAATTTTTTTTTTATCTGCCGGAAGAAACACCAACACATACGTTATACCTATAAAAATGCTCAAATTCATAAAAATGTATATGCAGTGATAGAGTATACATACCTAGGCCTATATATTTTCACTAGGCCTAGTTAATTTTCAAGTTATTGATTTGACAGCATTGGTTATATTTCCTGCTTAATATTTTCTAAGAGTGAGTTCAATACCTAACGAGAACAGATCCAAAAAGAATATATGTCAAACATTTTGAGGCAAGTAAATTGTTCCATAAATTTAATCTTTTTAGGGTCAATTATTGTGACTGTATTCTAAAATTTGACATCAATAATTTTAATCAAGCATTTTTAACTTGAAGTTTCTTGTATAACCTCTGCTTACTTTTTGTCTGTATTTATTGTTTATCTTTTTCTTTTTCTATTATTATTATTATTATTATTAATATTGATGATTTTTTAAATTTATTGTTCTTGTTAAAAGAGTACTCTTTGTTTAAATCTGTTGTTACTTCATATTTTGCAATTATTCTCTTTATATTATATGTATTCATTGTCGATAGTATCAATTGCTTACTTTTGCGATTTCCTTAGTTTATTTGTGCTATAAATGTAGGTTATTTGTAGGGTAGTTATTGATAGGGGTCACTTGAAGCATGCTATGCTTACAGGTACCTACCCGATAGCACTATCGTTAGTGAGTGCTGTACTGTATTTTATATATTATTTTGTAATAGTATAGATATCTTATCAATATTTGTATTTTTTACTATTGTTAATGTCTTGTCATGTTGCAAATTTGATTTTAAATAATATTTTGACATTTAACATGTAGTTTCTTTATTCATGCAGAGTTTAGTAAAATTTGCCAGAACGTCCCGGACTTCCCAAACTTGACTACTTCCTTTAACGTGACGATAGTGCGTTGTTATATGTGCGATTGGTTTGCTTGGGAAACAGATTAACTTGCTCATGTAGTGATGTACACCCTATGTGGTGGATTGTGTTCTTTTATTTAATAATTTTCATTTTAGTAAGCGTTGTTTCCACATAGCGATTTTGATAATTTAATTTGACTTTATATTGTCCTTGTCCCAATTTTGGTTTGTTTAGTTTGCAAGTTTTACATTTTAATCGTATATAACCCCCTCCTATACTAATTATACGGGCCTAAAAGTATTGACTGTGCATTTTCCACTAAGACATCAGACAGGAATAAGCAGCAATAATAAAATATTCATATAAAATAGTAGGAGCCGAAAAATGAATGAAATAAAGCCACGAACGTACGTCCAAAGTCCTCCTCCGTTTGTCCGAACTTATCCCAGCTTTTTTGGCAATCATTTTCCATAAGAAATCACTGTATGTCCGAAGTTATCCATACATGTCCGAAGTCATCTACTTTTCAAGATGACTTCGGACATCATTTAGGATAAGGATAGCTCTCTTATTATGGGGGATAATTTTAGGAGGCTTCCTGGATTACGGCCCACTATCACTACACATCACTTGACCTAGTTAAATCTCTATAATGTGTTTACAGTCAGGAGAAATTGTTAAAAAACATCGAAAAATTTCCGAAGTTACCCGGTTTTACGGTATATGTTGACTAATATCACCAAGGTTATATGGCACATTAGAGGGCACTAAAAACATGACCCCTTAAAAAAGTTCATGATTATAGCTATAGCCTTGTTTAACAGTTGATTAAGAAACTATTTGTATACTCACCAAATGAACAACCTGCATTGTCTTCCCAGTCTTGGCATCCGTCACTGCTTGAGGCTTGATCACCATTTCCTTTTCACGCTTCACTCTACTCAAGTCACGCTTATTTCTCACAGTTTCATCTTCATCTGTAAAACTGGAAGAGTCTGATCCCCAGTTGTCCGGTCCATCAGAGCTGTGAGACACTCTTCTGGTATAGGTAGTGGTTTCTCCGGTCTCTGGGTCAACTTCCACGCGCTTGAATGTTCCGCTACTTTCAGAACCCCCGGATTCATAATGGATTCGTCCTGAACTGGAGCCGCCTCTGTGATCCTGCGAACTGTCATGGTGGCGCTGGTGGTGTGAGCCATGTGATCCTCTTCTGTCCTGCCCAGAGTTCAATTCCAAAGTGGTAGTTCTCAAGCTCGAGTCACCGCCATGTCTCTGAGGGTCAATTTGATGGTGAGATCCATCATAGCCTCCCGTGTTGTCTCTGTAGTGGCCACTCTCGGATCCGTGTTCGCTGTACGTTCTTCTGCCGCTCTCTGACCTGCTCTCATACCCTGCTCTTCTCTGGCCATCACTATCATCAGTCCAGTCAAAATGTTGTCTTCTGGTTCCATCAGCATCAGTACTTTCGAATCTAGATCCTTCTCTTGTATCTGTTGTTGTTCGACCACCTTCATTTCGATCGTAATAGCCTCCTTGTGAGCTGGAATGCTGTCGATGACTTCCGGAAGAACTGTCACTGGTATCCTGATTAATTCCCTGACCTCTTCTGCTATCATTCCCATCATCAACTGTGGTTCCATGTCTTCTACTTGACTCATATTCATAGGTCGTTCTGTAGCCCCCTTCTCCCCTCCTGTCTGCGTCATCCCAGGTGCGTCCGCTCTCTCCTCTGTGGCCACCTGATTCTGACCTCCAGGACCCATCACTTTCCCCTCTGTGGCCACCTGATTCTGACCTCCAGGAACCATCACCTTCCCCTCTGTGGCCACCTGATCCTGACCTCCAGGCCCCATCACCTTCTCCTCTGTGACTCCCAGCTGATGATCTCCTATCCCCATCACTCTCCCCTTTGCGATTGCCTGATTCTGCCCGCCAGGTTCCATCACTTTCTCCTCTACGACTGCCAGATTCTGTCCTTGAAGTCCCACTTTGGCCTGATTCTCCTGTCCATCCATATCGCTCTGTGCTGGTTCTGGTGCCTCCACTGTACGACCGAGAGGCCCCAGTGTGATTCGTCCTCCTTTCCCCTTCATACACATTCCTATTATTCCCTTCATCTCTGCCTTGGTCATATCCTCCGCTGTGGGTTCCGTGCACTGAGGACTCTGCCCTCCCTGAACTGCTTTCTTCCCTCCATCCCTGTCCTCCACGAGTGCCTGACGTGTGGCCCTCCTGACTTGTGGTTCTTCCTCCATGGGTGCCTGATGTGTGGCTCTCCTGACTTGTGGTTCTTCCTCCTTGGCCGGAGTATGACGTCCTTCGGCTCTCCCACTGACGTCTCTCTTCCTCAGGTTCCTCTTGGCGGGTTCTGGTGTTGGAGGATGAGGATGAGTAAGTGCGCCTGTAGCCTCCACCATCACCCCACCTTCTATCGGGAATGTCCTCATTGTCGATGTTCTCATTAACAGTTACTTTCTTGGCCTCCCGGTGTGTGCTGTGGTATTGTGTTCTGCCATCATCAGACGTTCCGGATGAAGTACGTGTCCGATCGTATTCCTCTATCACACGACCCTCATCATCGCCTACACCTTCGAGGTTATTATCATCAAACCTCGTTCGGTCATCGGATGATGATGAAACTCTACGACTGTATCGTACATGAGTACGGCCATGATCCCTGCCAGAGTCATATCCACTGCTTCCATCTCCACTGCCTTCAGATGATGAAGACGAAGATGAAGAAGATCCAGAAGAAGAAGAGATGGAGGAGCTGCCAGTAGATGAAGAACCTGTGGATGTTTTCTCAGATGACTTGGAGGTGGTTTTCTTTATGCTTGTTGTGGTGGTATTGACTTTCTTAATCGTAGTGGTCTTGCTAGTTTTGATGGTGCCTCCAGAGCTATCACCAACACTCTCGTCTGGCACTGGGGTGGAGGAAGGGTAATCTGTGGACTCTACTTCGCCCTCCCCAGTCAGGAATTCTGTGCGGCGACGAGCAAGGGGATTGATGTACTTTGGGTCAATATCACACTCGCCAACACCTATAAAGAGAGAAAAAATATATATAATCAATTACCACTATCCATGAGACAGTACTTCTTTTGAATCTTTTAACCTAACAAGTGCGCATGGGGGTAATTGGAAACGTCCCCCTGTGTGGACGTATTTGAGGTGTTTCCGTCAATAAAATATTCATTGTACCATTAATAGCATTAATACTTATCCATATGCGCCTATTATGGGTTGATTATAAAGGTATTAACCTGAAACAACAATAAAACTAGTGAAAACAGCGTTTGGATGGTCAAAATCGGAGATATAGCCCGCGAGTTGTATAATGTATGGGTGAGGCAAGCTGCTTTCCTGCCAATTTCCCCCAAGGCCACTGAGACACAGTCGATCGATACTCTCTCTCTCTCTCTCTTGCACTCGCTTGCCATCAGTGATGACAACACCCTGCTTGCAACTCGCTAATGTTAGCACGAAAATATACCTCAGAATAAGGGAATAACAGGGAAAATAGGTGATAACTGAAGGAGAGGAGGAAAGTACAAAGGAGTACAAAGGAGTACAAAGGAAATCAAGCAACAACAGATCCAGTGACCCTTCTAGGTTGCTTGTCCTCCAAAACACTGAGGATCAAGTGTCCAAACAGTGGTTTAGAGTGGGTAAGGGAACATTGGAAAGGGAATTACTGCCCTGGAACTAATGTCCGTGGCAGGATTAGGAAGTTAGTAGGGGACAGATGGGTTAGTAACTGAGGGGGGGATAAAATAAAGTTATTCATTTACAAACGCAGTCAGTCGCGGGTTTGATGCGAGATATTTGTCTAGGCGGAGTTTAAATGAATCAACGGTGATGCAGTCTATAACGTTTCGGGGAAGCCCATTCCACAAGTTGACAACTCGATTGAAGAAGAAATTCTTAGATTCGTGCGAGTTAAAAGATTTACCAATAATTTTGCAACCGTTTCCCCGCGTGTAATTAGATTGGTCGATAGTGAAGTACTTACTACAGTTCATATTGTCGATGCCTTTGATGATTTTGAACACTTGAATTAAGTCGCCTCTTAATCTGCGCTGGGTTAAAGGAAATAGATTTAATTCTCTAAGACGCTCTTCGTATGGTTTGTTCTTTAGGCTAGGTATCATTTTGGTAACTCTACGTTGAACTCGTTCTAGCTTGTTTATATCTTTTTGGTAATAAGGGCACCAGGATTGAACGCAGTATTCCAGAAGAGGGCGGACTAAGGAATTGTAAAGGGTTAGGATAACTTCTTTGGATTTATGCTCAAATGACCTGCCTATAAAGCCAATTATTTTGTTTGCCTTCTTAACAACTTCTGAACATTGTTGACTCGGTTTTAGGTTACTCGATATTGTTACTCCCAGATCGGTTTCTCTGTTTACATTCTTAAGCTGAGTGCCATTCATCGAATAGTTTGCTTTCTCATTTAGGTATCCGATATGTAGTACTTTACATTTATCCGCATTGAAACTCATTTGCCAAATTTGGGCCCAACATGACAATTTATCTAGATTGTGTTGCATATCGTCAACTTGTTCTTTCGAGAGTACGCTATTTGCAATTTTTGTATCGTCAGCAAATTTTGAGATTGTACAGGTGAGACCCTCATCTATGTCGTTGATGTAAATTAGAAAGAGAATTGGTCCTAGTACCGATCCCTGGGGTACCCCGCTACTTACATTGGTCCATTTTGATGCCTTACCGTTTATGACTACTCTTTGCTTTCTGTCGCTGAGCCAATTTTCTATCCATTTCAACACACCGTCTTGTATTCCATGCGCTTTTAGTTTTAGCAGTAAACGTTTGTGGGGAACTTTGTCAAAGGCCTTTTGAAAATCAAGGTATATATATAAAGTGGGGAAGGAGGGGAGGTAGAGGACTGAGATTGTGCATGGCCCAGGGGCCAAAAAAAAAAAAAATAAAAAAAAAAAAAAAAAAATCGATGTCAAAAGTTATTTTTTTTTTTTCACTCACTCTTAAGAGTCTCCCCGCAGTCCGCCGGGGGAACTCTTAAGAGTCTCCCCGCAGTTCCCAGGTTAAGGGGCAATTCAAGATCCTTTTCTCCCTGAAAAGTTATGATGTTGCTAGCAGTACTGTGATGGAGGATTACAAAATTTAGTTGGTGCCATTTCTGTCGTAGCAGTTTGCGTATAAATACAGTAGTGCAGCGGTTTAATTGGTGTTGAAGTGTGATCGGAGTGTTAGTGAATTCCTCTGACAGAACTGGTACTTTAGAGATATAAGGAAAACATTATTATAATTTTTGTCAGAGCTGTATGTAGTTTTGAAAATATTACAAATCGTAGATATATTACTTCTATAACTAGACATTATTAATATTACTGTAATATATTATTTTTATTATTGCTTTTGTTTTAAATTGGTAAAAGCTCTCCATTAATCAGTTAGCAGTGAAAATCCTGATAGCCAGTGATAGATTAAACTTTCACTGATTGCCGATGTTCTCCTCACACTCTGTTTATTGTATGAACTGAATTATATGTAATGACCTGTATAATGTTTGTGACAATAAACTCTTTTGAATTGAATTAATAATTAGTAGCTATGAGGAGTATATTTTGGCCAGCCCTATGAGAGTCTCTTATAGTGACTCAGTGGTCTGGTTAAAGTTAAACTAATGTACTGTACAAACAAAAAAGGAGAATATATATTTTATCATAATACAAGATACTGTTACCAATATTTATATCTGTCAACTATGACTATCTTTTTCTTGACCTTAAAAGTAATGGGAGTAGTCATAAGAAATAGTGCCAGCCCTATGGGAGCTCTTTTGGAGAGGTTAGTGGTCTGATATATATATATATATATATATATATATATATATCTATATATAAATTAATATATAATATAAAATATATATATAATATATATAAAATATATATATATATATATAAATATATATATAGATATATATATATATATATATAATCACATATATATATATATAAAATATATAAAATATATAATATAAATATATATTAAAATATATAAATATAGATAATATATATAATAAATTTATATATATATAAATTTATATATATAAATTTATATATATATATATATAAATATAATATATATATAATATATATATATATATTATATATATAATAAATATATTATATATATAAATATATATTATATATATATATAAATATATATATATATATATATATATCTATATATATATATATAATATTAATAAATATATATATATATATATAAATATATATATATATATTATATTATATTATATATATTATATATATATTATATTATTATATATAATTATATATATATATATATTATTCAATATATATATATTATATTATATATATATTTATATATATATATATTGTATATATAATATATTATATATATATATATTATATATAATATATCTATATATATATATATATATATATATAAGAAATAGTGAGTTGGAGTAAATAGTAAACAGAAATGTAAAAACTTAGTCATATCATTGCTAAAAAAAAGACCTGAACTAATATTAGTAAACATTCTACCATTCAATAAATTAAGAGAAAGAGAGGGAGTAAATAGGAATAAATGGAGTAAATTAAATCAGAAACTAGATCAGGAAAATATCAGAAAATGAAAAATAGCGTAAACAGAAAATTAGAAAACAAAGATAATCATTTATATATACAGAAATTAATCAAGGTCACTTACCATCCACAATAGGTGGATCAGTCAAGTAGAGGGGAGGGACGGCCACTGTACTTCCACCTGTAGCTCATCCACTCTCCAGGGCCCGCGGTTGTCCACAACGTACTTGTGTGTTACCTTATTGCCGATCTGGTTTAGGTTTTCGATGGCTGATTCTCCAACCACCTCACCACCGTAAAAGACTTGTTCAGGTGCCACGGAACTGTAGAAGAGAATGTAATGTTATTACTCAGTAAAAAAAGACGTCCTTGTTTAATTGCCTATAGAAAAGGAGCCTTTATATAACAGAAAAAAAATACTTCCCCTGTAACTCCTGCATGTTCTAAGAGGTAGACAATGAGACAGGACTCAGTTAATCTTGGCAGGCAACCCGTACTCTAAGGGAAGGAAAGCCCTAAACAAAACAAAAAATCTTTGTTGGTAAGTGGGGATGCCCATCATCCATATACTGTGGCCAAATGTTGGTCAGAGATTAACTGTGTTGGTGGTGTCATGGCTTAGGTGCTTATGTTCTGGGTGTGGTGTCCCGAGTTGGAATCCCGGGAGGACCATATGCTTTCATTAGTTTATTCAAGTACATTGTGGTTTGTAATTTATGATTAATGTTAAAACGGGGTGTTACTTATTACATCTTTGCTAGTGAGCGGATGGATCGGCGAGAGAAATGAGTACGGATGTGCTTCTGGGTGGGCAGGGAAGCAGAGAGGACAGTACTTGTGTGTGATACCGTGTGCTGGGTGTTGTTTGGATATTTCTTGGTGTCTGTGGGTGTGTTGCCATGAAGTTTAGAGGGTGGTCCTGGTTCGTGGAGGCTGCTGCCAGGAATTGAATGCCTCTCATGTATGTGGATCTACTCTTATAACGTTGATGTCAGGAAAAGTCTCCGGCCATCAAAAATGCCATACTCCTGCCTCGTGGTAAACATAGGCCTCTAAGTGCACTGACTTTGTCCTTAAAAGCAGTGACTCTGCCATGGGATTTCTATGACAGGGATAGTAGAGGTGCTCTCCATGGAGCTTTGTGCTGGCCAGGTGGCAGCCCAACTATTATGGTTGTACAATGGTCCCATAAGTAGTATTACCAGAAGTACCGAACTACTCTTTGGCATATAAATCAGTCAATCTAATAAAACAAACTCTTGGCTATCACTGGGTAAAAAAAAAAATATATATATTATAATGTAAAACTTGCAAAATAAACAAACCATTACCTTAGTTACTTTCTCTCTGTTTGGTGGTGATAAATTCCATCTATAGCTAAAAGACCATCCTTCTAGATAAGCCAGCTTCTACTTACCCAATGATACTTATTTCTGCCCGCTTGATAACCTCCACATTGAAGCGCAGGTCCTGTTGTGGGGTCTTCTCAGTGGAGGAGGAGTTGGTGGACACTATGAAGGATATGAAGCGAGAGTCAAAGGGTTGTCCGGACTCTCTGAAGGTGAGTGTCATGGGGCCAGTGGTGTCTGTCAGGGGGTTCCCGATGCTACACACCAGCAGGGTGTCGGAGGCTCGATTGCATTGATAGTTCCCAGTCTGAGGAAAATGCATGGTTTCAATAAGTAAACAAGGTCTCACATGCTAGTTACAATGTGGTAAGAGTCCTAACAGCTTTTTCCTTGAATAGCTTGTCCATAATTGGATAAAATAATACTGTGGCTAATTGTTGTTGTTCCCCAGGTTGTCTGACCGAACATCCCCAAGGTCCCGGACAAGGCCATAACCGAGCGCCCCCACAGAACCTTCCCTGCTTTATCACTAAAAATGCCCAGGCGAACGAAGCCGCTCCCAGGTGAGGAGCTGAATCGCCCGGGACACCGAAGCCCCACCCAAGGGCTTGTGCCTCTTCACAATTATGAAGGGAAAGTTAAGAAGCAAAGGAAAAATGTGATGCTTTGGCTCCCAGTCTGCCAACCTCTAATTTGGCAGTAGAGAGGTTAATCCACGGAAGAGACACTGCCACTTGAGATCTAGAAACTATATAAGTAAAAGGAACAGTCAGAGTAATCTATGGGTATGGCAGAGAAAGCTCAACTCTCACTCTGATAGACCAACCCATTACTACATGACTAGAATCCAATCCTCTCAGCATCAGATAGTAAAGGCCCTAGAAAGCCGCCTTTGGCGGGGGGATAGCTCCCCTATTTCCACCCCTTTGCTGGTTGGGCACCCGCCTATAATAGCTAGTTATAACTTATAAGACATGATGATGCAGTTTTTAACACCATGCACTCCTTGATTGACAGGGCTAGGGTGTGCCCTTGTTACAGTGACTTAACTGGACATGAAAGACATGTAAAATCAATGATAATGAAGAGGCCTCAGTAAATGAGCCTGAATAAATGCAATTGTATAAGATCATTATGATCCTACAGACACTAGAAAGTTTAAACCTATCTTCAACTACGATATACAAAAATATGAAAAAACCTGCCTCCCACTCTATGAATTTTTATCTATCTATTGTCATGGTGCCCTAGAGGGAGTGACAGCGAAATAAATGCCTTCATATGCTTCCATATGCCGAAGCAACTAATTCAATTAACTAGCTAGTTTCTGTTCATAGGGGAGGGGATGTTTAAGGGGAGATGGGTAATTTTTCTAGATCCCCTTCTCCCTTATGTTTAGCCCCATTAGTTTTGAGATTTTTATACTTTAACCCATTAGTTTGGCGATGTTAAGACCTTTTGACCCATTTCTTTGTCAATATTTATACTTTTCGCGTTATTTATGTGTCTATTTTATTCCTGGCGAACGATAGTGAGCCTGTAATTTTGGAAGAATCGGCCTTTGGCCGAAACATTTTTCTACCAAAAAATGTACAAATTAATCTAGAAGGGGGATCTAATGGATGTTTATTTAAATTTGATAGAGGTCTAGGGAGGAAACTAAAATAATAATAAATATATTAAATAATCAACCAAAAAAATACCCATCTCCCCTTAACCCACGAAAACCGGGGGGCCTCACATGATCCCGATTGCTGTGTCCGGGGCCCTTTTGGTACAGGCAAACTTCATAATTCAGTAGCTACTGATTGAGACCACCTAGAGCAGTCAATTTGTTTGCAAATTATAGACATATTTGTTGCCTGTAGGATGCTGTTGAGATGACATCGCTACGACGCGTGGTTGCCGTGTTATGGTGATTTTAGCGGCAATTTTTAGCCACATATTTTGCCTCAAATGAGTCCTCCCGGATTCCTGCCAATTTGTTTGTTTTGCCTCATATGAGGCCTCCCGGATTACGATGGTTAAGGCACTATCAACCTACCTTTGACTCCATATCTCAAAAGACACTAACAACCTACCTCGGTCTCAATGATCTCAAAGACGAGAGCCTTGTGGTGCCTGATGATGACTGAGGACTGATATGCCGGCTCCCCCGTGTTCTTGACCTCCAGGTGAAGGGGCACTGTGTCCTGCTCTCCCAGACGCAGGACATAGTGGGTGTCACCGCTGTTACGCTCCAGGACCAGCCACCCTTCAGCGTTTAGGTCACTCTCGCAGATGTCGTCGTCACCGCAGTCCTTGGCAAAGGTCCCCTCAAAATATCTGAAGTTAAACACAAAATTAGTAAAAAAAATTGGTACCGTACTTAAACACTCTTAACATTGTGAACTTGATATGTATATACACTATTTAGTTGAAAGGCCTACACTGCGAAAAGAAAAAAAATATTAAGTAAACATTTAATTCTTTAATCATTCTTGACATTGAGAAAACAACTATAGATGGTGTCGTACTTAAGTGCCTCCTGCTGGTTAAGGATGGGGTAGTTATCAATATCTGGCAGTGGCTGACCCTCATCCACTGGTCGAGGTTCACGTTGGATGATCTCGTAGGACAGCTTGAACCTGAGGGGGCGCAGGATGTTTCGAGGACCGTCCTGAAGTATAGGGTACAGTGAAAGGATGTCATAGGTTGAGTAATCATATCACCATCATAATATTTAAAGGCCTTAGAATATCCCTACATGAGTTAGCCTTCTTTACTGTATGGCAGCATAGTACACATCACAGTTGAGCACAGCACATTCATTCAGTCATATTTCCCTTAAGGATTTTCCCCCAAGACATCATCACATGTATTCTTTAGTATATCCCTCCTTGCAATCTCCCTAACTTCAACACATATACTCTTCTTCAAGTAATTTTAATATATTTTCAACAAATGTAATTACCAGTACCTACCAGTACCTCAATCCTATCTTACAAATCTTGACAATGAAACACTCAATGCTTAAGAACACGCTTAATTCCAAGCCGGCATTTCTGTCCCTCAATGAAGCATTCACGGTCACCAATTTACCCTATCATGACTCAAAAAGGTGAGAAATACTGTAGCTTGTTTGTCAAGTCATGTTCACTTGGTGGTTGTATTCCATGCTGCTCTTTGTATTACAGCCACTCTAGTCAATATTTCAATATCAACATCTAATGTAACACCTAGCGTAATAATAATAACAAAATTACTGTACTTGGTATCGGTTGAAAATACAGTTCTATGTTTTGCACGGGTATGTTTTGGTCAACTGATGGTCACTCGCCATCTGCATAATCCCCCTGCATCATTCTAACCCTGATCTCTTTCCGCAGGACCTTGTCCCAGATCTTTCTTGGTCAACCAACTACCATCCTTCCCTCCACTTTCATAATTTTAACACACTTCACATAAATTTCATCAATTCTCTCTACATAGCCAAGCAGCTGTAGCCTGCAAGTACAGTATGCATCATCATCATCTTTGCCGCCTTGCTTCCTCCTAAAGGAGTGGCTGTGGCAGAAATGTCTCAGGCTAATTTGTCCAGAAATCCTCCCTTTTTCTGTGCCGCAATGCTCCTTCCACTACATACGCATTAAAAAATAAAATAAAAATAATAATAAAAAATATTTTTCTTTTCCTATACCACCAGCTGTCCCTCTTGACATCCAAGTAGGATTCTTGGCATTTTGTTCTCCTTCACTCTTTGCACATAGGCTACAGTATCATCACAAAGTACTTTTCAATGGCCACTCGACCAACCTGCATTCAATGCCGTGAACTTTGTATTCCATTCAAAAGTATTATTGCACTTCCCTATTTTACTTAGTCAATATATATAAAACAAAAAAATCACAAACACACCAATTAATTTACAAATAAACCTAACTAACAAAATAAATGAAAGTAATGAATACATGTGGTATTCCATGGATTTGAACCTAGGATACTCACACTGAAATTCAGCACACTAAGCATTACACTATCAAGACAGTTAAAGGTTAATGCACAAGCCTACGATATATTATGCATTCTCCAATACTGCATATTAATCTAAGCATGTTTACGCAGTGGTCTGGTTAAACTTTATATTACTAGAACTACTAGCCTGTTCACACCAGATGCCATTCTGAAATAACTTGTCCATAGCTCTCAGTTTGGAAAGGTCCTCATCACTCGGTGTCCATGACTTGATTCTATACAAGAGTGTTGGGAGCAGTACACCGTTCATCAGGTTGTCATGTATCACTTCGCTGATCTACTCTATACCAAATTATTCTCTTAACTGTTCTCTTACTGGGTCCTTCTCTCACTGAGGCCTTCACTATCTATCACAAATTAAGTCCTATAACTCACAATGAGGTAGACAATCTCGCGGGAGCACTGGAATTCTCCCATGTCCTCCGGTCTGAGACTAATGATGCGCTCCACCACACTGGGTTTGTCACGGTCACCTTCAGAGAAGCGCACCCTGGGGATAGGCCGGTCCTTGTACACACGCTCCTCGATGGTGTACTTCAGGCGCAGGACTGTCTGGGTGCCAGCCTCGTTGTCCATTTTGAAGCATGCATCAAATGAGAAACTGAAAGAGGATGTTAGTATGTAGATTTGGAATGAAACTGATCTGTAGTGGCAACATATTACTGTATTTCTAAATTCCAACAACTTTTTTGAGGCAGTATTTAAATAGTAGTTATATTTAAAACAGGAGAAATCAACCTAGTGGTAACTTTCACAACATTGTCATATCATACAATTTTGAAAAATGTATATATATAAATACATGTAAACATGTATGTATGTATAATATACTCAGGAACATACCCCATAGCTGGGGGTGGCCGACTCGATCAACCGAAAAATACAGGGTGATTAAAAAAAAGTGTAATGATTTCACATGCATGTCATTTCTTAATTTTTTAACCTACACACTTTATCTTTTCAGGTTGTGATGGTGGTATCATGCCATTTGGCATAAGTCAACTACAAGGTTCTAGCTAAAATGGTATTCACAGCCGAGCAGAAAGTAAAGATAGTTGAATTCTGGTATGAGACCAAATCGTACGTCACAGTCCATCGTCGGTTCTGCCGCGAGTTCAAAGTTCAAACACGTGATGGACCTAAAAATAATGTTATACTGAGGTTTGTCAAGCACTTTGAGAGCAAGGGTACTGTCCACAGCACACACAAGGGGAACAGTGGACGTCCAGCAGCAGTCACAAAGAACCAGGCAAACATTGATACTGTGCGCAACTCAGCCATCAGAAGCCCAAAGAAGTCTCACCGCCGCCGCTCCCAAGAGTTGGGACTCTCCCCCTCCAGTCTGTTGCGTATTATGACCAAGGAGCTCAAGCTATTCCCTTACAGCTTACACCATATCTGTGAGGCATAAACTAAAAGCTGAGGACATGCAAAGAAGGCATGTCATGTGTGATTGGCTCAGCCAAGCTTGAACGCACCCCAGGATGGATCAACCACATCTGGTTCTCCGAGGAGGCACACTTCCACATCAACGGCTCCATCAACAACCATAACAACATCTTCTGGGGCTCTGAACTACCCGAGGAGATCACAGAGAGGCAGCTGAAGGGCCCAAAGCTCACTGCCTTTGTGGCTTACAATGCCAGGCATGGATGTCTTGGTCCCTACTGGTTCGAAGAAGGTGGTCGGACCGTCACCATCAATGCTGAACGTTACCGTGAGATCATCAGGCAGTTCCACATTGACCTGAGTGCATCCCTCACTCCAGGCCAGCTCCGTATGGCCTGGTTCATGCAGGATGGGGCCCCACCTCATACTGCACATGCCACCATTGACTATCTGTAACAGCTCTTTAACAACCGCCTCCTTGCTCTCGGCACCACCCACGAATGGTCGCCTTACAGCCCCGACCTGAACCCACTGGACTTCTGGCTGTGGGGGGCTGCCAAGGGATCTGTGTTCACTGACAAACCTGATACACTAGCTCAGCTCAAGCTGAATGTGACCAACTACGTCCAACAAGTCACACCGGAGACCCTAAGGAAAGTGGGACAGAACTTTGGGGTCAGAATCAAAGCCTGTCTCAATCGCAATGGCGCACATTTAGAGAACGTGAATTACAAGAAATTTGTGTGAATGCTGATTTAGGACAATCCAGTGCCATTTTGTTCTCAGCGGAGTTATTGAGTTCACAATTACTGTTCTAAAAATGGCATGATGTGTATTTCCATTAAATTCTCAGTTCAATGCTATATGAGTTGGCCTTCTCTCAGAATAAACATGTGAAATCATTACACTTTTTTTTAATCACCCTGTAGTAATCATACCATTTATTAAAATATATTATTATATCTTTGTCAATTTCAACACAAGCCCAGTCATAAATGTAATCATCACATGGTTAGTTTCCAAAGCAAAAGACTTCCTCTTAAGTTAACCAGGTTAGGAAAACATGTTAGCAGACAATCTATGTAAAATCCATAAAAATTCAATAGTTTATCATAAAAGTCTTAGAACTATGCATGCATACTGTATATGTGCGAGCCTTAGTCACCCACAAGGTAACATTCTTGGTAGTGGAATATAAAAGGGGAACCCAAAACTGCAACATGACAGTAATATGAGAGCTCACAGCTTCAGTACCACCTTACCACCTCTACAAAAATTGATTAATTTTAGAAACTCAACAACATAACTGAAATTATAATGTAAAACTTGCAAAATAAACAAACTAAAACTGGGACGATACAAGATAAAAGCAAAAGAACAAATCAAAATTGCTATGTGGAAATAACGCTTAATTAAATCAAACTTTGAAATAAAAGTACACAATCTACCACATAGGGTGTACATCATTACATGAGCCTGCCAAACACAGTATGTTTAACAGTGGCCCTCTTGGAGGACACTGTTTAGGTACACTCGGATGCCATAGTTTCTAGCCCACTCATAAGGATTCATGGACCTCTTATGGTTTTCTTTATGCAATTACAGTATAACTATTTGGATTATTTTTTAGATAGGAATTACTTTTCAATAAATAGTATATACTGTATAGTTTCAATAAATAGTATATACTGTATAGTTTTGCAGTTGATGTATAGAGAATTATATTCATAAAATTGTTTCCGGAGATATACTTCCATAATTAGAATTAGGTGAAGTCTACAAATATTTATTAGTGGGCTTGAGAATATGGCATCCAAGAGTACCATGCCCTTACTTAAATCTAATATTTTTACTACCCAGTTAAGTCAAGCAGTTACAAGGGTAAATACTGGAAACTATTTGTATCACACTGGGCCACATTTTCGTCCTTCTACGATCTCCGATCTCCGTTCTCCGTTTTCAGCCAATAGCGCAGGGAGCTCCTAGCACACACATATAGGCTTTACCATGGTTAAGCGATCATTATACTGTGGTATTTAAAGTAAACTGTAGAATAATATGGATTGATATTGACAAATTTAGTGTAATAGGGCCCAATCTATACGCCAAGGTTGCTATGTTTTGCGTTTGAAGCTTATGTAAGTAGCTACGAGGAAGTTGTTCGCAATATATACAGCCTGACGGCGCCCGTCGTTACCGCGGCACTGAGCGATTGTTATATTGTGCTGTTTCACATATAATGTACAGAAATATGGATTTATATCGACAATTATATCGCAATATGACTCAATCTATACGTTTGCATTATTATTTTTTATATTTGGAGCATATATGAGGAAATATTCTGAACTTTTCGGAGGTTTTAGAATGTTTTTGATTCATACCAATCGCCGTGGCATAAGAATTAACAGTGGTTATTTAGCTGCAAATGGTATAGCTATTTTATAATTAATTCACCTAATTATGTCTATCCGCAGCCCTTCTCACAATCAAAACACACAATTTTGTAGCAAAATATATATTTCGATGTCATATACTTGAGATATCATTGAGAATAAATGCGAGCGGTGTTGAGGCTGACAATTTACCTCTGTCAAAATACGTTGCTTCCCACCCAATGCGGGCTGCATCATAGCTCCGTCAAACGGTGATATTTGTGCCGGAGAAGGGGGGTAGCTCAGTTTTTTTATGTAGAAGGGCGAAAATTGGCCCAGTGTGATACCCCCTTTACTGTGGGCTCAGTGGTTTGGTTAAACAAACTTTTAATAATAAATAACTTTAAATAGAGCTGCATTGGTTTAATTAAAAAAGGGTGATAAAAATCATCAAGCCACTCGGTAACCTTACCAAGTATCAGGAGAATCTGGATCTTCGGCACATCCTTTCTTGGTCGGATCAATATTCTCAAGTTGGCCCAGTGTTTCTACTTTGGTCTGGATGTCAATGATAGGACGAGCTCTGGAAGAAATAAAAACATATTAGAAAGCCTGTAGTAAGAGAAATCGGTCATCTTCTTCTTTGGACATCATATTTGGTGCCTTATTTATCAAACAGGTTTTTATGTTATGCTTGATCATGTAGACTTTTGATTCAAAATCCCAACTATATATAATCCTGTACCACTACTGCCTAACATTTTATATGGGTGCAGATATATATATATATATATGAGTGCAAAGAGACTCCAAGGACACCAGTGGCACCAATAAATCTCTGTTTCCAAAGGTTCTCTATACGTACCTGATGAGGAGAACCCGGTCACTGCAGAAGGAGGAAGTGAGGAGGTCCGGGTAGCCGTTACCGTCCAAGTCCATCCCTCCGCTCAGAGAGTATCCGAAAGCATTGTAAGCCACTCCTGGCATGTCCTCTGCCTCGATAATCTAGTGGAGGATAATATAGAATAATTAGCTATTTTGATAACTTTATGTGTATTGATATTTATTATGACGCAGAGACATAACGTGACTTGGGGCAATCGGGCACAATGCAGGGAGCTGGACACACACTATTTTATTTATAAACTTTCCTATGAATAACCTATTCATTTGTTTCTGTTCTTTTCAGATGTTAATAAGATAGCTTAATTGTTACTTTTATACAATGGCGAGCTATTGGACTGCTTATTATAATTTCCAAGTCTTCATTTAGAAATAAAGGCTAGCTGGGTAACTAAGCTATCTTATTAACATCTGAAAAGTGAAATCAACCACACCACTAAATTTCTTGTATACCCAACCTCCATGCACACAGGATAGACCTACACCCTTTTTACATACAATACATGGTTAGAAAACACTTTTAGCAGCAGTGTCAACTCTTTACCTTACTTACTATCACCTTTGTTTTACCCACATATACAACTAAACACCTGGCATACATCCCCTCACTCCATCTCCTAAATTTCTCTACAGAACCCTCCATACTATCTGTAATAAATAAGTAACCCCCCGTTCATAACATTAATCATCAATTACAAACCCCAATATACTTGAATAAACTAATGAAAGCATATGGTCTTCCCGGGATTCAAACTCGGGACACCACACCCAGAACATAAGCATCTAAACCAAATTGTCTACATACAACATCATCCAAGGTAGCCCTATCCTAAAATCTCGCCAAGGCCTCTAGCACTGTGAAATGTCTAATCAAAAGCATACACCTTCCAATCGAGGTCTTACCTGCGCTGGTTCCTTGATAAGTCCGTCTTGTGAACCAAGGTAGATGTAGACAGCACCATGACCCTGGTACGGAGCACCCACCGCCACGTCTGTGTACCCATCGTGGTTCAGGTCACCCATGGAGGTCATAGAGAACCCAAACCTTGTCTCTCCCGCCGCACCTGAGAGTCACATCGGTAAGTTAGCTCATACTAAAAGATTAAGTAAGGTACAGTATAATACAATGAAAGGCCAGGTTTTGTACCTACATAGCCAAATCCTTTTTTCACTGGCAATATTAAGTGAAAAATGACCACTATACAGGAATAAAACAGAGTTTCAATGTACGTACCAGTAGGATGTGTATAATAACAGGCTCATTATTGATTCTAAGTTTGTTTTAAGAACAGGTAAGGTAAAATAATTAATCAAACCTTGATAGGCAAGGTTAAATTCAAGATCAGGTAATTCAAGGATTTTAGAAGACCGTGATAGGCCTAAGTATTTTATGTCATCTGCAAGTGTGCTATGTTAAACTAGGCCAATGGTGGGGAAATACTTGGTTGATTGGGAATTGATATACTGTATAACAAATCTAATGATATCTCAATTGGCTACTAGGAAGCTCAAGCTGTAAACATCAAAATTAAACATTAAAAGTGTTTGTGGAGTGCAGTGGCCTAAAGCCATGTTGTGTTGGAGCTAGGGGTAGGTCAGGTGTAATTAGTTGTAATACTAGGCGTTCCATGACTTTGGAGGGGGAGCAAAGGAGTGTGATGGGGCGGTGCGAGGAGGGTAGCGTGGGGTCTTTGTTGGGTTTGGGGAAAGTGATGATGATACCATGCTTCCAAATGTCTGGTATTGTGTTGTGTGAATAGCTGTAGTTTGATATGCAAGCACTCACTAACATATCAAACTACAGCTATTCACACAACACAATACCAGACATTTGGAAGCATGGTATCATCATCACTTTCCCCAAACCCAACAAAGACCCCACGCTACCCTCCTCGCACCGCCCCATCACACTCCTTTGCTCCCCCTCCAAAGTCATGGAACGCCTAGTATTACAACTAATTACACCTGACCTACCCCTAGCTCCAACACAACATGGCTTTAGGCCACTGCACTCCACAAACACTCTTCTCACAGACCTTACACAAAGAGCTTTCGACGGCATCAATTCAGCTAGACCACCACACAGATCACTATTAGCCACACTCGACATTAGTAAAGCCTTCGATGCCATCCCCCGCCACAACCTAACAAACAAAATCTACAACACAAACATGCACAACAACACAAAACGGTGGCTGGCCAACTTCCTAGCAGGCAGATGTGCACACGTATCTTTTGCCGGTCAGTCATCTAAAATCAGAAACTTTCCAAACGGAGTCCCACAAGGATCCGTCCTATCGCCCGCACTCTTCAATCTGTACATGCACGATATAACTACACCCAATACGCCCCAAATAAACTTAGCCTCCTATGCAGATGACATAACACTCACATGCACACACCATGACCCAAAAAGAGCAACAGATCTCCTTCAACCCTATCTCAACACACTACATGGCTGGTGCACTACAAACAGACTTAATCTAGCCCCAGCCAAATCCACCGCAACCCTGCTCACAAGTTGGACAGGAGAACACGAATACATCCCTCAACTCACCATAAACAACACACCCCTAACACATACACACACACCCAAAATCCTAGGAGTAACATATGATACTCATATGACATTCAAACAGCACACCACAAACATTAAAAAGAAACTGACACCCAGACTTAACGCCCTCAGGTCACTTGCTCACACAAAATTTGGACACAACAAAGAAACTACCACCACAGTATATAAACAATACATAAGATCAGTGATGGAATACGCAAGCCCAGCCTGGGCTTCTAACCTAGCTGAAACACATCATAAGACCTTACAGACTATTCAAAACAAAGCCCTGAAGATCATTACAGGCTGCACAGCTACTGCACCCACAGATCACCTACATCAAGAAACCAAAATCCTCAAAGTCAAACACCATCTGGACATGAGAGGCACTCAATTCCTGGCAGCAGCCTCCACGAACCAAGACCACCCACTAAACTACATGGCAACACACCCACAGACACCAAGAAATATCAAAACAACACCCAGCACACGGTATCACACACAATTATTGTCCTCTCTCCCTCCCTGCCCACCCCGAACCAACTTCCAGAAGCACATCCATACTCATATCTCTCACCGATCCATCCACTCACTCACAGACAACACACAGCTGCATGCACGACCTCCCGAAATCCATCCTTCCGAATCCTCCCTTCCTCGCGAGGACAGAGTCCACCTGGCCAGGCTGAGATGCGGACACCATCCAGCTCTCCTGAGCTATCAGAAGAGACTGGATGACTCCGTTGTCGACGCCTGCCCGGGATGTAACACAGCACCCCATACCATTAAACACATCATAGAAGACTGCATTTCACACAACCACTTACGCCAACAACACAATCTACACTCAATGAGAGCTCTGTGGGAAAGCCCGATCGTGGCCATGGCCTTTCTCAGGGACTCGGGGCTGTTCGGCCAGGCAGCTTAGGGAACAACAACAACAACAACAACAACAACATCAAAATTAAGCAGAAGTACAGAAATGTGTGGACTTGTTAATGGCTGTAATTTATGTTGACCTTGTGTTAATGCATATACAGTATGTATGTGCTGTGAATGTATATTAGGTTTTATTTCTTCTCCTGGGTGACCTGGATGTGTGTGAGGTTGTGCTTTTTATCTGTGTTTATTTGTTGTTTTATGTTGTTTTTGTGTTTTCCCTGTTCTTGCTCTGTCTTGAGTCGGCTACCCCCAAATATGGGGATTGGGCCTGAGCATATAGCTAGATAGATAGATTTCAGCCAATTATGAATGTCTACAGCTTGCAAATTCTTATAGCCCAAATCTTGCAAGTGGTCCATTAAGTATACTTGTTCAAAGTTTCATTCATGATAAATAATTTGGTTGGTTAATGTGCATGGCCATATTTGACATCTTGTAATTTAAACACGAGGAGCACAGTATAAAAAAATATTAATTTTAGACTCAATATTTCTATAAACTTATCCTGTTACTGGCAAAGTGTCTATAATATGAAACGTTAAATTATACTAAAGATACCAAAACAATAGAAGAATATTAGTATGCCTTGAAATTCACTATGATTATGAGAAACTCTGAAAAAAAACAAAGACAAAGAATTATGGAAAAAAAAATAAACTGTAAATAAAACATGCAAAGACAAGAAAGATTACAATAATTACAACTTTTGATGAACTACAGAACAGTAATACCGGGGCTATCTCCTCTTCTACCGTAAATACCCTATCAATAATACAGGGGGGGAAGATAGGAAAACAATATACCATTACTTTAGTCTCTTCATTATACGTGGGCCAAAAATCTTAACTTGTAACCTCTTGTAACTCAGAAAGGGCTGGAGCAAACGGGCTGTAATTGTCCACCACACCTGTTAAATGGATGACGTTTTCCAAATGGTAGAAATAACAGCTCAATTACTGAAGTCCTTAATGAGTTATGAGAATTTGGGGTTGGAATTTCTCACCTACCAATAATGAGCTTGGTAAATAATCTATCTGGTTTAAGCTGGCGGTAAATTGCTATGTCCACATCTTAAATACTCAGTTGATAGCGTAATGGTTAGTGCGCAAAATTTTAGTGTGAGTATCCTAGGTTCGAATCCTTGAAGTACCACATGTATTCATTAGTTTCACCGTTTCATTAATTAGGCTTATTTGTAAGTTAATTATCAATGTTTACGGCCCCAACTTTCTTATAGCCTAAAACTTGCAAGTGGTGAATTAATTCATATTATCACCAACCCACCAATTAACTTACAAATAAACTTAATTAATGAAATCAATGAATTTAATGAATATATGTGGTACTCCAAGGATTCAAACCTAGGATACTCACACCAAAATTCAGCACACTAACCATCACACTACCAAGTCTTGACATGCTGCTAAGGGATTCATTTACGGTCAGCTTAAAAACAAACAGACAATAGAGAACATTATACTCACTGCTAAGAGATGAAGTGTATTCAAGCTAGCCTGGCAAAAATTGGTAACGCTGTCTTTATATAGTCACTATTAAACAAAGGCAGCATCACACAAGCAGCTTAGAAAAGAAGTATAGAAAGGCAGTGTTACCAGTTTCTGCCAGGTTAGCTTGAAGACACTTAAATACAATATGAAAAAAGGAGATCTAATGAAACCATCACCAAAAGTTACCATTGCATTAATGTTGTCAACTGTCATAAAAATCACCCTAACCAACACTACCATTCTGATTTGTGTGTATGATTTAAAAGGGAAAATTTATTTTGCTTAATTATATTTAGTATTTTTTATATATTTATTGAGGAAAAACTTCCACATAGTGGAAGAAGCATTGTGGCACGGGCAAAGGGAGCATATCTTGACAAAGTAGCCTGTAGGTGTTTCTGTCATGGCCATACTTTAGTGAGAGTTTTCCAGGGGGAAACAAGGCGTCGGAGTTGATGATGTTAATATTTAAGTCTTAGAGGTAGAAAATTGTCTAATGGTAATCAGAAGACGCTGAAACTTACACCACGGCGCTGAAGGGGTTAAAACTACATTATCCCGGTTTGCCACCACATCTTCGAGTAGTGATAATTGCCAGGATAGATAGCATGGATCAGTCTGTGTGTATCCCATGACACTTCTCCAGGGACCAAAGTCCGCACACCGAGAACCAGCAATTACCATTAGGCAGGAATATGGCATTTTTCACGGAAGGATACTTTTTCTGACGCCAATATGCATGTCAAGATTCGCATGGAAAGAATAGTTTTTTGTTCAGGGTTTTCCGTACTTCTTGATGAATTGCCTGCCAAGCGAGTCTCATCCAAACTTGACCCAGTAGGAAAATGGGCTTAGATACATAAAAATTAAAACCTAGTAGAAACAAGCAGAGTAGTGTTCCATATGAGGGCGCGATGGTGATTCTTAGGACAAATGGCAACATCAACCCCTTGAGGATTATAACCCATTTTGTCAGTATTTTCTGGCTATTATTAGATGACCTTATTCAGCTTAGGAAGAACTTGTAGGAGCTAGATAGTTGACAGAGATAGTTTTGACCCTTTTGAGTCCTAGAGAGCCTTCCCAAGTTTAATTAAACCATCTAATGATAACCAGAATAAACTGTCAAAATGCGTCATAATCCTCAAGGAGTTAATACACAATACAGTAGTAGCTATTTTAGTGTTGTTTACATTACACAACTAAAGATAACTAAAGGAAAGATTGGTGTAAATAACCCGTCCCTACACTACGCAGTAATTAGGGCTATCAGAACACTACGCATTTCACACCACCTAATTAAAACACTAACCCAGGGAAATTATCAGGGAAGATACCATATTGTTGTGTTATTTTATTTATAAATTATTATTTTTCTTAAGCGTTGTTTCCACAAAGTGATTTTGATAAGTTGTTTCGTCTTTTTACTGTGTTCGTCCAAGTTTTGGTTTAGTTTATTTTGCAAGTTTTACATTATAATATGCTTAGAAAAACTAATACATGTAATAAGATTATGTTTTAAGCATATTTAATTAAATGGCACACTAGGTTGTTTGGTCTCAGGCAGCTTCCTATGTTAGTCCTTTAAGTCATTAGATCAATTGGCAGATATTGTCATATCTTTATAAGTCTCCCTCTTTGTGCCACTCTCTCCATGTTCTTGAAGATGCTTCTCTTCAGCCAGTTATACTCATCCACTCTCTCTACATGGCTGTACCCCATTAGTCTGCTTATATGCATCTCGATAATACTCCTAATAATCAGGCACTGCATAATTTCTTCACTACAGATTCTGTGTCTTGCATTGGTTCCACAGATCTATCTCACCATTTTCATTCAATATAATTTAATTTCAATCTGTTGACACATTCTTTGCCATTGTGTAGAATATCAATAATACAATACTGTTACCACCAATACACAAGATAGTGGCAGTCACAAATCAAAGTAATTTTCAAGAATGATTTTGATAAGTTATTTTACCTTTATCTTGTATCGTCCCAGTTTTGGTTTGTTTAGTTTGCAAGTTTTAAATTTTAATTTAAAGAATTATTAAAGCCAAAATACAGTATCATCTTCCTGTGGTAAAATTCCCTTGGGTTAATGTACCAAGTTACTGCTGACGTGCACCTCTGAGCTACACTTGTCATCATCACCTGGTGTGTCTGTCCCAACTGTCTGCGCGAACTTGTCCTGAGCAAGACCTAAACCTTGGATAGAAAAGCAGTCGTATGTTGGAATGTGTCTTACAAATGCTGTCTCAACTACTAAACTAACTCATTAAAAATTTAATATTACTACTAATAAAAATAGAATAGTAATAATAATAATAATAATAATACCTGTACTTGTAATAATAATTGACACCTAAATTACCGTACATGAAAAGTATTATTATTGACACAGAAATGGGGCGAAACGTCATAAACTCGCCAAACTAATGGGCCAAACGTCTTAAAATCTGAAAACTAATGGGGCTCAACATGAGGAAGAAGGGGGACCAGAAAAACGACCCATTTCCCATTAATTTTACTTTTATGATCATACACAGGGAGTGTAAGGGTAGTACAGTAAACCCCCGCTCTTTCGGACTTCAATCTTTCGGAATTCTCAGACTTTCGGACTAGCATATCAATTCGGACTAATGGTTCAGCCTTTCGGATTTGTCTGAAAGGCTGAGAAAATACCTCCGTCCTTTTTTGGACTACGCTTTTCGGAATACATTTAACTTTGGACTCATGGTTCAGCCTTTCGGATTTGTCTGAAAGGCTGAGAAAAATTAAATCGCATTCGGACCAAAGAGCCGAGTTTCGGACTTGTCTGGTTAGGTGAATGTGTATTCGGACTTATAAACTTCGGACATTATTTCAACCTTTCGGATTTGTCTGAAAGGCCGAGAAAAATTATTTCGCATTCGGACCGAAGAGCTGAGTTTCGGACTTATAAACTTCGGACATTATTTCAGCCATTCGGACAAGTCCGAATGGCTGAAGTGTGAGTTCGGACTCGGCCCTTTCGGACTTTTGACACTTTCGGACAGGGGTTTCCCCCAATTAGTCCGAAAGAGCGGGGTTCTACTGTACTTCTTTCTCCTCTATCCCCAAAGAGAGGCTGATTGCACCAATTTATTACATTAAATACTTTCAATAGTAATAATGTGTCATGATAAGGTCAAATACACTCGTAAATTAACTCTTCATAATAAAAATATATAAATAAATTAATAAATAAATGGTAAACTAAACCAAATCTGTCAGGTTGAAAAATTTACTATGTATTCTAAAAAATCAACAACAAATATAACAACAAAAAATGGATATGTAACTATTAGGCCAATAAGCTATAACTATTTAATACAAGTTTAATGTACAGTGAATGTATTGTGTTGCAAATAACTGTAGTGAATTTACTTCAAAGGTCAATTGTTCTATCTATTAAAATATGAAGCCTTCTATATTACTGCTATACTGTAGGTAGTGCCAACGAACTTGACAAAAATCTTGATCCCTGACCTCTTTGTAGCTCAAAAGGACCTTGATCAAACTGGCTGTAACAACAAACTCCCACGGCGAGTAAGAGACATGATGGACAGCTCGTTAGACAACTTCAAGAGAGCCCTAGATGTCGAACTGCAAAAAGTGCCAGACGAGCCCATCCTCGCAAGGGAGCGAGCTGTCGCTTCAAACAGTCTACTGCACCAAATCACCACCCATAACGAGGGGCGTCGCGCTCCTTGGTGCCGCTAGAAGAGCGGCGAACACATCCAAAGGTATCCAAAGGTAAGGTATCCAAACCTATTTCCTGATGGACTCTTCCCAAATGATAGAAATGTCAGCCCGATTGCTTTCATTCATTTCAAGTTATAAGAAGTTATAAGAAGTTAAGGGGTCAAAGTTATTGTCAAGTTCGTTGGCGCTACTTATACCAGTACTTTTTGTAATTCCACTATGCATGTGAGTAATGGATTGTATTCAGGGATAATCTTCATCGGTAAAGTATTCAATACCACAAGGTGAGACATTGTGACCCTTACGCTTGTATTCTTAACCCCTTTAGTACCGAGTTGTCCCTAACATTATAATCTGGATATTACTAGAAGATTTTATGCAGCTTAGGGAGGACGTATAGCAATTAAAAGCCTTCAAACTATCTCAATTATCCATTTAAACTATCACGGTTTCCTCTTAAGCTGCATAAAATTGTCTAAATAGAGCTGGAATAAAACAAAATGCATCCTAGGTAAGGAAGGGGTTAAAAATGTCTTTCCCTTCGCAGCGCCTTTAATGGACAAGATAATGTGAACAAATTACGATATCTTCAGAAATAGCCAAGCTAATCTGTGTACAGTATTATCTGTAAACAACAATGCAAGCCCAGCCTGGGCTTCTAACCTAGCTGAAACACATCATAAGACCTTACAGACTATTCAAAACAAAGCCCTAAAAATCATTACAGGCTGCACAGCTACTACACCCACAAATCACCTACATCAAGAAACAAAAATCCTCAAAGTCAAAGACCATCTGGACATGAGAGGCACTCAATTCCTGGCAGCAGCCTCCACGAACCAAAACCACCCACTACACTACATGGCAAACACCCTCAGACACCAAGAAATATCAAAACAACACCCAGCACACGGTATCACACACAAATACTGTCCTCTCTCCCTCCCTGCCCACCCCAAACCAACTTCCAGAAGCACATCCATACTCATATCTCTCGCCGATCCATCCACTCACTCATAGACAACACGCAGCTGCAAGCACGACCTCCCAAAATCCATCCTTCCAAACCCTCCCTTCCTCGCGAGGACAGAGTCCACCTGGCCAGGCTGAGATGCGGACACCATCCAGTTCTTATGAGCTATCAGAAGAGACTGGATGACTCCGTCGTTGACACCTGCCCGGGATGTAACACAGCACCCCATACCATTAAACACATCATAGAAGACTGCATTTCACACAACCACTTATGCCAACAACACAATCTACACTCAATGAGAGCTCTGTGGGAAAGCCCGATCATGGCCATGGCCTTCCTCAGGGACTCGGGGCTGTTCGGCCAGACAGCTTAGGGAACAACAACAACACTCATTCCTACAGCATTCGTTCGTTATCAGGCACTGGGAAGGGAAAGAATAGATTAAGAATACCACCCTTAGTCTCTTGTAACTCAGGGAGGGCTGGAGGAAACAGGCTGTATATTTCATCATCCATTTCCTGATTGACTTGTAGAAATGTCAGTTTAATTGCTCAAGTGCGATTAAAGTTATATGTTCTTTGGGGGTCCACATTTCTAGCCTTGTTATACTAAATAGAATATATGTGGTTGCCAATCAAGGCGATCAGGTTGAGCTTCAAAGAACAGACAAGCAGTTACCAAGAGTGCTGGAAATAGCTTGAACTTATCGAATAGCCTAGTCCATATACTGTATCTAGGGTACCTGAATGAGAGGGTAGTGTCAAGTGGCTTCGGTCACCCGGGCTTTGTTAGTGGTAAGCAGGGAGGGTTTTGTGGGGGCGCTCATTTGTGGCCTTGGCCTTGCTCGGAACCTTGGGGTTGTTCGGCCAGGCAGCCTGGGGAACAACAACAACTGGACTTATGGATGCACCATATTGTTTCTACCTCACGCTTTACCCCATAGCACACCATTAATCGTACACTTAATATATTAGCTTACATTATATACCTTATAATATTCTATTAATGCCTCTTTTTATTTTGTCATCCATCAGTCTATATCTATCAGGGCACTTAAGGCCCTGGGGGCATATTGTTTCTGACTCCTTGGACCCCGTATGTTGCCACTCTCTATATAAAGGCACTCTAACTGTACCTAGTTCCCTGACTATTACAAGTTAGGTACAGTTAAAGTGGCAAGGATGGTACGTGCCTCCAGCAATTTAAAATTTGCCTTGTATTATTTAAAATGTACCAAACTTGAAAAAAACAAAAACAGCGTGAATGAAAGCACCAACCTTCAATCTTGGTGTACGGATGGTTCCTGGTGAAGCCTCCGTCATTGTTCATGTAGATATAGATGGCACCACTGGCGGTCCCGGTGAAGTAGAAGGGAGCACCAACAACCAGGTCGTCTTTCCTGTACACAACACATTATTTAAATACAGTACAAAATTAAATATTACAAAATTCACACTCATCTAGAGTCCTTCATTAATTTTATTTGGGGTGTTATTGATGTTAAGAACGATGATAAAAATAAAATTGTATGTATGTATCTATATACTCCGGCACTTACTAATTTTTTTGGGGGGAGGGGGAGGGTCGATTCGAGACAGAGCCCGAATATGGAGATCACAACACAGCAGAAAAACAAAACAAAACACATAAAACACACACATCTAGGTCGTCCAGGCGAAATACCCAGAGACTTAGGCCTGTTTGGGGTCCCCAGCTAGATTCCCAGGTCCAAGGTGTCCTGGAGAGGCTCCGATTTCCGCAGGCAGACATGCAGCGAAGCTGTACCACCACAAGCCCGCCCACCATGATTCCAGGCATATCCTTCCTTACTACCGGCTCCCCGTGCCAGGCGCCTGACAGATTATTATCTAGTCTAACTGGCGCATTATCCTCTCCCAAACGACCGTGTTTACATTTATCTATTCACAAGCATTCTCCATTCATTCCTGTTTATTACCACTTCTCTTGCTTGATCTAGTCATTCTCTCCATCTCAATGGAGGACTTCCTACCCCTCTACCTCCTCTTGTATCTGACTCACATATTCTCTTTGTAAGCCTTTCATCTTCCATTCATTCAACATGACCATACCAGCTCAGCACCCTTCTGTCCACTCTGGCCGACAAATGTTCCTGCTGCCCCACTCTCCTACGTATCTCTTCATTCCTCTATCTGTCTCTACCAGTCACTCCACACATACTCCTCAAGCAGCTCATCTCCATCATATCAAGCTTTCTTCTCTCCTTTGTCTTCAGAGCCCATGTCTCAGCCCCATATAAAATTAATGTGCTTTTTTATTTCATAATATTGTTTTGCAAATTCTTCAATAAGTTATATAATTCCAGTGATTTTGATAACAATGTTGTGTTTTATTATTTCATTATAATGTTTTACTTTAACAAAGTTATTTTGATAAGTTTGTTTGGCTTAATAATGCACAAGTTCTGATTTTAATTGGTTTGTTTTGCAAGTTTTATACTTTAATTAATGGTACTCATCATACATCATATAGCTAGTTCTTAATGTAGCTGAATTGATGCTGCACAAAGCTGAATAAAACACTACAAATATACGTAAATTCAAATTATCACCAACCCTCCAATTAACTTACAAATAAACCAAATTAATTAAATCAATGATAGTAATGAATACATGTGGTACTCCAAGGATTCGAACCTAGGATACTCACACCGAAATTCCGCGCTCTAACCATTACGTTATCAAAACATTAAAAAATCTAAACTTACTGGTCTCCATTGATGTCGACAGCCAAAATCTCGAACCCGTAGCTTGATGCAAACATTTCCCCGTTCAAAACGAGCTCAACATTCAACATACTAACGCCGATCTTCTCGCGGGAGAAGAATACAACCTGGCCTGTCCCGTTAGATCTGGGGGCTCCTCCAATGTACGACATGTGGCTGCCAAAGAAACGACCTGCTGCCACGGAGTACCCTGAAAAAAATTACATACTGTAAATATAAAAACAAATATAAAAGTTTAGGGATGTACCGATACCAATATATACCATATATATTGTTAAGCCTACCATAAAAAACTCAAAAGCAAACATACCTAAGTAACTGTACTTGTCTACTGGTGAATCATTCTCGGTGACGGGCCCAAAGTACTGAGTCTTGTCCTTAAAGAGGAAGTCGTCGGAGGTGTTGGCAGTGTGTACGGTGCCGCGCCACGTGTAGGGCCCCGGGACCCCTAGTACTGCCTCGTCTTCCAGTAGCAGCCCGCTCGTACCCGCCTGGCAGAACCCATACTGCTGGTGGCCCCTGGGAAGAATATAGTGACATTATCATCTACATCACCAGTGTCAATAATTCCATCTGTTGATAGTTGAGCCACATTTTATTTGTCTCTGCATTTCAATTGAAGACTTTGTTAAGAGGCTGAAACATTTAATAAAATAAATAAATAAATGCATTTAAGAGAATACTGTATTCTTAACATGATTATGGAAAAATACAGTACTACTGTACTGTATACAATAGGAAGAAAATTTGCAGTCCTGTGAATATTTCAACAGAGAAACTATGTGCACATGATATAAATGAGTTTTATTGTAGAATGACAGTTTAACTCCCTGTGGAGTCCTCTTCAGGTAAGAGTCGAAACTGTTGTCTTTACAATACATTTATAACCTATTTCTATCACACAGGTGTATACAGGACAGGTAATATATATATATATATATATATATATATATATATATATATATATATATATACTGTATATATATATATATATATATATATATATATATATATATATATATATATATATATATATATATATACTGTATATATAAAAAGATTCCCCATTAGTTTAACCAGACCAATCATATGAGTATAATTTGTCCACAACCACATACTGGTGGATAACTTACTGGTTAACCGGCTTTCCTCTGCAGGGCTCCATGTAGTCGGCCACATCAAGGGACTGGGTGAGGATATAACACATACCAAAGCCCCACTGGAAGCCACTACCCTTGTGCATGTAGCGATGGGCACACACCTGAAACAACACAAACATAACTTACTTCTTGAGGATTATGCCGCATTATAACAGTTAATTCTGGATTTCATTAGACGATTTTATACAGTTTAGGATGGATCTGTATGTATTAAAAGGGTAAAGAGCATCTCAATTAACCCTCTGACTTCCATATACCCTTCCCAATCGCAATAAAATTGTATCTTAAGAGGTTTGATTCTAGCCCATCCGATGTTTGGGAGTTTATTATGGTGCTTGTTTTAAATTACCAGTGTAGATCTGGAATGTTTGTGTCATCTTTGAGCAATATGTAGTTAGTCGAAAAACAAAAAAAACAAAAAAAACATGCAGTACCGGTACCTCACTCAAGCTTTAAAAAAGCCCTTAAGATGTCGCACTAAGCAAAATTTGTACATTACTCAATAGGATTTTTTTTTAGGCAAGCTTCCAAATTTGTAGGCTTGCTATTGCTCGCAAAGGAAAAATCAACACATGAGTGAGGCAAATACTGTAATCTTAATTATCTTATAGATGTCAAATTAATGGGGCTAAATAGGGGAGCTCCAAAAAGACCATCCCTAGGTAATGGTTGGGGTGGCAGAAGTATGTATGTGATGACCCGGGTTCGAATCCCGGCGGATCATATATACTTTAATTAATTTCATTGGGGGTGTGGTGGTGAGATTAATAAAAATAATATTAGATAGGATAAATTTAGTAAGTTGTTTTCAGGGTAGGTACAGTCACACTCTAAAGTAGTTTTGCATCACACAGGTATTTGTGGCATAGTCAGTAGAACTTCGGCTGCTGATCAAAGGGTCGGCGGATCGAGGCCGTACTGTCAAAATTTTATTGGTAGATGTCAAGCCAGGGCAACTTGACCTAGCAATTCGTGACAAACGCCTAATGTTCACGGCCGGGGTGGCCGTAATTCACAGGAATTACGGCATCTGGGAAAAAAAAAAAAAATCATCATAATGGTAAATAGTTAGGGTGATATTTTTTTTTTAAAGTTAAGTACATGTACAGAGTCAGCGTGGCTAAGCGGTACCTCCCTCGATTCTTGTGTGAAGGGCCCCGGGATCGATCTCCGGCCAGAGCATCGTAGGTTAAACCTACTGGCATGGCTTTCCATACCCCTAGCTGCAATGGCAGACATTAGAGGTGTGGTAGACCAGTGTTGCATAAACACATGTACTGTATACGTTAGCCTCTGATTAGGCATAGACCTAAGCTCAGGCAAGTTAAGTTTACTCCAACTTTCCCGATCATATCCTAATTCTTCTCCCAATCCGGCAGCACATAATGCTGCCTGAGAAACAGCCCTCTACAGGATACTTGTTACAGGCAGCATGCGTTTTGTCTCCTTCATAAAAAAAAAAAAAAAAAAAAAAAAAAAAAAAAAAAAAATTTGCCCTGGTCCTACTATCTTTTAGTTAAATTTGTTTTAGAACTAATTTCTTGCACTCGTTAAGAACTTTAAAATTAAGATGTGTCCTTAACACTCAACAAGCGCCTAGGTCGGTAACTTCTACTACAGTACCTGCCAAGCGGGTGGTTTTACCCTAAACGAGCTTATTTCCGTGCTCTTTTTCATGCATAAACAATAGCCAGAGCGTAATACAATTATGTATCCCTGAAAGGGCGATAATTGAGCTTTCCAATGACACCTGAACCATCCTTCTACGACCACGGGTTCTCTTGCAACGATCGTGCAACATGAAGGAAATATCCCTAAAATGCAGCAATTTCTTCAGTTTTTACCCTGTATTGCGGGACCAGGGATGTGGTGGGATGTGAAGACAGTGACAGTGGCGGGACAACGTCCATGCCGAACGGTCAGAGCCTATCCGCGCTCCTCCCACTGGTCGGACTCTCTCTCAGAGCCGATTACGTGCTCAACATGGCATGCGACTATAGCCGGGCCCCGCCACTTAGTCCTTGGTTCTCTAGTCCGACTATAGCCGGGCGCCGCCAAAGAGGGGTTAATACTGATCTTCTATGAGCGCTATTGAAAGAAATGGGGCTTTTAACAATCTATTATTTATACTATAATCATTATTACCAGAACTTTCCCTCCGGGTCCCTGGCTTTTGAGAGTGACTCCGAGCCACTGGTCATCCTTGATCTCATCTTCCGATGGCTCTGACAGCGTTTCGTCGACATCTGAAAAAATTGGCTCTATTAGTTGAGGTTGAGAGGAGAAAAGGTCCCTGACTATTTCGTTCTTCCATAAACCTACCAGGTGTGAATCTCATATGATAAAAGGAAAAGACTCTACATTGTACTGATTATTCTAAAACATTTACTTATTTACAAAGCACAGTGAAAGCTACAGTGATGAAAGTTGTCTGTATCAATGAACTTATATACAATTAAATTATGTAACTTAAAAAATGTGCAAAAATTATAAATAAAAGTACAGGGAATGTTTTATTACACACTATCTTTGCAAAAGCTATGCCTTAAGCAAAAAGGTGTATTGAAAAGAAGGCAGTACAGTACAGTAAATAATAATAAAATGCAAGGTCAGGCAACTCCGTTTCACCGAGATCATAACAAAGCATCACATAAAACTATCAAAGGTGCACAAGCTCAGCAAAGATGTGTTCAGAAAAGTTCAAAATAGACCAGATGATATACCGTCTACTGGGAAGTTATATTGGGTATTGCTTTTAACCCTTTCAAGACACGATTCGCATTTCTTTACCGTTTTCTGGCTATTATTGGACAATTTTATTCAGATTAGGAAGGGTCTATGGCAGTCGGAGGGTTGATTCAGACCGTCTTTACTCTTTCAACTACCAAAGATCCTTCCTAAGCTGTATTAAAATTGTCTAAAGATAGCCAGAATTAACTGTCAAGATGCGGCATAATCCTGAAGGGGTTAATCAATGACTAGCACACACCTATAACACAGTACCCAATATCATCTCCCAATCACTTGCTTGGTGCACATCTGACATCTGAGTACAGACATATTTACACTATACCCCATTCCAAATAGGTAGGCCAGAGCTAGAAAAAACGGGCTGTATATTTCCACACCTATTCCCTGGCTGACCCTTTCAAAATGGTAGATTTTTTTAGCTGGATTACTCTAATCATTTGTGAATTATAGAGGTTAATGTTAAGGAGTTTTGGCCTACTTATTGGGAACAGGGTGTAATACTTTTACCAGCAACTTTTTGTTCTGCAACTCTAATCTGGCAGCTTCTGAGATGTAGCTTCATGAGAATTCTGTTACGGTTCTATTATAGTTTACCTTTAGTCTTGCTGCCAATAGCATTGCAAAATCACCTCAAGAGGATGCCAGAGTTAAGTTGGGAATTAAAATTTGAGGGAAAAAGTCTTGGTGCAAATCGGTCTTAACATTCTTATTCCCAAACACATCGTCATTCCATGCTTCACACTGACTAAACTGGAGCTCTTGCGATGCTTGAAGCTATAATGTTCCAGCATAGCAACTCTAAAAACACTAAAGCATTCCAGTTGAGTCATTCAGAAATCTCAGCCTACAGCCATCGGTGTCACATATGATCCTGTGTTATAATTAAGGAATTCAGTGAGATCATTTGTGTTATAGAATGGCCAGAGAGTTGTAAACTAATTTTATTCCTAGTACCGGTAACCATTTTTAAAACTATAATTTACAGGGCTCTCATTCTACTCTTGGTGTACCGATATGCAGTATACTCTTCTTATCTGCAGTTTATTGTACTCTTCTTCTAGGGATCAGACAAAATACATTCCACAAGGTGAACACTGAATAAGCTCATTAGCAAGGCTGCACCATCATCACTCTGGCACCAAATTCCTTAACTATGACGGTTGATCTGTGTCATAAGTGGAGTATAATGGAACCAATGGCTGTCACAGAAAATAATTAAACTGAACACATCCTAAGGACCAACATGAAAACAAATCTTCATATTCAAACCTTATGTGCAATGTTTGCTGTACTGCAAACTGTGTGACAATGTACATTGGTATTTCTTCTAAAAAATCATACCGTACTCTATATTTACAATGCATACCATGCATACAACACAGTCTATGAACTGTGCTGCATACAAAACAAAATATCACAAAGTTCCAGTACACAAACTTCACAAACAGTACACAATACATTGTGATGTACAGTATGCAAACATTATCAATACTATAACCCATATATTATAATAGGCACCCAGTTAATGTATTATTAAAATTTCCCTGTAGGTTATATACCAAAACAATTTGGCTAGTATATAATTTAGTCTCATGAACACACCCGGTTAATTGTTACCGTACCAAATGCAGACTATATTTTCCCAAACCTTAGTGAACTATTCTATAATTCAGAAAGAAGGATAACAATGATATACATTTAGTGCCATAACTGTACAATAAAAATAATATATTTCTTAATTATATTTTTTTTAAATAAATAAAACAATTATATAAAACGGTTTAATGCCAAGGGGTTCCAACATGCTGACAGGTTCATAAAATGCAACTGAAATAAAGAGAAAACCTTAACCTAGCATTGACAAAATGTAAAACAGATTATAGCAAATGATTCCGGAGAAGGCGGTGCAACTGAAATAAAATAAACATAAGGGAAACAAAACCAAAGTCCTGTGATAAAGAGACAGTGCAAGAAGAAGAAATACCAAACCAAATAATAAGGTGTGGTTCAGGAATATAAGAGAGAATGAGGAAGAAAGGAACGGTAGTACAGTAAAATTAATGTAGTAGGGTAGATTAGAGAGCCTGTAGTAAGAGAGAGTGTGGCCATCTTTTTTTCTTTGGGTGCCATTTTGGTACCTTAATTATCAAACGACAGGGTGATATTCCAATTGACCACTTGCGAGTTTTAGGCTATAAGGAAGTTGGAGCTGTAAACATTGATGCAAAACAGAAATGCAGTAATGATGTAAGTTTGTGATGGATAGAAAGTATGATTATTGAAATTTAATGGGTATATAAATGCACTAAAACAGAATTTTAGCTGGCAATTCTGCTAAATATCGATGGCTACGGCTCCAACTTCCTTAGGATATAGCCTGAAACTTGCAAGTGGTCAATTGTGATCATGTAAAATTTAGACCCCAAGACCGAACTATATATCCTGTACAGTACTAGTATCGTCAAATATTAATTATGGGTACCGGTATGGTAAACTATAAGTATATTGACATGACACCAGTGATACCAATATATCAGAGGTTGGCTGATCTTTGTTACTATAGGGTCTCTAGGGTAGACTACCCAGTTTGTATGCACTGGTTCAATTAGTATGTAAAATCAATAAAAATACTATCGACAATAATTAATAGTTACATTAATAAATACAGCATCAATATATACGGTAATGTAGTTAAGGTACATTTTGACACTAAATTTATTAATAAAACTAACTTTTTATTGGTACCGGTGTTACTTTTATCGATATTGTGTATAAATTGGTTAGTCTACCATAAATGTGTAGTTCTAATTGTAAGCCAACACAGTAACATAAATATAATGGTGTAAAGGAATAGATATCAAGGAAGTAGGGTTGCATAAATAAGTTAATACTGTTAACAAAATATATGCAAAGTATTGTGAAAATATGACTGAGGATGATCAGCATAAGCTAATGTAAAAAAAATAAAAAAATAAATGCCAACAAATAAAACAAATAAAAGTGAAACGACTAAACATAGTATGTGTGGTGTTGAATGAGTATGAGGTGGATAGATAGGCAATGAATTATGCAATGAATGATCATAAATTACAATACAGTACAAGCAACATGCAATATCATGCACTTATCATGCAGAATGCAGGCAATCAAGCACATGCAATGCAAAAGCTTTATCAGTATTAAACTAAAATCCTTTCCATGCAATGCAGACATTAAACACTCTTATGTACAGTTTTCCGCACATATTCTATTTCTCAACCATTCCAGCAAATCGTAACTTGGCAGAGCTGCATCCACTTCCCCAACCCCCCTCCCTTACTCCACCTCCTACCAATAGGTGGAAGGTAGAGGTTGAGTGAGGGAGAAGGGTTGGGGAAGGGGGTGCAGCGCTGCCTAATCACGACCCTAACGGAATAATATATGAGCGGCAAACTGTACGTTACTGTATCTATGATTTACATATCAGGGATTCAGTAGACATAGTAGCTTATATCGGTACTCTTATACCTGTAATGGGGTTTTAGAACACGGAATAGGATTGCTGATCACTTGACATGGTTGGTGATCAGAGTGATGTTGATTACCGTATCTTCAGAGTGAAGATCGTTGAACATTGGTATAAATTGAAGAGACCCCGGACAGCCTTTTTACTAGTTAATTCTAGTTTTTTGTTTATTTTTCTTTGATATACAGTGTTGTTTAATACCGAGGACCGTCGCATTTTAGTATTTTCAACATTGGCCTAACCTAACCTTCATAATCTCATAACCTCATAATTATTTGTTTTTAAAATGAAATAAATATCCAGTATAGGCCTAGAAGTCATGGGTGTGGGAAGGGCAAAGCCCTTCCCACACCCTTTTTTCCCCCCGGGGATAAAAAGTATATAGAAATGAAGCATATATGATGATAGGAACCCAAAACTACCATTAGAAATGTGCTACCTATATTGTTGCGTCTCCTGTATATTAACCTTAATTTCTTACTGTTGTAGCCTAGTAGCCTACTATGCTTGCATTCCTCTTTCTACTTTCTAGGCTACACATCTCACAGGTTAGTCTAGGCCTAGCAAAAATAGTGAATAGCCTAGGCCTAGCCTTGGCCTTTTGCCACAAAACTAAAAAAGTAGGGGTTTAATGTTATTTTAATACCACAAATTTTGTTGATATATTTGAAGATAAATATTGAATCTATATGCTCTAAAGATCATAAGAAAATTTGTTTTAACCCTCGGCAAAACCTAATAAAAAAGTATGGTACTAACATTTATTTTTCGTAACAAGGTTGTCAATACGGTACTTCCAGTTATCGACAGCTCTAAAGATCATATGAAAATGTGTTAAACCCTCGGAAAAACCTAATATAAAAGTATGCTACTAAAATTTAATTTTCGTAACAAGGTTGTCAATACGGTACTTTCCCGTTATCACTTATCAATGTACAATCAAAGCTGAACATTGTAGAGTAAACACCGTAGACTTCATCGACTTTTCTTTCACCTTCGTATAATCGACAGCCAATTTTTGTTTTTTTTTATTTACTAAGGGATTAGTACTCAACCAGCGGGGGTGTGGGGGCGGCAGCCCCCACCCATAATACTAGGTTAGGTTAGGTAAGGTTGTTAGGTTAGGCTAATGTCTTCAAATCACTATCGGGGGGCGTGTCTCAACATCGATCGATAGGCCTAATGGGGAAAATAGATTTTCCCGAGATTTCTAATTAATTACAAACACTAGGCCTATATATTGATGCAAATGAACAATTTTGTTTATAAAAAAACACTGAAAATTTGTGGTATTAAAATAAAAAAAATCCAAAGTAGGCCTAGGGCCTAACCTTGACTAGACCTAGGTTTATAGCCAATAGACGGTAAATCTAGTTATACTACCCCTCCCCTTCAAAACACGCCTTTTAGCGTGTTTTTGGATGGTTCAGCAGACGCGGAAACTGGAAAAAAACGTATTTTGATACAAAATTATCACCAACCAGATCCGAGTTTTTCAGGTAATTTGTTGTTGTTTTTAATGTTTTCTTTGATAGGCTATACAGTGTTGTTTAATACGGTACCGAGGACCGTCGCATTTTAGTATTTTTAACATTAGCCTAACCTAACCTAACTGTCCTAACCTAACCGAAAAGTAACCGGTCTCCGCGACGGTCTAAACTCCCCCTCACGTTCCCTGTTTATGGGTGCGCGACGGTCTAAAGTCTAAACCCTGCTCACGTTCCCTGTTTATGAGTTTGCAAAGGTTTGTAATACTTCAATGTATCTATTTCAAGTCAAATATACATTTCCGCGCATCATCAAACCATACTAAGTCTACTACTAATAATATTGGTCAATATTTACGAGTCACACCACAGCTGGGATCTCATTTTTAACGGTAGTTTTGGGTTCCTATCATTCTATGCTTCATTGCTATATACTTTTTATCCACCGGAAATTTCATTTTTTTTTCTTTTTTTTAGCATTAACCTAACCAAAAAACCTAACCTAACCTAATAGCCCCAAAATACATTTAGGTTAGGTTAGGTTAGGTTTTTAGGTTAGGTTAATGCTAAAAAAAAAAAAAAAATCCGATGGATAAAACTTATAGCTTATAGCAATGAAGCATAGAATGATAGGAACCCAAAACTACCCTTAGAAATGAGATTCCAGCTGTGGTGTGACTCGTAAATATTGACCATAGGCTAATATTAACCCATTAGTACCAACAGAATAGCGACAAAATAGGGGTAGCCTAGTATAACTGTAGATTTATCTTATTATAGGCCTACATATGATTATTCTAAACAGTAGCCTAAATGATTACGTATCATCGTAAAACACCCCTAGGCTATAATTATAGCAAACAATAAACCACGTAGCCTAGTGTAGCCCCGTAGCCCCGGGTGCAACCGTGCAAGTGTGCAACACACCTGCTTGGCCCTTTTCTTCTTCTTAAGAGTTGTGATGTGCAATGTACACACGGAGTAGGAAATCTCCAGATATTTGCACAGGCGTTATTGGCGTTGGACATCATTTTTGTCCTTTTGACAGGTTGTCGGTTGTCAGAGGGATGGATTGTTTACATTTGTCACGCGACTCGCTCGATTGGATAAATGGCAGACCGTAACCATAGGTAGGCTATATCGTCATATGCGACCATTGTAGGCCTAGGCTATATGACATTCACTGGACCAAAATATACCAATGTATTCAGTAAAACAGTATTTAGCTGTAATTTTTGTTATAATAGTCGTTAGCTAGGAATTGGAAAACAAAATAAAATACGATATAACCCGAAACCTTCAAACCATTGTTGTTGTTGTTGTTGTTATTAAAGGGCCTTCGGGTGGATGCCACCTGCTTGGCCCTAGAAGACTAACCGTCAGTGGGACCTTAAACTATGTCGGCAATATGTGTCGCCAAAAGGAAGACACATAAGGCACGAGAGAGGCAAGAGCAGAGAACACACATCCGCTATAGCCCTAAGCTGAACCCCTGAGACGACAAACGGCTTTTCGAGGCTTCCTTACCACGCCTTCTGATCGGCTTTCGTTCATTTATCTGTGGCACCGTATCAATAAATTAAACATACAGCAAACTAGGTATATGAGATACTGTATTAGTAATATGATTTATGCCTACTATATATTACAATTTACTTCTGAAGTTATAATCAAGTAGCCGTGATTATGAACAATTTAACTACAAATTATGTGAGCGCTATTGAATCAGCTGAGGTGGTTATGTCACTATACACACCAACTGTGTATTATTAATACTATTATTATTGCCTTGATATGAGGCACCGATGCTCATTGAGAACATCCAAACCAAAGACCCACATTTGTTCATCAAGGCCATCTAAGATCAACAGGTAGAACTTTTTTGGCAAGATTAATTTGTGGTCACGATGCTCCATTTTTAGCCATCAATCACAAGATTTGGATTAAAGGTCAGACAGTGACTTGTGCGAGAGTCCCTTTTCCTACACAGGTTAGTCCTGTTCACTGCACTAACACAACTGTAGTTTCAGTTCAGTGGTCCTATTGGTCGTAAAGGCTTTCTCCCCGACAGTCACCAAAACAACCTCAAACTTCTGATTTTTTTTTTTTTTAGGCTGTGAGCCTGAACATTCACCGCTGTACAATGAGCAGTGAAGCCTGTGAGGTCTCGTTCCAGTCTAAGGAGTGACATAGTCCATACATACATGGAGAGTGAGACATCTGAAGCACGTCGAGTACAATGAGCACCTGCCATCTTGCCTTCACATGAGGCACGGTGCTCACTCATGGCCCGAAGCGACCCCATCTCTGAAGCCACTTCGTTCCCGTGCTTCACTGTCTCAACCCCTACACTCGTACTCTCACTCTTACACACTGCACATAATATGCTGCCCGATGACAGCCCTCTGCATGTTTCCAATCATGAATAACGAAACTTAAACCATTTCTCCTCCTGTGCTGTTGTTTTGATCTATATTATTTCTTGTATTAACATAAATGTCAAAGTTAGTAGCGAATACTGATTCCGAACATTGAAGAAGGAGGACCAGCCTGACATCTTTAGAAGTCTCAGGAGCGATGTAACACGAGAAGTAGATTAAATAAAAACAGTAAATAAATTAAAATAAAATAAAAGTTGACATTCCCTTTTATGCTTTCGTTATTCACTCCAAAAAAACATCTGCAAACACAATCACCAGGTTTCTTCGTAGAAACGCACTTTCACAGATTGGTCGCTCCGCATTAGACCTCTAAGAGATAAGCATAAGGATATAAGTATCAGAAATCATCATTCTGACTGAAGATAAAGTACGGTATAGGCTACATGTACAATATATATATATATATACGGAACTACTTGTTAGTAAAGGAAAGTGTAGCGCTGTTATATTTGTTTTCCAGATTCACAAATTTCATTAGAATATCCCCCATAATAGTTAATAAATACCTACTCTATTGGAAATAGTACGTGAGGAGGAAACAAGGAGTATATTAGTTACAAATCCACAATGTTAATAACTTTCCATAACTTAGTAAGTACAGTATTACAGGTTATTACAAAACAGCATCCCAGACACTTCATTAGTCATTACAATGATCAAACCTTTAAAAGATGCAGGTGAATCCATACAGTGCAGTAAAAATCACTTGCTGTTGGGGGCAATTACTGGTTAAAACATGGGTCTGCCGGTTGGTGCAAGGCCAAAAATACAACGGCCTCATCTATAGAACTAAAGCTATCATTATTTTCGGCAGAGTTTGCGGTGAAAGGCACGACCGCCCTCATGCTTAATGCAGCCCCCCAAGGAAGCAGAATGATCGGAAAGGAAAGGAGAGGAAGGCCTGATAATATATTGTTCCATGATTGGCGCCAGTAAACAGGCCACGGGAGGAGGTATAGGATGAGAGTGAGGTCATTGTATTGAAAGGAAATTTAACATTGATGCTATCCAATCAATTGCAAATTAAATCTTAAGTAGATTTAAAGTGCAATGCTCAAGCTTAACTGTGGAGAAAGTAGTTACTTGTTCTGAGGCGATGGAGATAGTGCCTTGAGAAGTTGATAAATATGCATATAAGCAATGTTGGAGTATTCATCACATAGCCAGTAAAAGAATATTGCCAGTGTATGAATTACTTTTCAATTATCAAACTAATTATATATTTTCGATTGACAAGTGTTGAGATGTTGAATTTCCTTGCATATAATGATATCAGGGTGCTATCAGTGAGGCGAGTGGATGTGTTAAGCAATCCAGGTGGAAGAGGTTATCATGCTGGACGATTATAGGAGGCGGCGGTGGAGGTGAAGGTGGTGGTAGAGGTGGTGGTGGTGGTGGTGGTGGTGTGGAAGTTGTGGAGGGTATTGGGGGTTAAACTTACAGTCAAAGTTGTAGAGCCCTGTTTCCGGATCTGTAAGAAGTAAGCAACATACATAACGTAAGACAAACATATTTCTCCAGTGGTGAATATAAATTAAAACATTAAAAGCACGCATGATTGAAAATACAAACATTGTATCCATGGCCAAGTCAAGCACTTTTCTGATATTATGTAATTTAACCAAAACAATTAAAGTAGAGTTACCAAAAGTATTGGAATGGGGCGGGTTTTAGTTAATATATATATATATATATATATTATTAATTGGTTCAAAGGTCATGAATTAAACATCGAAGGATTAGTTCAGTTAAACTATCAGATATCTGTGTTAGGCACAACTAATTTATATAAGATCTACAACAAATATAAATATGTAATTTTTTTTTATTACAATTTTACTTCTTGTGTTTCCCAAGTACAGTATACAAATAGCTCGTGCAAACAGCTGGAACTGATAAAATGCAAATGAGATAATATATAGTTGACACACAGGAAAAGCTTCACAAGTTTGGCCTTCACACCAAGTCAACACTTCCTCACAAACACAAAACTGCTGTTGGCATGAAACTTCAGGATCATAAAAGAGAGATTGAAATGGCGTTGACACAAAATTTGCTTTTCAATTCATGCATAGAGAGAAATTAGATTGAAGAAATGTATGTTTAACTTAGGTTAATTGAAATGGATTAGGGTGTTTGAACTGAACACAATCATATGTTGTTCTGTACATTTACCTACTGTTAACCTTGTCTACAGTGGGAAGAGTTCAAAGTTGTATGTCAGTGCTACATTGAAAAAGGACAGTCGAGTTCTCCTTCCGAACTCAAGGCAGTTTAGTTTCAGGTCACGTATGTACTGGTAAGTTCCAACGAGGAACATTGTTAGTCTTTAGTAGGCAAGTACCGAAAGCAGTGATTGTTGAGCCTTGTGTGAGGAGGGAGAGCCTTGGGAAGGACAGAGAGGGCCTGAAAGAACAGTCATAAAAAGAGCGTCAAGTGCGGAGTCGGTGGTGCTGGGGATGTAAATAATGAGGTGCGGTCCAAGTGGCGGCGGCCTGTCATGTGGCCACCAGCCATGCCCTCACAGCAGGAGCTGTTTACAGCCAAGTCTGGCAGTTGGTTGGGTTTGTATTTTTACAGCAGCATGCACGTCATGATATACAACGGTGGACTAGAGGCTGTCAAGGGGCCCCGGGATGTCAAGGGGCCGGGAAGTTGCAGTGGGAGACACCTGTTCACATATCAAGAAGTCTAGTCCTCAGTATTATCAACATTCGTTTTGCTGACAACCCATCATTAGATATATTATTATAAAAGTAAATGGGCTTTGCTGTATCCAAAACAAAAGGCCGTCGGTGGGAATGCTTAAGACAGTCGAGTAATAATGGTCGATAGTATGGTGATAAAGGTGCCCCCGTGGGTATCCCTTTGACACCGACGTTTGTCTTGCATCAGCTTTGGGGATCCAGTTCTGTGTGAAGAGCAGGTGCGTCTGGTAGTGTCTGGCACCCTTCAGAGGCACCACCTTACCCCATCTCACCGTATTATACTACACATATATGACAAATTCTGGCATTCTGAACATAACTTTCTTCTGATACTACCTCCCCAACTCTATGTAGAAATCTCAGAAGACACTTAAGCCAAATCATTTCTGCAACATCTATTAAGAATTAAAGGTGCAGATATTAGAAACAAATTGTATTCAAAATACCAAAACTCTCAATACCCTCACCACTACTAGACCTACTGCATCCCTCTACTACCACTAGACATACCGAGGTCTAAAGATAAATACACTTTCATAAATACTTTTGGTGTGTTTCGTAGCAGTCATGCACTATTAACTTCAACTCAGGACAGTCTCAAAACACCAAGATGACTCTTTTGTTTGTGATAGTTATGAAAGCCTTAATCGGAACATAAGACTATGTTCACCACACCTTTGCTCATCTCGAATTTCAAGAACTGGATCGAGTATGATACTTTGCACACGACTCTCACAAAACACACTCTTACTTACTAAACTATACCTGCTACCACTTTGTAAATATTCTAGTACTTACTTGTTACAATAGAAATACTGCTACACTTGCTGTCGTATCAGGACATAAGTCCCTCAATTTCGATTTCAGTTTAATCTTTTGGTAACAATGAAGCTATTCATCACACATCAGAATGGCCAAGTTTTTGAACTTGTTAATCAGTATGTGGCTTGTAGAGTAGCTTTATATAACAACCAAAGGAATAGCTTTGACAGAAATTAGGAGGGTGCTAGTGAACGCAACTGTAGCGCTGTATTTACCTCTTTGCCTTATTAGGAACATGCTACATTTGCTAATCTACTTTCTGTACAATGGAGAACCGCAAACTATACCCTTAAGTGTACCCTTGCTAAAAACTGCTACTTATCTATGAAAGAATAATAGATAACTACTCTTGTTAGGAAGTACATTATGTATCTACGGAAATAAAGTAAAATAAAGTATGCAACAGTAAAGTAAGAATATTGTTCCTAGTTGTTTCTTCCTAGCACTGCAATTCAAAATTCAGAACAATTCACTCTGCCTTTGTGTGCAACGAAATACTACAGGTACCCTTAGAAACAAAAAATGGTATCCAGTTAATTCTCTCAAATTATCACCTCTCTCTCTTTCACACACGATCAGTCCAATCGCACTGCATCTAGTTCCCGCTTCTGAGCGTCGCGGGTTAAGGTGGAATCACACGATACGTTTTTTTCTGACAATCTTTGATTTTGTAAACAAGAATTTTGGGATCTTTAGAAATGCAAAGATTCCACATTAGACTTTAAAAAAAGGTTGGGCAAAGTATTAATGTGACTACGCTTTAAAAGTTTGGGTAAAGTATTCATGTGACTCCGCTTTAAGGGGGTAGTGCTTGGTTTTTTGTCTATATATTTATTTATATATTTATTTTTGAGTTTCCTCGCTAGATCTCCATCACGCTTTAAAAAAATACCCCCTAGACCCCCTTTCAAGATAAATTTGTACTTTTTTCGGTAGAAAAATGGCCCGGCCGAAGCGGTTTCTTCTAAAATTACAGGCTTGCTATCGCTCGCCAGGAAGAAATCAACACCTAAATGGCACGAAAGGTCTTAAGATTGACAACAAAATGAGGTGAAAGGTCTCACAATTGTCAAACAAACGGAACAAACGTCTTAAAATCTCAAAACTAATATGCTAAACATGAGGGAGAAGGGGGTCCATAAAAAGCGAGTACTACCCCCCTTAAAAGGTTGGGTAAAGTATTCATGTGACTCTGCTTGAAGGATATGTTTCTAATAACTTGAGGAGAGAGGTTGGCTAGGACTGTCATCTATTATAGGACTGTCATCCATCATAATTATAATTATTCTATCACACAGGCTAGAGTGAGCATTATATTGTAAACTTACCCAAGCTATCGTCAAGCTTATAATGTGAAAATAAACTTCGAGAAATTTACAAAGTGAATATAAACACCAATTGATGATGAAAACTTAATTGACAATATTTCGGTAAGCTCATAGTTTTGAGTTGTATTGTGTCCGAGTCATGTCATAAGTGGCCTTAAAAAGAGGCACAGGTGCTTATCAAGGCTATCTAAAAGCTTACATTTGATTAACAAGATAATAATCCCTTAAGACTAGCAGATAGGAAAGGTAAGGATAGTATAATTACCTCAAGGATTTTTTTTTTTTTTTTTTTTTTTTTTTTTTTAGTTTGCTCCCTAGACTTCCATCAAGCCTAAGATTTTACACTCCGAAGACCTCCCTTCTAGATAAATTTGTACATTTTTCGATAGAAAAAATGTTCCGGCCGACATCCGGTTCCTCCTAAATTGCAGGCTCGCTATCACGTGCCAGGACAAAATTGGCACCTAAATGGCACGAAAGGCCTTAAAATTGACAAAGAAATGGGGCACGAAAGGTCTTTAAAATAGCCAAACTAATGGGGCGAACATCTTAAAATATCAAAACTAATGGGGCTAAACATGAAGGAGAAGGGGGTCCAGAAATAACAGCCCCTTAATCAAACGACTCGGACACATAATGTAGGAGATGTGGCATACGTGAGCAGAACTCTCGCCTTAAGGGGAGGTATTTAGTTTATTCCCTAGACTTCCATCAAGCTTAAAATTAAACCCCCATGACCCCCTTTCAAGATAAATTTGTACATTTTTCGGTAGAAAAATGTCCCGGCCGAAGGCCGATGCCTCTTAAATTACAGGCTCGCTATCGCTCGCCAAGAAAAAATCGACACCTAAATGGTACGAAAGGTCTTAAAATTGACAGAAATCGGGCGAACGTTCTTAAAATCGCCAAACTAATGGGGTGAACATCTTAAAAACTCTAAAGCAATGGGGCTAAACATGAGTGAGAAAGAGTTCAAGAAAAAATCCCTCAAGTGGAAATCTCCCCTTAACCCATCCTGTACCAGCGACGTCTTTTTAAAGTTTCATTCTGGCTACAACTAATCGATTTTATTCAGTTTAGGAAGGATCTCTAGCAATTATAAGGCTTCAAACTATCTCAACCAACCCTTTTTAACTACCACTGATCCTTCCTAAGCTGCATAATATTGTCTACATATAGCCAGAATACAATATAACACACGTCGCTGGTACTCAAAGGGTTAAGAAGCTACAAGCGAAACGTCAGTAATGTGCTCCGCCTAAAATGGTGCTTAACCCTTTCAAGATACGAGGACGAGCTTCTTCCTTTTCTTCTGGCTATTAGTCGACTACTTTATTCAGCTTAGGAAGGAGTTTTAGAAGTCAGAGGGTTAATTAATTTTGTTTACCCATTTGATTTCCAAAGATCCTTCCTAAACTGCACAAAACAGTCTATTATTAGCCAAAATCTAATGGAGAAATGCGTTATCGTATCCTGAAGGGGTTATTAAACTTCCTAATTTTGGCATCGATAATCCAATATACTTTTATCCAGCTAGAACACGCTATACTTTGAAACTTACATGTAGATAGCACAACAAGAAATAATATCTCCTCCATACGTCCACTAAATAAGGAATAAAACCTCACGAACTAAAAGAGTAAATCATAAAATCGAAAGTTGATCAAGATGGCATAATTTAGTCTCCAGGCTCAGTTAAGTTGGGGTTGTCTGGAAGTGATGGTCGCGTCTATGGGGGCACAGTTCTGAGTCCGTAATATTAACCCCCTGGGAGATTATGACGCGTTTGGACGGTTTATTCTGGCGGTCATGAGACGATTTTATACAGCTTAGGAAGGATCTGGGGGAATGGAAAGGGCCAAGAATAATTATATCCTTCAACCCTCTGACTTCCACATACCCTTCCTAATCTGAATGCAAACGTCCAATAATAGCCAGAATAAACTGTCAAAACGCGTCAGAATCCTTATGGGGTTAAACTTCATAGCTATAAATATTTAAATCCTAGAAATGACTTAAAAAATAACGTCGGTAATAATATCGTAACTGAAAAAGGTATAGTCCATACATTAAAGGTGGGATAGTAATCGTGATTCCAGACCTCTGTAACTCAAAAAGGGCTAGAGCAAATGGGCTGTACATTTCCACATCTATTGCCTGGCTGACTCTTCCTGAATGGTAGACATGAGCTTGATTGCTCTCGCCGTTTACGAGTTATAGAGGTTAGGGGACAACATTTCTGGCCTACCTATAATGAATGGACTATAGTAATTGAGGTTTTCTTCTGGTAAAAAATAAGTCTGCCTCGTTTTTTGTAATTATTAACTAAACAAAAAATAATAATAATATCTCCTGATTCAAATGTCAAAATATTCAATGCCTAGGCTTTTCATATATCTAACATGCAGATTCTGAGCTATACATCACTGAATCTGATGAAACAAAATTATAAAATTAAGTATATATTATCAGTTATAACTAAGGAATCTAACCAAAAACTAGCTAATATACAAATAATAAACCAATGATGTTCAATATAATGTTTTCGAGCTTTCTTACAAAAAAGAATGCCACAAAAACATGATTTTGTGTCCATAACTGGAGCTACCTGTAGGGAATATAGTGCTAAAATATTAAAGAAAAACTTGATCCATTACTCCATAATCTACATACTACTACAAAGACCTGGAAATAAGCTTAAATATGCAACTGTAACTTATCATATACACCACCTAACTTGCTCTACACTATTTCTGACTCTGAGGATTCGTGAGCTTGCTACTTTGACACATTCTTCATAGTATATTACACACTAATTATTTTGTTGGTAGATAATCCTGAAACTCCCTCTATCCTCTTTACCATACATATCTAACAAATTCACCCTCCATATAATATGTGTATGGACTAATGGACTATTACTGGCTCTAACAATTTTTTCATGGAGGATTGGTGAGCTTGATGAACTCGATGCACCCTCAGTGGGGTTTACTAATTTACTCTCTTGCAGATAATCATACAACTTCGTTTAGCCTTCTTATCTTCTTCTGCAACAAATTCATCCTTCATCTGAAATTATTCAGACCAATTCTGACTAACTCTATAGATAGATTATAGATAATTCACGAGTTTCTAACTCTTTTGTCTAGACTAATGACTCCAATGTATAGGAGATTCATTAGCTTGCAAAACGCAGTGTGTAGCTAAATCTAAACCTTCAACCTTCTTATGCCAAACTACTTGACTAGCTATATCTGACTCCCTACATAGACGACTGGTTAACGTGTTTGACTCTCCTTATCTTCCACTATACTCACTCTTGTAGCCGTCCGTGTGCACCTGCTGACAGTCACTGGTGAAAGTGGAGAGGGGACACTTCCACAGGGCGCCGGAGCGGTTGGTGCCCGGCTGTAGGTTGTGGTCCTTAGGGGCGCCCACCAGTATCCTGAAGGAGGAACACACAAGTTAGTTAAAATAGGACTTCAGAGGCTATCAGCCATTCAGCCCTTCTGGATTATTAAGCCAGCACACTGTAAGTCGAGATTAGTGTCAAGACTGAAGACCCTTTTGAGAACTCCAGTCCCTTGTAGACAGAAGATTAATAGCTAAACAGGGATAAACATGGATAGTTGATTGGTTGTAAACATGGATGGATGATAAGAGTGCAATAATAAACTTATAATTGTGATATCACGTTCTCTTTCATAAATCAATACCCAGTTCCTTAAGTCTGTGTTCGATATGGGAGAGGAGAATTATTGGAGTGAAAATTAACTTCATCATTGTGAAAGTGAATGATATCACGTTCTCTTTCATAAATCAATACTCAGTTCCTTAAGTCTTTGTTCGACATGGGAGAGGCAACACCCTTCATTCCCCCCATAATAGAGAATGGAGCCCAGGTCTTTCTATTGTATGGGGTGGCCGAGAGAAGGGCGTTGTGTTCTGACCGCCTGTGATGGTGTAAGTCATTTGTGTGAGAAAGGTGCGCTAATATGAGAGAGAGAGAGAGAGAGAGAGAGAGAGAGAGAGAGAGAGAGAGAGAGAGAGAGAGAGAGAGAGAGAGAGAGAGAGAGAGAGAGAGCAGCAATCTAACTTGTAAGGGGCAGGGGTTATTTTTTGGTCTATTTCTTTCTTTCTATATTTATTTATTTTATAGTTTCGTCGCTAGACCTTCATGAAGCTTCAATAAACATCCCCTAGACCCCCTTTCAAGATAAATGGGTAAATGTTTCGGTAGAAAAATGTTCCGACCGAAGGTCAATTCCTCCTAGAATTACTGGCTCGCTATCGCTCGCCAGGAAAAAATTGACACCTAAATGGCACGAAAGGTTTTTATATTGACAAAGAAAATGAGGCGAAAAGTCTTAAAATCGGCAAACTAATGGAACGAACGTCTTAAAATGTCAAAACTAAGGGGACTAAACATGAGGGAGAAAAAGCAACACCTCCCCATTTTCCGAGCCAAGGTAATATTATCCCCCCCTATACCGCGGTCAAGGTCACGGTGATGGCTCGGGGAAGGTCAAATTATAGTCCCTGAAGTAATTTGAAGACAGCTATATGGATATTGCTCTCTCGCTCTCGCTTTCTTTCATTCTATATCTATATATCTCTCTCTCTCTCTCTCTCTCTCTCTCTCTTTCTTTCTTTCTTTCTGTCTTTCATCTGTCATTCTCTCTCTCTCTCTCTCTCTCTCTTTCTTTCGTTCTGTCTATCGTCTCTCTCTCTCTCTCTCTCTCTCTATCACACACTCCCTCTCTCTCTCTCTCTCTGGATACATAAGTCTTGGATAGAGGTTACAGTCAGTCAGAAATACTTGAAAATCTCATTACGATAACAACGAGATGGCGAGCATTGACTAGTGAAAATCTAAAACGAGAGGAGTGTGGCTTCAACAGTTTCCAGAATAGTTCGTCAGTATATCAGATATGTTCCACCAAATATTGTTAAGATTTTGTTTACCACGACTGAGTATTAAGCGACAACTGACAATATAAAATTCTATATTATCAACTATATTATCAAACAAAATTAAAAGGACCATCAAACCAAAATACGAATGAGCAGAGAGAAAAACAAGCAAAAACAGATATGTTGAATTTTGTTTGTTTTATCTTACTTATCCAACCAATGTGTCAGAGCAAAGTAAGAAAGATTTTATACACTTTTAATCTAAATGCAAATCAAACGCAGTGGTAAACATTATAAAGTTTTACATCACAATGCATCTCCAACAAAGGCAAACACACTAGTAAAAACAACAGCTGCGTTTATCTCCCCAAATCCCATTATTCCTACCATCAGAGCTCGTTGGGCTAACAAGATTGCGCGCGCGGGGACACTGAGACATCCAATTTGGAGCCAACTTTAGCAATAACGGAGTTTTGGCGGGAAAGTGGGCGGAATTTGAGATGATGGGATGAATATTGAACACAGTTTTAAAGGAACATATATTGAAGACATTCTACAAAAATACCTATCAAGATTTTTTTTTTTTTTACCATCTCGATAGCAATAGTCTTTGTAGAGTTGTATACTATTTTGTTTTCTTATTACTATTTTGTTTAAGAAGTGTGAAGTATTAAAACATGTGTATACACTTCTTAGTTTTCGGTATTTGCCATGATAGAACTCGACAACAGATCCTTTTTCTCCACAGAAAAGGAATAATACTGATTACTAACAGATGCATTTAGTGTTCTAGCTTAGCAATAAGATTTAATGAAGAAGTTGAATAATCTAAAGTCACAATGGCATTACAATTATGCTGTCATGCTACATTATTTTAGGAATACTACACTCTGCTACCCAAAACTATGGCATGTAATTGTTTCCATTCTGACATCACTTACAGCAATTCTATATTACACTGTACTGGAGGACATGGGATCAATTGATTAATACACAATCCGATAGTTATAAAATGGTCCTGGAGAGGCTCTGAGAACTGACGAAACTGATAGAGAGGTGTGTGTGTGTGTAGGGGGGGGGGGGGATAACATAACTCCGAGTAAATTATATAATCCTGGCACAACCTAGGGACTGAACTTAAAACTCCACAACAAATACACATAAACTAACAAACTAAGCAATGGCCAGGACCTACGTGTACAGCGAAGCAACACAAATACAAGCATATATTATATATATATATATATATATATATATATATATATATAAAGGACTAAGTTTAAACCCAGCCGGGACAAGGTAGAGAAAACCAGACAACCAAAAGTGGTATTGGATATTGTTATGGTTGAGGTAAAAGGAAACCCCCGACTCTCCTTTGTCAGGAATGTACAGGACGGTATAGTTCTCAGCCTATACTATGATTACATAACTTCGAATCTTTGAACCATTAATACCAAGTTCTGAAGCACCTGGGCTATAATAAAGTATTGTATTGTCTCGTTTGCGTTCGATACTAATTCAAATGGGTGCGTCGTTACTTATGCTTGTAATTGTACTGCATGTGTGAGGGAGTGAATCTGGTCAAGTCTATGTAGCCATCTCTTCTTTCCCCACTTATAATTCAATCAAGCAACCCTATGTCTAGTAAAATATACGCTTACGTAAAATACACGAAGCCACTTGTTCCTTGCACGGTTGTTTACTTTCATCCCCCCTGGCAACTTGTCACTATAAAACTAAGTGATGGGGACTCCACCGACACTTAACTACACCCAAGTGCTCAAGGGAGATGGAGTACCGAGTAAGTTGTTGTTCAATTAATGTAGTAGCAGGTTTTTGTGTACACCACCATTTTCTGTACTTAAGGGGAGGTAGACCGTTTTTCTGGACCCCCTTCTCCCTAATGTTTACCCCCACTAGTTTTGAGATTTATAAGACGTTCGGCCCATTAGTTTGGCGATTTTAACACCTTTCGCCCCATTTCGTTGTCAATTTTAAGACCTTTCGTGCCATTTAGGTGTCGATTATTTCCTGGCGAGGGATAGCGAGCCTGCAATTTTAAGAGGAACTGACCTTCGGCCGGCACATTTTTCTACCGAAAAATGTACAAATTTATCTTGAAAGGGGGTCTAGGGGGTATTAATAGACCAAACAAACGGTCAGTCTCCCCTTAATACATGCACACACACTGTCCTAATATATTTCAAGTAAGAGGCACACGAAGGGTTTTAGCGACAATTTCCAGAGGGCAACTTATTTTCTGGCAATCATTCTTTTGGAAATATTTCACATTGGTATTGGTATGCGTGGTTGACTTCACATTGGTATTGGTATGCGTGGTTGACTTCTTACATTGGTATTGGTATGCGTGGTTGACTTCTTACATTGGTATTGGTATGCGTGGTTGACTTCTTACATTGGTATTGGTATGAGTGGTTGACTTCTTACATTGGTATTGGTATGCGTGGTTGACTTCTTACATTGGTATTGGTATGCGTGGTTGACTTCTTACATTGGTATTGGTATGCGTGGTTGACTTCTTACATTGGTATTGGTATGCGTGGTTGACTTCTTACATTGGTATTGGTATGCGTGGTTGACTTCTTACATTGGTATTGGTATGCGTGGTTGACTTCTTACATTGGTATTGGTATGCGTGGTTGACTTCTTACTAAGTTTTAATATAAAATTTGCCAGCCCAGACCTCTTCGACAAAAGTTGCTGCAAGAAACACGAGAGCTCGGGTTCGAATTCTGGCCTAATCATAGACGATTATTTGATACAATCTCTTCCACAATTGGGTTCCACGGCAAAAACCCAACGGACAAAACCTCGAAGGACATAACCCAAGTGGACAAAAGTCACAAAACCCCCGTCACCTAACCTAACTAAAGTTTTATAGCTTGTGGAATGTGATAAATATAATTAAATGTGTGTTTGTAACCATAGAAATAGGCTATCATATTATATATTGTGCATGTGGGTGGGGTTTAATTCACTTTTGATATAATACTTTGCGTTTTTGTCTACTTGTGGTTTAGTCTGGACACCATATTTCTATAACGGACAATGTAAACAATCCTCCAGTGTTCAAGGAAAAAACAAAACTGCTCTCTCTCCCCCCCCCCTTTCTCTCTCTCTCTCTCTCACACACACACATTTCCAGACTACCAATTAACCTGACCCTCCACCCTTCTCAAATATTTTGCATCCCATTATACACCTTTCTTTTCACCACGGATTTTCCTTCTTTCTTCATTATCATGGTAATTCCCTCTGTTCTCTGTTCTCTCTCTCTCTCTCACACACACTCTCTCAGCGGATTGGACTGCACAAAATCACACACAATTACGACCCTAAGACAATAACCAAAACAATATAAACGATTATAAAATATGACAATATATAGGAAGATAACGAAGAGGGTAATATTGATCCGAAAATTGGACTTTACCGCACCCAAAACAGTATATTTCCATTTTGTCTCTAGAATTACATTTCACTAGGTAATTTCCGAGGCACACCTACGCTTTCTCCTCTTACTAATTAAACCCCACCAGGAAACACTATGCACCTTTTCACTGTTTCACTTTGCATGTTAGGTAAAGTGAGTTCCGTATTTTGCTTAAGTGATTACAAATTTCTCGACAAATATTTTGCTTGGTTTCAAGAGTTTTCCCCATCACCCCCATCATTAATTTCTCTCCCTCGTAATTAGCATTTTTTTTTTTTGAAAACCTCCAATTTTCTCATTCCTCTCCATGTTCTACTCTTTTCATTCTCTCTCTCTCCACAAACATGTCTCACTTAAGTAAAGCCACAATTCTCCCTCTGCTTCTCACTCGTTTTTCTCCTTTCTTTTAAGCTTAGAGGGCCGTGAAGACCATAAGACTCTATAAGCCCCGCCATAGATCGCTTCCTTATTTACAGTCCTCCTTTCTCTCTCTCCCCCCCCCCCCAAAAAAAAAAAAAAAAAAAAAACAGCACCCTTACTTCCCCTTTGTCTCCGTCTCCTGTCTCCCACTTTATTTACACTCTCCAACTCCTTCCTTTACTTGAGCTGTTCGTGGTGAAGAGGAAACCAGAATCATATGAACAGTTCTAGCAGCAATATTCCCCCGGGTGGCTGAATCTAAGCCATAAATAAATTGTAAACATGAGGAGTAAGTAGAATAGAACATGACGGCATTTTCAGTTGTAAATTATTATGACGGCAAAACGTCGAAAATAAAAATAAATAAAGTAAAATCAAATATGGAAAGACTCGGTGTTTTATGGTTTGAACACCCTCATAGTGATAGACAAAAACAAACTATAAGGAGAATAGAAAATATACACATGATATATAATAACTAAAAATGCTGTCATGTTCAACTCTACTTGCATATATACCGGTATATATATAAGGACAAACAGGTGTAACAAGAGGCACCAAGAAGGCATAAACAGTGTACCGTTGTCTAACTTGTTGTAGTGTGGCTTATAGTTTGTGTATCTTCGGTGTGTCTTGTGTATCTATCTCCCTCAAACACCCACACTCGCGTCATCTATCACCAACAGATATTATCTCAGAGTTCGAACAAATAGCACGAGAGTTGATAACAATTATAACGTTTTTGAAAATCTGAAATGGACCCCCTAAACTAAATTCCATTAGATTTCCTCCCTGCTTTGATTGCAGTATTTGGATACATGGGCCTCTAACCCAGCAATAATTGTTCAGCAGTTATCTAGACTCTCTCTCTCTTTCATATATACTGTATATATATATATATATATATATATATATATATATATATATATATATATATATATAGAGAGAGAGAGAGAGAGAGAGTAGAAAGGGTGCCTAATCTAATACCCCTCCACCTGCCAAGCCATATATAAGAAGGAAGGAGGCTGACTGGATTACCACAAGCCTGTCAATAGTGCTAAGGTGTAGTGCTAAGACTCACCGCTAGGGGGGAATGTTGATAGAAAGGTGTGATGTATTTGAACAGGTGTGATGGTGGAAGTACTAATAACCTTAAGGGGGTCGTGGCCGGCTTTTTGGGCTATTAATTAATTTATTAATTTATTTTTTAGTTTCCTCGCTAGACCTCCATCAAGCTTTAAAAAAAAACACCCCCAAGACCCCCCTTCAAGATGAATTTGTAAATTTTTCGATAGAAAAATATCCCGGCCAAAGGCCGCTTCCTCTTTAAATTACAGGCTCGCTATCGCTCGCCAGGAAAAAAATCGACACCTAAATGGCACGAAACGTCTTGAAATTCACAACGAAATGGGGCAAAAGGTATTAAAATCGCCAAAACAATGGAAGGAACGTCTTAAAATCTTCAAACTAATATGCTAAACACGAGGGAGGAGGTCCATAAAAAGCGAGTAGTAGTACCACCCCCTTAACTGTGTACTACTCTGTCGCCTACTATACCCTGTTCATTATAGGTAGGCCAGAAAGCAGGACTCCCAACCTCTGGAACTCAAAAGGGGCTAGAGCAAATGGGATGCACATTTCCACGTGAATATTACTCTTGTAGTTGTTTCGTTAGCCTGTAAAGGTTAGTAGTTAAGATGTATGTCTCGTTGGTGGTGTAATGGTTTAGATGCTTATGTTCTGGGTGTGGTGTCCCGAATTCGAATCCCGGGAGGACCATGTGCTTTCATCAAATTATTCAAGTACATTGGGGTTTGTAATGGAGGATTAATGTTAAGGGGAGGTTTTTAGTGTGTTTCCTAGACTTCCATCAAGCTTGAAATTACACCCCCTTGACCCCCTTTCAAGATAAATGTGTACATTTTTCGGTAGAAAAATGTCCCGGCCGAAGGCCGATTCCTCTTAAATTGCAGGCTCGCTATCGCTCGCCAGGAAAATATTGACACCTAAATGGGACGAAAAGTCTTAAGTGACATAAATAGGGTGAAAGGTCTTAAAATTGCCAAACTAATGGGGCGAACGTCTTAAAATCTCAAAAGCAATGGGGCTAAACATAAAGGTGAAGGGGGTAAAGAAAAACGTCCCTCAAGTGGATATCTCCCCTTAAGAACGGGGTGTTTCTTAATTACTCGTAATGAATGGACTATACATTTGACTTAACCTCCTGTACTTTGTCCTTGGCCACTCTTCATAAGAAATTGGTTAGTCCGCTAGATACAAGCATATTATCTGGAGTCCTTTGGTGAGTTCAGCGGCACACAATCGTTATTGTTATTCTACAACCCAGTTATTATAGTCGTCCGTTGGCTATATTCCATCAACTCCCCAACATCAACTCAACACACACACACACACACACACACACACACACACACACACACACACACACACACACACACACACAGCCCGTAGCCTAGTAGGTAGAGCTCTCGTCTCACACACGAGGGGTCGGGGGTTCAATCCCCGGCCGGGCGGAGACAAATTGGGCTTGTCTCCTTTCATGTGTTAGCCTCAGTTCACCTAGCTGTAAATAGGTACCTGGAATAAGTGGACGACGTTGTGACGTCCCATCTGGGGTTGGCAAAAATGGTACAAGGCGAGATGGGTATCATATGGTTCACCTAAGCTGATGGGTACCTAAGCCTTCGGGCGAGACGGTACCGTCTATAGTGAGAATGGTACCATACAGATCCACCCTAAGCCTTCGTTTCCGATGTCGCCAATTGGCTAAAAATACAGACTACACACACATCCACAGCCATTCCAACGATACATATAACACCTACACATATAGGAGGCGGGAAATAACGAGCATGCTCACTCCCGCAATACAACTAGAGTAAGTACACACACACACACACACACACACACACACACACACACACACACACACACACACACACACACACACACACACACACACACACACACACACACACACACACCACCACACACCTACAGTATGCTGAACGTCATAAAAGTAGCTACGAGAAAACATACAAAGTTATCAAGAGTACCAGTAAGAATGGATTTGAGTGTTTCTTAAGTAGGTGTAATAGAAGATAAAACAAGGAAGGAGAATTCTGCAGGGGATAATAGCAAACTCAACAAACTGTATTTATTTTAGCGCCGTACCCTCACAGTGTCGTACCCTCGCAGTGTCGTACCCTCACAGTGTCGTAAACCTGGAAGAATGTAAACAAAACAAAACCCGCCAGAAATGCAGATCGTCCATTGAACTCCCTCTCAAGAATTCCCGTCCATACTAATGAACCAAAGTTCCAGGCATTTTATTATCTTGGACTAATGAGACAATTCCGCCATATACTTCTACAATGCTCAAGTGACATGGCTTTAGGTATTCCAGAAATAATAATTGCAGTCATATGAAATATTTTTCGGCATTGTATTCCTGTAATTCTATTCTGGCAGTTCTGAAATATGTATAAATAAATAAATAAATATATATATATATATTATATATACTTGAGACTCCTTTAGAATACTCTTGAAATAACAGGCCAATTATTCTGCCACACACTTTTATAACCCTTCAACTTCACGTGAAAAACCAACAGCGTATCGATGGCCTCAGGGGGTAGTCGGATTATGGATTCTGCCTGCGAAAAACTACCCGAATGTCTTGTAAGTGATTCGCCGACACTTGAGACCCTTTTAGGATACAGTGATCTGAAATGTGTTCACCCTAGCACCATTAATGGGACTTCGCAGCACGGAAGTTGGTGTCTAGTGTTATCCCCTTCCGTACCGGCGACTTCTTTTTCCTTTTATTCTAGCTATATTTAGACGATTTTGTGGAGCTTAAGAAGGATCTGTGGTAGTAAAAAAGGTTAATAAAGATAGTTCGAAGCCTGTTAATTGCTGGAGGCCCTTTTGAAACTGAATGTAATTCTCTAATTGTAGACAGAATAAAGTTAAAAGACGTCGCAGGTACAGAAGTGGTTTAAGAACTTAAACTTGGCTTCTAGCGTTCCAATTGTCAATAATGTCTTTATTAACCTTTGAGGATTACGACTCATTTTAGCAGTTTATTATGGCTATCATTAGACAATTTTATTCAGCTTAGAAATAATATGTGGGAGTCATAATGGAGTTAGTTTTCACCCCTTAGATAGCTAGAGGTCCTTCCTAAAATTCATAACATCGTCTAATGATAGCCAAGATAATTTGCCAAATGCGTCATCATTTTCAAGGGGTTAATAATTGGATTACTCGTACTGGCATATGAAGAGTTCCATTATATTAGTGTCTGGTAATAATCAAAAGGTGCAAAGTGTCCCCAGTTGTACAGCATCTATTACCGAAGGGCCCCCAAACTTCCCCCCAACATCAACATCAATAAAAACAACACCTCCCCCTCGGCTGTGTAGTCGTAAATCGAAAACCCCGGGCGCGTCGGCAGCTGTGTGGAGTTAAGAGGCTCGCTTGACAACTCTTCGCTAATTGGCACCTGGACGCCAAGACTTACTACCAACACCACCTCAGTAAAACATGCAAATTATCCGGCCCAGTGTAAGAAGGCCAAGGGACTGGAGTTCTGGAAAAGGGGCTCCACTTCAGACACTATTCTTGACTTACAGTGAGCTGCCTTTTCCTTTCTTTTGTTTTTCATTTTGGCATAACAAATATATTTGACATTGTAGACCTCGGCTGGGCCAAGTATTAAGTAATCTGCAATAATGGCATGTATACAGTATATATATGCTATGAGTGAGAAGGCAAAAACGATTTCGGCCATCCTTTCCAATTCGTCTAGGGTTCTTTATATTCTGCCCTAGTTGCCAGCAGACAGTGTACAGGTACCGGTATTTAGCCCGGGCCGGAGCTGTGGGAGTCAAAGGGTTAAAGAACGCTCCGGTATAGTCTTATGCAAATCAGGTTATCTCTGCTCGTCAGGTGCACAGTACGTAGTCTACAGTCGGTTCCAGGAGTCCTTATACATGCAAAGTACTTCCAGGATTCAGTATACATGCACAGTACATAGTCTACAGTCGGTTCCAGGAGTCCTCATACATGCACTGTACATAATCTACAGTCGGTTCCAGGAGTCCTTATACATGCACAGTACATAGTCTACAGTCGGTTCCAGGAGTCCTCATACATGCACTGTACATAATCTACAGTCGGTTCCAGGAGTCCTTATACATGCACAGTACATAGTCTACAGTCGGTTCCAGGAGTCCTTATACATGCACAGTACATAGTCTACAGTCGGTTCCAGGAGTCCTTATACATGCACAGTACATAGTCTACAGTCGGTTCCAGGAGTCCTTATACATGCACAGTACATAGTCTACAGTCGGTTCCAGGAGTCCTCATACATGCACAGTACATAATCTACAGTCGGTTCCAGGAGTCCTTATACATGCACAGTACATAGTCTACAGTCGGTTCCAGGAGTCCTTATACATGCACAGTACATAGTCTACAGTCGGTTCCAGGAGTCCTTATACATGCACAGTACATAGTCTACAGTCGGTTCCAGGAGTCCTTATACATGCACAGTACATAGTCTACAGTCGGTTCCAGGAGTCCTTATACATGCACAGTACATAGTCTACAGTCGGTTCCAGGAGTCCTCATACATGCACAGTACATAATCTACAGTCGGTTCCAGGAGTCCTTATACATGCACAGTACATAGTCTACAGTCGGTTCCAGGAGTCCTTATACATGCACAGTACATAGTCTACAGTCGGTTCCAGGAGTCCTTATACATGCACAGTACATAGTCTACAGTCGGTTCCAGGAGTCCTTATACATGCACAGTACATAGTCTACAGTCGGTTCCAGGAGTCCTTATACATGCACAGTACATAGTCTACAGTCGGTTCCAGGAGTCCTCATACATGCACAGTACATAATCTACAGTCGGTTCCAGGAGTCCTTATACATGCACAGTACATAGTCTACAGTCGGTTCCAGGAGTCCTTATACATGCACAGTACATAGTCTACAGTCGGTTCCAGGAGTCCTTATACATGCACAGTACATAGTCTACAGTCGGTTCCAGGAGTCTTATACATGCACAGTACATAGTCTACAGGAGTTCTTATACATGCACAGTACATAGTCTACAGTCGGTTCCAGGAGTCTTATACATGCACAGTACATAGTCTACAGTCGGTTCCAGGAATCTTTATACATGCACAGTACATAGTCTACAGTCGGTTCCAGGAGTCCTTATACATGCACAGTACGTAATCAAAGGGCAACGCATTATCTCAATTAACCCTTCGATTCCCACAAATCTTACCTGAGCTTACAAAAATCGTCTACTGATAGCCACAATAAACTTTAAAAGGCGTCCTCGCCTACTGAAAGGGTTAATCTTACTCTGGGTGTAGATATGATACTCTATTCATTATATTTAGGCCAGAATTTTATACCACTAACCTCTATATCTAAAAAAGGACTGGAGTAATCAAGTCAATATTGATACCATTTGGGAAGAATTAGCCAGGGAATAGGTGTAGCAATTTACAGCTCATTTGCTCTTGCCCTGCTACATCTCTGTTTCACATTAACACTATCTAGTCCGATGTCTTGTGGGTTATTATGGTACAAATTGATGGGGCCAACTGTACATTGACTTGTCAGGAGGATGTTTAACCAGGAAACAACAGAAGGTTCTACCCACAACACCACAAAGGAACAGTATACAGGGGAGCCGAGGTACAGGGTCACACACACCCGGCTCTCGACAAATAGACTCCATGTAAACAAAACGAGAACACCATTTTCATCTTTGAACTTGCTTTGGGGGAAAAACAAAATTGAAAATAAAAAATAAATCTCCATCTCTCATATATTTTCATGTTCGTATCTCCCCACCTCCTTCTCCATCTCTCATCAATTTCTATATTCATTTCTCCTCACCTCCTTCTCCATCTCTCATCTATTTCTCTTTTCTCTTTTCCTGTCTTCCTTATCCATCTCTCACCTATTTCTTCGTTCATTTCTGCTGCCCTGCTTCTCCATCTCTCAACAAAACTGCCCCAAACTGGACACAAGAAGAGTAAAGGGGGGAGCCGTGGTAGAGGTCCACACTCGGGCTTTCTCTCCAGTGCCCAGGGTAAAGACCAGTGGCCCGTCCTAACCAAATAGACAAAACGGTGGACCAAAACGTTAACAGCAACTCACTGTGATGAAAAAGAGAATTCCTGAGTGATCGAGTAAATGCATTTTTTCTATGCGTATGAAGGAGACAAAAGGCAAATCTGCCTATAACAAGTATAATACATAAATGGTACACTAACAGGAGCCTTATATACCAAAACTCATATCCACAGATGAAAATACAACAACACACAACATTTTAAGATCACAAGCAAAAGACTAACTAAATATATATACCGGAAATTAATAATAATAATAATCAAGACTAACACAAACCAAAGAAAACCTACAAACTATGCAAACTGTAAGATCACACACACACACACACACACACACACACACACACACACACACACCTTTACTCCAATGTAAAACAAGGTTATATGTATCCACCACAATGAGATGTCACCCACGCAGACACAACAAAGCTGGGAAGATTTAAACAAAACACCAAGTACACGGACTGCAGACAAAAGACTATAAAGAGCGGTCGCCAAACATTTCCCCACAGGGAATTCCTGTATATTGCCCATAAGGTAATCCTATATATTTGATCTGCATTTCTATATATTTGATCTGCATCTGTATGTGGTAACCCAGGTTGGAATCCCGGTGGATCACATGCTTACTTTCATTAATTTATTTGGGAGGTGTTTGGTGTTGGAGTGAAATAAATAAATATTTATTCTTCAGCTCTTTCTTGTAAATACACAGGAATTCCCTATGGGGAAATGTTTCGCGACCGCTCTGTATATACCCTATTCCAAATAGGTAGGCCATCAATCGTGAACCCTAACCTCTACAACTCAGAATGGGCTAGAGCGAATGGACTGTAAATTACCATACCTATTCCCTGGCTCACCCATCCCAAATGGTAGGCATATTAGGCAATTTGATCTGGTAAAATCTTGAGAATATTGTTCATTGGTATTGGTAAATAAATTGAAGGTAGGATATAAGTGGTGACATAAAAGTTATAAAAAGTATGTCTAGGAGCTGCCTGATCAAGAGTTACGGAAATAAGTCTACGGGAATAAGTTGCAGGAAAAAAAACTTCATGAAAATCCTCCTTTAGCTTGAAACAACAATAACAAAACAACAACACAACAACAAAAACAAAGATGGTGTGAAGTAAATAGCCTATACGCTGAAGACAAAACACAACTGCACCACGACTCGCACAAGAAGACACAACAGGTACTTCAGAAATGCAAACAGAAACACAGCTGAGTCAGAGCACACAGACGTAAAGAGACAGACAGAGATAGACAGACAGACACAACAACAACAAAGGCCTAGTACATGAAAAGCAGACAGAAGATTACTAAACCACGCCTCGCAATGAAATACAAATAGTTAGTTTTATACATGCAAACAGACACAAAGCAGTCTGGCATACCCAACAACAACAACAACAACAACAACAACAACAACAACAACAACAACAACAACAACAACAACAACAACAACAACAACAACAACAACAACAACAACAACAACAACAACAACAACAACAACCACACAACAGCAACAACGACAACAACAACAACAACACACACAACAACAACAACAACAACAACAACAACAACAACAACAACAACAACAACAACAACAACAACAACAACAACAACAACAACAACAACAACACTGGGGTGAGGCAAACAGAGGCCCACTACATGAACTACAAACAAAAGACTGCTATGGGCACATCACGACTCGTAATCAAGACATAAGTGACTTCAATAATGCAAACAAAAACACACAAAAATACACAGATATACAGACATACCGACCACGCACATACACACAAACACACACTTACGAACACATAAACCGGTAGACAAACACAAAGCTACTGCCCAGTCATAAAAAACACAAACAAATACAGGACCCATACAGTTAATAGAGGTCAACACAATAAGCACAAGCCTATGACAAAGACATGGTGGTATATACAACAAGAACAACAACGCACACACATTACCCACTTACTAAGCTACAAATTAGGACAACAATAAACAAACTAAACCGAAGAAAATACACAGAAGAAAGATGTGAAAAAATCCTCCACCTATGCCGGAAACGACCCACATACTGAATCTGAAGAAACGCCCGCGAAGTAAACAAACCAAATCTAGAAAAATATAAATGTAAAACACACACACACACACATACACACTCCAACACTATCAACCCACAGACACAAACACACAAATAAATGAGACACACATACACACAAACTCCCCTTCCCCCTTACACACACATTATCAACTCATATACACACACACTCATCCAATATCAACCCACAAACACACACACACACACACACACCCACACACACACACACACACACGACCCACACACTCGACATAAAAAGATATATAAATCACTCAAAATAAGTGACACCAACCAACCACTGTGACTTCTATATTCGGCCCCTTGACCTTTAAACCTGGTGACCGTACAGGCACACTTCATCTCGTACACAGGTACTTTCGGCCACAGGTATTTTCGCCCGCGGTTAAATAATCTACATTAACTCCTTCTGTACCTGCGACGTCTTTTAAATTTTATTCTAGCTACATTTAGACGATTTTGTGCAGATTAAGAAGGATCTGTGGTAGTGAAAATGGTTAAGTGAGATAGTTCGAAGCCTATAAATTGGTGGAAGCCCTTTTTAAACTGAATAAAATCGTCTAATAGTAGCCAGAAGAAAGTTAAAAGACCGGCGCCGGTACAGACGGGGTTAAATTCGACCGCATCTAGGCTTAACCTTAACCAAGCCTAACTTATTTTATCTTAACTCAACCTAATCTAACCTAACCTTACCTAAGTTAAGTTAAACCTCACCCAACTTAACACAGATGAATGTAATCCGAATCAAAACTTACCCTATTCAAGTTTATCTTAAGGGGAGGTATTTAGTGCGTTTCCTAGACCTCCATCAAGCTTGAAATTATACCCCCTTGACCCCCTTTCAAGATAAATTTGTACATTTTTCGGTAGAAAAATGTCCCGGCCGAAGGCCGATTCCTCTTAAATTACAGGCTCGCTATCGCTCGCCAGGAAAAAATCGACACCTAAATGGCACGAAAAATCTTAAAAGTGACATAAATGGGGCGAAAGTTCTTAAAATCGTCAAACTAATGGGGCGAACGTCTTAAAATCTCAAAATCAATGGGGTTAAACATGAGGGAGAAAGGGATCCAGAAAAAAAAATCCCTCGAGTGGAAATCTCCCCTTAACCCAATCACACCTAACCTAACCTAAACTGCCTTAACCACTTCTGCACCGGCGACGTCCTTTACATTATATTCTAATTATTCTTAGACGATTTTGTACAGTTTAAGAAAGATCTGTGGTAGTGAATAAAAGAGTGAATAAAATAGTGGATAAATAACATGAATAATAGAATGAACATTGGTGTGAATAACATGAATAATAGAATGAACATTGGTGTGAATAACATGAATAATAGAATGAACATTGGTGTGAATAACATGAATAATAGAATGAACATTGGTGTGAATAACATGAATAATAGAATGAACATTGGTGTGAATAACATGAATAATAGAATGAACATTGGTGTGAATAACATGAATAATAGAATGAACATTGGTGTGAATAACATGAATAATAGAATGAACATTGGTGTGAATAACATGAATAATAGAATGAACATTGGTGTGAATAACATGAATAATAGAATGAACATTGGTGTGAATAACATGAATAATAGAATGAACATTGGTGTGAATAACATGAATAATAGAATGAACATTGGTGTGAATAACATGAATAATAGAATGAACATGGTGTGAATAACATGAATAATAGAATGAACATTGGTGTGAATAACATGAATAATAGAATGAACATTGGTGTGAATAACATGAATAATAGAATGAACATTGGTGTGAATAACATGAATAATAGAATGAACATTGGTGTGAATAACATGAATAATAGAATGAACATTGGTGTGAATAAACATGAATAATAGAATGAACATTGGTGTGAATAACATGAATAATAGAATGAACATTGGTGTGAATAACATGAATAATAGAATGAACATTGGTGTGAATAACATGAATAATAGAATGAACATTGGTGTGAATAACATGAATAATAGAATGAACATTGGTGTGAATAACATGAATAATAGAATGAACATTGGTTGTGAATAACATGAATAATAGAATGAACATTGGTGTGAATAACATGAATAATAGAATGAACATTGGTGTGAATAACATGAATAATAGAATGAACATTGGTGTGAATAACATGAATAATAGAATGAACATTGGTGTGAATAACATGAATAATAGAATGAACATTGGTGTGAATAATGGAGTTTTATTAAGGGGAGATAAATTATCGACTTGAGGGATTTTTTTCTGGACCCCTTTCTCCCTCATGTTTAGCCCCATTGCTTTTGAGATTTTAAGACAGTCGCCCCAGAAAGGGGCTCAAGGGGGTGTAATCTTAATCTTGATGGATATCTAGAGACCAAACTAAAAACCTCCCCTTAATAGAGTGAATAATATTGACTAATAGTGATTAAGTGTGAATAATAGTGAATACTAGAGTGAATAACATAGTGAATACAAGAGTGAATAACATAGTGAATAACAGTGAATAAAAGAGTGAATAACATAGTGAATACTAGAGTGAAAAACATAGTGAATAAACCAATACTGTATTGAAGTCTTCTTCACTTTAGGCTGGCTTTCTTTAGCAGTCAGCCAAGTGAGCATAACGTGTGCCAAGCCAGTGTGGCACAAGTGGCTACGTGTGTGTGTGTGTGTGTGCGTGTGTGTGTGTATGTGTGTGTGTGTATGCGGGCACTAACACACACGGCACACCTAAAATAGATCCAGAAAACACACACACACGTACACACACATAAACACACATGCGGGTTTTGGCACGGGTGACATTAGAGGCCCAAAATAGACCCATAGCTAAACAAAAAATATATATAAACTTTGTTGAAAATAGGGGCTGACAGGAAGATCACTGCACCTTATTACGTTTGAAAATAACACAGAGACAAATACAGACATGCACATAAATTACAAACACACACACACACATTTTTGTATTTCTCTAAACACACAAGAGATGAAAAGAAATAAAGCATACAAAATCAGCAGTTCTAAAGGGATTTTTTCTAGACCCCATTCTCCCTAATTTTTGCCCCATTAGTTTTGAGGTTTGAAGACGTTCGTTCAATCAATTTGGCTGTTTTAAGACCTTACGCCTCATTTCTTTGTCAATTTTAAGATTTTTCGTGCCATTTAGGTGTCGATATTTCATTCCTAGCGAGCGATAGCGAGCATGCAATATAGCAGGAGCCGGTCTTCGGCCGGGGCATTTTTGTTACCAAAAAATGCAAAAACTTACCTCGAGGGTGGGTTTTTTTTTTTGTTTTTTTTGTTTTTTTTTTTAAAGACTAATGGAAGTGTACGTTGGAAACTAAATAAATAAATAAGTAAATATATAAATAAATAAATAATTCCCCTTAATAATTTGTTTACGATGAGAAACTTATGAGCAGTGAGTGTGAGAGTAGCAAAGTGGCAGATACAATATATAAAGCTATGTAAGCATGACCTCATATAATAAAGTATAGTTGTATTGTAAGACTAATGGGTATTAAGGTCACTCCTAGAGGGGTATTTAACTGGGTATAAACAATGTATTTATAGTCTCTCTCTCTCTCTCTCTCTCTCTCTCTCTCTCTCTCTCTCTCTCTCTTTGTATATACAGTATATTATACTATATATATACTGCAATGTATATATACATTATAATTAGTTAGCTATCAATGGGAGGTGGACTAAACGAATCAACTGTACTGTATTGTGGGCGGGTGCCCAACCCCGAAAGGGGTTGAAATAGGGGAGCTATCCCCGCGCCTAAGGCGGCTTTCTAGGGCCTTTCCTAGCTGATGCTGAGAGGATTGGGTTCTAGTCATGTGGTGATGGGCTGGTCTATCAGAGTGAGAACTGAGCGATCTCTGCCATACCCATAGCTTACTCTGACTGTTCCTTTTACTTATATATTTTCTAGATCTCAAGTGACGGCGTCTCTTCCGTGGATTGACCCCCCAATCTACCATGATTGGAAGCCAAAGCGTCACATTTTTTCTTTTGTCCCTCAACTTTCTCTTCATAATTGCTGAGGGGCACAGGGCCCTGGGTGGGGCTTTGGTTTCCCGGGCGTTTCCGCACCCTCCTTAGCTCCCCGCCATGGAGTGGCTTCGGTTACCCAGGCTTTATTGTGGTCGGCAGGGAGGGTTCTTTGGGGGCGCTCTATTATGGCCTTGGCCTTATTCGGGGCCTTGGGGCTGTTCGGCCAGGCAGCTTGAGGAACAACAACAACTGTATTGTGTATATAGATCTTGGTACACTCGGATGCCATAGTCTCTAAATATTCGTCGGCTTCATATATTTCTAACTATGGAAGTGTATCTAGGGAAACGAATTTATGAATATAATTTTCTATACAGCAACTACAACATTATATACACTATTTATTGAACAGTAAGTTATACCCCAAAAACAACCCAGATAGTTATAATTGTATTAACAAAAACATAGGGAATCCTGGAATTCTTATGAGTGGGCTAGAGACTGTACCTACATACTTTGGCCAACAACCGAACCGTAACCAAGACAACAACAGGGTTATCTACCTTGGGATCGAACGTCGGTGGTACTGCTCTGGAGGAGGGAGGGAAAATAAGGGGAAAAAAAAAGGAAAAAAAAAAAAAAAAAAAAAAAAAAACAGAGTGCGGCGAAAAAAAAAAAAAAAGGCCGAAAATCACCGCTAAGAATCGAGCCTGTTGGGTTACCCAAACACCTAAAACAGCTCTGTCTCGTAAATGTGAACCAACCAAAAAACTAAAGAAAACTTAAACAACCAAGTTGCACCAAAAAAAACAAACAAGAAGAAGATGCAGAGCGGAGATAGAATAGAGCGTAGAGAGAGAAGAAGAGCGAGAGAGAGTAGGTCAGATGAGAGAGGAGAGGAGAGAGAGCTAGCGCAGAGAAGTAGAGAGAGTCGAGAAAGAGAGAGGAGAGAGAGAGAGCGAGGAGAGCAGAGTAATAGAGAGAAGAGAGAGAGAAAAGAGAGAGAGAGAGGATCGAGAAAGGAGAAGAGGAGAGAGATGAGAGAGAGAGAGAGTCGAGCGAAGAGAGAGAGATAATAGGAGAGAGAGAAAGGAGAGAAAGAGCGGAGAGCGAGTAGAGAGATAGAAGAGAGGTAGAGATAGATAATAGATTATAGATCTAGATAGAGAGGGATGCGGATCGCTTCTTATCGCGAGCTCTATCTCGATTCCTCTTCTCCTCTCTCGATCTCTTTCTCTATCGTCTCCTATCTCTTCTTCCCTCCAATATGCTCTCTCTCTCTCTTTCCTCCTCTCGCTCTCTCTCTTCTCTCCTCTCTCTCCCTCTCGCTTTCTCTCTCTCTCATTCTCTCTCTGCGCTCTCTCTCATCCTCTCTCTCTATCTCTCTCTCTCTCTCTCTGTCTCTCCTTCCTCCCTCTCTATTCTTCTCCTATCTCTTTCTCTCGCTCGCTCGCTCTCTCTCTCTCTCTCCTCTTCTCTCCCTTCTTCTCCTTCTCTTCTCCATCTCTAGCTCTCCATCTCTCTTCTCTCTCTCTCTCTCGTGGGGGATTCCATAATACGAGGAACATTGGTCGAAGAGTTCTGCGACAGAGTCCCAAAATCAACGAAAAAGATTTTGCATCCCAGGAGCTGGACTGGACGACATTGTGGAAGCCTTCGACGATACCACAAAGGATGCAAATTGAATAATACCATTTTTGTCATCCATGCTGGTTCAAATGACGTCATGCGCACCAGATCCGAAGAGTTGATGGAGAAATATCGCAAGATGATACAGAACTACAAAAACAAGTCAAGGAATATTCATCATCTCAGGACATTCTCACCAAGTATCGACGCACCTGACAAATTCTACGACAAGGCCTTTCAGCACAAAATAGCCGACTAAAACATTTGTGTATGAGGGAAGAAGTTGACTTAATCAAACGATGGGACAAATTCTACAACCAGCTTACTCTGTTCCGCAAGGATGGCACTCATCTAAACCCTGTGGGTTCAGGCACGCATGGGTAGTCTCCTACACGAAGCAGTCCGCAGCCATGGATCAAAAAAAGCCATCCGAGAAAGAAGCAGCAGTGACATTAAATCATCCAACGCCAAGAAAAAAAACAGAGGGCAACCGAGGACCACCAGCGATAAGGAACGAAGACAGCGAGGACCGAGGACAGCCATTGAACATAAATGTAGATCCGACAAGAACCAAAAATATTATTAAAGACCGTTCCGCGAGTTCTAAAATAACTAATTTAAAGGTTTCGTATGCAAACGCTCGTAGCATACGCAATAAATTTTGAGATTTAGAGGAGATAGTGTTTACCCAGAAAATTCTGATGTGATTGGCATAACAGAATCTTGGCGCACTACAGAAGATCGAGACTTTTTAGCAGAGTATTCACTTCCCGGTTATGTAATGGTTGAGGAAAAGCCGAATACATCGAAATGGACGGTGGCGTTGTACTTTATATCAACAGAAAGTCTTAAACCCTACCCTCTTGTCAAAACCTCAAATTGTGAACGTCGACGCATCTTTTGTGCTAATAAAGAATAATAAAGGTTACCAAAATAATTACTTGCATTAATATACAGACCCTCCAGCTCAATCAGTGCAAACTTGACCGAGAACTTTACGAAACAAATTGCAGATGTAAGTAACTACCAATATACCGTAATTTTTGGGGGACTTTAATTTACCTGTGACCAAATGGGGGCGATACTCTTACTTCACACTCGGGACATGACTTGTATACGAACTTGCAAGAGAGTGCGCTCTATCAATTTGTTGGAACGCCGACCCGTGTGGTGGTATAACGTTCTTGACATTGTACTTGCAACAAAAAGAAGAATTAATAGAGAATTTGAATGTTGGTGATGAATTCAGTAACAGCGACCAGCCAGCGTACGATAACACTTTCACTTTAAAGTGTACTAGTAACGAACCAACTAGTAGCATCGAAAAAGTCCACTAAATTTCAAGAAAGCAAACTTCCATAAACTTAGAGCTATGTTTAAAGAAACTGACTGGAGCTTTTTACATTCAAAATAACGACAATAAATACATCTTGGAAAGTTATTCGAAGACCATATTACCTAAAAGCAGTGCAAGACTGCCTACCATCAAAAACTCGGCGTCCAGGCCATACTAATAAGCCCAAAGGGTGGAATATAAAGCTATTTCAAACTGCCTGCTTGCTAAAACAATGTGCTACTGATAGATTAAAATCCTCACAAAATTGACGAAGAACCGATGAAATTTGTAGAGCTACGACGCAAAGGCCAAAAAGTTAAGTAAGCAAAGTTCAAAAACGACCCTGAGAGTTACAGATTGAGAATCAAAGTGAGTTCAACAAACCCGCAGAATTATATAGTTATATCAGAAAGAAAAAAGTTGTTACTTAAACTGTTGGACCGTCTCGTCGATGAAAATGGAGACTTACCAAAGACGAAGAACAAATGGACGTAATGCCCTCAATACCTTCTTTGCATCAGTTTTTACAACAGAAGACCTCAGTGATATCCCTACACCATCGCCGATTCAGATTGCTAATTCAGATGTTCTAAGCCACTATTCAACGTTACAGAGAGAAAAGTATTGAATTGTTTAGAAGAAAATCAAGGTAAATAAAACTGCTCTGGACCTGATACAAATCTCGCCTAGAGTTCTACAGGAAAGTAAGGATGAGCTCGCTAAACCACTGACATTACTATTCAATAAATCCTTGCAGTCTGGAACTATTGCCCGATCAGTGGAAGCTA
>CM064505.1:45813994-45826494 GCA_032716605.1 Paralithodes platypus
ACAATACCAACAAGAAACCACAGTAAGGTTTCATACAATCTTACATAAAAAAAGTAAAGTAAGAAAGAAAGTTCAATAGTAAATTATACCCAACCGGACCAACCTTGTGTAAAGGTGGAAATGATGAGAGAGAGAAGAGAGAAGAGAGGAGAGGAGAGAGAACGAGAGAGAAGAGATGAGAGAGAGAGAGGAGAGGGAGAGGGAGAGGAGAGAGAGAGAGAGAGAGAGAGAGAGAGAGAGAGAGAGAGAGAGAGAGAGAGAGAGAGAGAGAGAGAGAGAGAGAGAGAGAGAGAGAGAAACTTTCCATACCAATATTAGACAAGCAAAATTACGAGGAAATTTGCTATTCGAATCTTACACCTACCCTCAGAAAAAATTAAACAGGATACACAACCCAAAATAAATATGATTTTCCAAAGCAATGTCTCCCTAGGAATATCATGTTCACATATGCTTAGAATGTGTTTGAATTTGCAGTCGTATTAACACACACACATAAAAAATCCTTATTAGCATTAACTCGCTGAAGCCGCGTAATTTTGGAAATATTTGCAGAACACAATGATTATATAATGGTATACAATTTTCACTTCAGGGAGAGAAAGCTTGGACGACCTAAGGGGCTGGTTGATGGTATAGATTTTGGTATCTTTCGAATATTTGAACTTTTAATGCCAAGTTCTGAAGCATTTGGGCTGTAATATAGCCTTGTACTGTCTCATTAGCATTAGATAATGATTCAAATAGGTGCTTCGCCATTTATGCTCTTGACTGTACAAATTATTAATCAGTGCACTTGGAATCCATGTGAAATAACATGTACAGATTCCAGGTTTGTGTAATATCGATATGCTCACTATAGCCTGTTTTTTTTGTTTTTTTCAGCTGGCGGTAAATTGCCATGTTTCATCTTCGATTATTTGGCTATTACACATTTTGCATAACCATTAATTAACAATTAATGTTTTCGATATGATGTGATGCAGAAACATATCGGTTTTAAATTTGTTCATTCATTATATATAATCTAATCAATTAAGTTCACTCCCAACCCCAAACACCTCTCAATGAAATTAGTGAAAGCATGCATTCCTTCCGGGATTCGAATCTGGGATACCACAAGCAGATCTTAAACACTCTAACCATTACACCACCGAGACAGTTGAAGGTTAAGTATAAGACAACGTATAATATCCATTTATCGACTACTGGATATCAATCTAAACATGTACAGTACTCAGACCCAACTGCACACTGAATAGCCTAATGTTTATGAGAGAGGAAGAAAACAATTTATGGGGTACAGATCTCAAAGGACCAACCTCCCTACAAAGGGATTCAAAATACCGTAAACTGGATAAAAACCGACTACAGTACCGGTATATCAGAAGACAATCAAAGTTAACCCCTTCTGTACCGTCGATATTATTTGAATTATATTTTGGCTACTACTAATCGATTTTGTTCAGCTTAGGAAGGATCTTTAGCAATTATAAGGCACCGAACTATCTCAATCGACCTTTGTATACCACAGACCCTTCCTGAGCTTTATAAAATCGTATAAATATAGGTAGAATATAATATAGCAGACGTCGCTGATTCAGAAAGGGTTGAAGACTATACGAGGCAGACTGGGCCATAATTCTTCCCCACCCCCATCACGTCACTGCTATGGGACGAGAAGACGTGACAGTACGAGAACACCACCACCACACACACCCCAAACCACCATCCCCACCACCACACACACCCCAAACCACCATCCCCACCACCACACACCACCACCACCACCACACACACCCGAAACCACCATCCCCACCACCACACACACCCCAAACCACCATCCCCACCACCACACACCTCCACCACCCCCACACACACCCCAAACCACCATCCCCACCACCACACACACCCCAAACCACCATCCCCACCACCACACACCACCACCACCACCACACACACCCCAAACCACCATCCCCACCACCACACACACCCCAAACCACCATCCCCACCACCACCACCACCACACACACCCCAAACCACCATCCACCACCATCACACAACACCACCACCACCATCACACACACCACTACCACCCCCCCCCCCCCAAACCACCATCCCCACCACACACCACCACCACCACACACCAAGGCTCCTTTATCAGTTCGCCAGAAACACAACCTATTTTTCCAGCACCTTTCAATCGGCATATTTAAGGCGAGATTGTATTATACATATTTTTTTTTTTTTTTTTTTTTATATCTAAATAATACTTACTTATTGGTTTTTAAGTTTCCTCCGTAAACCTTCATCAAGCTTTAAAATAAATACCCCTATGATCACCCTTTGATATAAATGTGTGCATTTTTCGTAGAAAAATGTGTCGCGCCGAAGGTCGGTGCCTCCTTTATTGCAGGCTCGCTATCTTTCGTGTGTGTGTGTGTGTGTGTGTGTGTGTGTGTGTGTGTGTGTGTGTGTGTGTGTGTGTGTGTGTGTGTGTGTGTGTGTGACCAGATGTATACATGTAGGAATGAACGTGGGCGTGCAAGTATGTGCTCGATTTGGTAGATGTGCATGTGTGTGTGTGTGTGTGTGTGTATGTGTAGGTATGAGTGTGCGGGTTTGCGCGTGTCTGCATGTGTGTGTATAGGTGTTTGTGTATGTGCATATGTGTTTGTACGTGCATATGTGTTTGTATGTGCATATGTGTTTGTATGTGTATATGTGTGTGTGTGTGTGTGTGTATGTGTGTGGGCGTGATGGAGAGGGTGTTCTAACTAAGGTTGTGTTGTTGTGGGCGGGGTGGGCGTTGGCACTGTAACTATGTAGTGCTGGTGGTGGTGCTGGTGGTGGTGGATCTTTGGGTTGGAGAGTCTTACAAGGAAGTGACCCTCAGCAGTATTTGAGAGTATGTGTTCTGTTTACTCACTCACTCTCACACATACTCACTCTCTCTCTCTATATATATATATATCAATAACATCGAGTAACCTAAAACCGAGTCAACAATGTTCAGAAGTTGTTAAGAAGGCAAACAAAATAATTGGCTTTATAGGCAGGTCATTTGAGCATAAATCCAAAGAAGTTATCCTAACCCTTTACAATTCCTTAGTCCGCCCTCTTCTGGAATACTGCGTTCAATGCTGGTGCCCTTATTACCAAAAAGATATAAACAAGCTAGAACGAGTTCAACGTAGAGTTACCAAAATGATACCTAGCCTAAAGAACAAACCATACGAAGACCGTCTTAGAGAATTAAATATATTTCCTTTAACCCAGCGCAGATTAAGAAGTGACTTAATTCAAGTGTTCAAAATCATCAAAGGCATCGACAATATGAACTGTAGTAAGTACTTCACTATCGACCAATCTAATTACACGCGGGGAAACGGTTGCAAAATTATTGGTAAATCTTTTAACTCACACGAATCTAAGAATTTCTTCTTCAATCGAGTTGTCAACTTGTGGAATGGGCTTCCCCGAGACGTTATAGACTGCAGCACCGATGATTCATTTACACACCGCTTAGACAAATATCTCGCATCAAACCCGCGACTGACTGCGTTTGTAAGTGAATAACTTTATTTTATCCCCCCCTCAGTTACTAACCCATCTGTCCCCTACTAACTTCCTAATCCTGCCACGGACATTAGTTCCATGGCAGTAGTTCCCTTACCCACTCTAAACCACTGTCTGGACACTTGATCCTCAGTGTTTTGGAGGACAAGCAGCCTAGAAGGGTCACTAGACCTGTTGTTGCTTGATTTCCTTTGTACTCCTTTGTACTCTCTCTCTCAGCAGGTTTGAGGTCAGTCTATTGTCTTCTGGGCTACTGTGTTTTGGGGGCTAATTTTATTGTCCATTGAATGGGCTACTGGGCTACAAACTTATTATGGTTGGCTATCTATCTATCTATCTATCTATCTATCTAATAATAATAATAATAATAATAATAATAATAACAACATTAATAACAAGAATAATAATACACATAATATTAATAATGAAAATATATATAATGATCATAATACCGGCGAAGAAAAGAATAACAATGATGATGATGACGATGATGAAGACAATAATACTTACAGTAGTTTAATTAAAGACTATAAGAAAGCTTCTCTTGGGAGACAGGATGACCCCCCCCCCCCCCTCCCATAAAAAAAAATAGCATTGTTTGTTAATTAGTCATTGTGGATCGTAAGGACTCGAGGTTTTCTTTTCATTTTTCATTTCGTTATTTTTATTTTTTTCCACAGCGTACTTTGTGAGAAAGAAAAGACTCCATTGAATACGGCTTGATTGATCATTTGAATAGGGAATCTCAAGAAGAATTTACTGCGATATCCGTCTCTTCTTCACCTTAACCCTTTTAATCAGATGACTCTATTATCATTTTATTTGAACAACTTCTAGATGATTTTATGAATGATAATAATAATAATAAAAATAATAATAATAAATTATGATAGCAATAATGACTTATAACAAATACAATATTATTATAATAAATAATATACAGCATTATTAGAATTAATTTAATAATAAAATTTGTTATTATTACTATTATTATTATTATTATTATTATTATTATTATGACTGTCAAAGAACCTTAAAATATTGATATTGAAATATCCATCCTCCTTTTCCGTATCCTCTTTACTTGTCATTCTTCTTCTTATGGCAAGTCATTTTAATTAAGGGGTTATTGTGCTATAAACACAATTCAACCTTATACACGACATTGTGCTTTAAAGAACACAATTTAAACCTGTCTGTGATATTGTCAGGCAACACAATTGCCACTATACTGACAGTCATATCATTAAAAAAAAAAAAAAAAATAAAAAAAAAAATATATATAAAAATGGTAATCGTTTCTGAGTTGGCCATTGCTTGCATACTAATGAGACAGTAAAGCTTCTGCTTGGCTGGTTTCCTGAGCTCCAACCTCGGGGGATATCGGGTAAAATGGATTATACAAAAAAAAAAAAATAATAATAATAATGGTAAAAGAAGATGGGTTTTTTGCTTGTGTCTCGTGCTATTCCTTGCAGGCTGGTATTATGTTCTAGTTTTTTATTCGATTATCATGCTCTCTCTCTCTCTCTCTCTCTCTCTCTCTCTCTCTCTCTCTCTCTCTCTCTCTCTTTGTCTATCTATCTATTTGTCTATCTATCTATCTATCTATCTCTCTAAAGGCACTGAAGACTAAATAATGTGATTGTACACGGAGGTCAGTGGCCTGGGAGCTGTTTGTCAGTGATCATTTCAAGGGCATGAGTGGGTTGGGGACATTGATGAGCTACTTTGGGACATCAGAGCGGGGCATTAACATACTTGGACACCTGTTATGTTACAATAATACAATAACCTTAATAACTTGTTGAGATAGTAGCTTGATTTTGTTGTTGTGTGTGTGTGTGTGTGTGTGTGTGTGTGTGTGTGTGTGTGTGTGTGTGTGTGTGTGTGTGTGTGTGTGTGTGTGTGTGTGTGTGTGTGTGTGTGTGTGTGTGTGTGTGTGTGTGTGTGTGTGTGTGTGTGTGTGTGTGTGTGTGTGTGTGTGTGTGTGTGTGTGTGTGTGTGTGTGTGTGTGTGTGTTGGTGTTGATAGGAAGCTGTGGGTGTTACTTAACTCCGTAGAAAAGCAGGCAGCAGTACAGTATGAATGGAGGCTTCACTCTTGTTCTTGGTATGGCTTGGGTTACTAAGATGTTTCAAGAGTACAAAGGAAATCAAGCAACAACAGGTCTAGGCTGCTTGTCCTCCAAAAGCACTGAGGATCAAGTGTCCAAACAAGAGATAGGGAAGGGGGGGAGGGGGGGACTTTGGGTAGAGGAAGGGGTGTGGTGGGGGAGAAAGGAGGAGATACATAAAGGGGAAATAAGAGAAGAGTTGACTGAGAGTAGAGGAAGAGATGTGTGTGGAGGGGAGAAGGAGATATATGTATAAAGGGGAAATAACAGAAGAGGAATGGAGATAAGGGCGCCAGATGGTCAACCTACTGTATACTCTGTTTCTTCTCCGCTGACGATAGATTGAATCCCTTAGCAGCTAATTTATCGATACTTAATGGAAAAATATGAAACTAATATGGCTCTGCATCATTTTTAGACCACGTTTACATAATTAGCACCATATTTCACTACAAAACCTTCAAAATAACTGAGAAATCTTGATGGGAACTGTGCAATTTACCGTCAGTTGAAAAGAAACAGAGCATAGTTGGTGAGACAACAGAGTGGTCCCATAGAAAGGGGTCAGGAGGGACCCTGAATCGAGCCCACAGAGGGAGTATAAGGAAGGGGGAAGCAAACGGGGCTCTTGAGATTTCATTGCATTCAAGGAGCATAAGACATAAAACTGGATAAGGCAAAGATAAACTTACGAGTGAAATGCAGATGATTTAAAGGGGGAGGGGGGGGGGGGATACGTTTCACTTTTTATTTTATTTTTTATTTTTTTTACGGGTGGGTGAATACGTATAATAGGGAAGACTGTGGATTATAAACAGTAACGCAGGGGTGACGCACGGGTGAGTGGATGAGGAGGCAGACAGGCAGGTAAGCACCCGTCGCCATTCACGTCACCTCAAGTGCTTGCTAAAGAACTCCAGCCACTACTCTGGTGGTGGTGGTGGTGGTGGTAATAGTGGTGGTGGTAATGTTTGTGGTGGTGGTGATAATTGTGGTGGTGGTAATGCTGGTGGTGGTGGTGATAATTGTGGTGGTGGTGTTGATGGTGAGAATAATTGTGGTGGTGGTGATAATTGTGGTGGTGATAATTGTGGTGGTGGTGATAATTGTGGTGGTGGTGGTGATAATAGTGGTGTTGATGGTGAGAATAATTGTGGTGGTGGTGGTGATAATAGTGGTGTTGATGGTGAGAATAATGGTTGGTGGTCGTGGTGGTAATAGTGGTAGTGGTGGTAATGTTTGTGGTATTGGTGGTGACAATGATGGTATTATTTGTGATCGTGGTGGTGGTGGTGGTAATGTTGGTGGTGGTAATGTTTGTGGTATTGGTGGTGACAATGATGGTATTATTTGTGGTGGTGGTGGTAGTAATGTTGGTGGTGGTAATGTTTGTGGTATTAGTGGAGACGATGATGGTATTATTTGTGGTGGTGGTGGATGCTGCAGGTTTGAAGGTAGTCTTCTAAAATACAGTAACCGGACAACTCTTTAGCGTGACACCATTTTGGGTACAAAGGCATTATATATTTTATATCATACATTATTGATCAACTGGAAATTATGTGAGCCATTTTGCCAGTCACATTTTTAGAGATAAGGCCTACTAACCGTAACCTCCCATCTCACATTTCTATTGGGAAACATAATATATTAGGCTACTATAAATGTAGGCTCAACAAATAACTTCATTTTGTTATGAATCAGCCTAATTTTGACGGTTTATAAAATGTCGAAAGCATTAAATTAGTTTTACCTAGCATGCATATATATACCTGTATATATATATATATATATAAATATATATATATATATATATATACTGTATATATATATATATATATATATATATATATATATATATAATATATATATATATATATAATATATATAGTATATATATATATGTGTGTGTGTGTGTGTGTGTGTGTGTTGTGAGGTGCATGTGTAAAAATATGGAAGTGAGTTCTACCAAATTCCCCCCCCCCCCTCCCGTCAAGGTGGGCTATACAAATTCACCAGCGGTAATAGCCATAAAATCCGAATTGCGCGTGGTTCGTCAGTGAAGGTTTAAATGTGAAGGATCTGCCTGTCTGATATGAGTAGCGTATAAACAGTTGGGGAGGAAGGAGTAAATATAGACGATTCTTCACTTATGCAAATGGAAAGCCTGTAAACTTAAAATCCGTGTTAGCTCTTTGCCAGGCGGTTGTTCAATACAGTGGGAGTTGATTTTTGGACCCCCTTCCTCCTCATTTTTAGCCCCATTAGTTTTAGGGGTTTAAAACGTTCACCCCATTAGTTTGGTTATTTTATGACCTTTCGTACCATTTTTTGTGTTGTTGTTGTCAATTTTAAGATACTTCGTCCCATATACAGTAGGTGACGATTTGTTCCTGGCGAACATTTCTTCTCCTCTCACAAGTCCAGTTTACACTATCCTCCTTACAGATACCCTACCCCGGGCTACATTCTTTCATCACAGGCTGTAGAGCGCTGTCACCCTGGGCTATATCCCGCCACGCTGGACTATACCTGGGGCTATAATCGACTTTTAGAGATTAAAAGAGCCTCTGGGGGTGCTAGCTAATCACAGGAGAATGATTGGCAAGGGAGACAACAAAGACGGGGAATGGGTGTGTACGAATATATAAGTGGGAAAAACGTGGAAGCAAAAGACAATATAACAAAATAGTGGAAACCATGATAACAGTATATATAAGAATAACCGGTAACAAAAAACACAAGATAAAACAAAACACGAGAAGTAAAAGAAAGTAGTAAAAAGAAGGGTAAAGAAACGGAAAGGATACTAATTAAGGAACACCCCGTTCTTAACATTAATCCTCCATTACAAACCACAATGCACTAGAATAAACTAATGAAAGCATATGATCCTCTCGGAATTCGAAGTCGGGACACCACACCCAGACCATAAGCATCTAATCCAGGGATTCCCAACCTTTTAGTTCCTCTGTACCACTTGGGCATTCTGATAGGTACCCATGTACCCCTAACAATTTAGGATAAAAATGGATAAAATGATGTCAATTTTATATTATTTTATTATGAAATATGTATGTGTAGACTGATAGGGATCTTAGCATTGATATTATCAATAAAATTAACTCAGTGACTATAAAATATTTTGATCTGTCACATACTCGGACATTATCGGGCGGTACTGCAGCTGTCTCGAGTTGGTATACATACCTGATTGTTTCACGTCCAATACAGATTGAGGGCCGCAGGAAGTCACATAATAGTGAAAACAATGGAATAGTCACCTCACTGATATAAGTTTAAGGGAAGGATGTAGTATCCGGGTGTACGGTCCAACAAGTAACCGACCTAGATGTGAGATTTTATGTTTTGTCTTGTTTTTCTGATGTGTTGTGATGTCCCTATTCGGGCTCTGTCTCGAGTCAGCCACCCCCATAAAAAAAAGGATAATTGGGGAAGGTGCCAGAGTATACACATAAACAACTTCATTTTCCGAAGAAAGAATCTTTAGCAACTAGGTAGTAACAATGACAACATTCCAAGAGCAAATTACTATATGAGAAGGGATTACAATGATGTACTAGTTTTGGATAATTAACATATTAACTATACTCTGTTTATTTTCAGCTGACGATAAAGTGAATCCCTGAGCAGCTAATTTCTCGATACTTAAGGTTGGACAAATATGAAACTACTATGTCTGTGCATCATAATAAGACCAAGTGTATATAATTAGCACTACATTTCACTACAAAATCTTCAAAAACAACTGAGAAATCTTGATGGGAACTTTGCAATTTACCGTCAGTTGAAAAGAAACAGAATATAGTATGTAAATTTGACTATTAACCCCTTCTTTACCGACTACATCTTCTTCACTTTATTTTGGCTACCATGAGACGACTTTATTCAGCTTTGGAAGGACGTCTACCAATTAAAAGCTACAGACTATCTCAATGTATCCTTTTAGCTACCATATATCCTTCCTAAGCTTCATAAAACCGCCTAAATGTAGCTGAAATAAAATACAAAAGACGTCGCCGGTAGAGAAGGGGTTACCAACATAATAGGTCTACTATTAATATGGTGACAACATTAGTATCACCAACTAATTGATAAACTTTGTACCTACCTTAGCATTGACAGGACCATGAACATGAAGAGATGGGTTGGATGTGAAAGAGATCTGCCATGTGTAGATCATTCGGCTTTCTGCAGACTCCCGTTTTCTTATGTTCCGCGATGAAGGAAGGGTTTGGAAGACTCCCATCGCAGCACAGACCCTACAAAATCTCCGGCTACTATTCGATACAGGGGCCACATTTACAAAACAAACACCTTAATTTCTCAAAGCTTAACATTCGGATTCTTGAGAGATTGTAATTTTAGCCTGTCACAAAACGAACATCTTAATTGTCCAAAGCTTCATATTCGAACTCTTGATGGAGAGATTAGGAACTTTAGTCTGTCACAAAACGAACACCTGAATTTCCCAAAGCTTGATTTTCGGATATTTTATGGAGAGATTTGGAACTTTAGTCTGTCACAAAACGAACACCTTAATTGTCCAAAGCTTCAGATTCTAACACTTGATGGAGAGATTGAAACTTTAGCTTTTCACCTGTCAAGATGCAGATCCTAAATAGCAAGATTATAAGCTTCTTCATATCAATTTGTAGAGATGTGGATACTTATTATAAATGTCGGAAACTTCTGCAAATCGCCTTGTCTAGATCTTTTAGTCCTCCTCTTATTCTTACTTTTGATCTTCTTTAATATATGGTTTTCACTGCTTCCTCTTCATATATTTATTCCTTCGTCTTTTCTTCTTCTACTTCTTCTCTTGTTCTGGTCTTCTTGTCATTTTTCTCTCTTGAGTAACTTAAGTAATATCTCACATATACTGGATCTAACTATTATTGAATCTTATTACTGCAGCATGGCGAATATTTAAACATTAATCTCGCATAGTAAAGTCCTCTCATATATAAGCTTAAAGTAGAGTAAATATTGGCGAACACTGTCTATCAGTCATTAGGCTTAGAAAAGATCTCTCATCACAAATAATCAACTCCAGAGCTAAAAACAAGGCCAGTTCCATAAATTCGGCTTAGCAAAGATCTCTCACCAATAATCAACTCCACAGGGTATAAAATCAAGGAGAGTTCCATAAATTCGGCTTAGGAAGGATCTCACAAATATAATAAGGTGCGTTTTATCAATCCGGCAGTCACATAAACCGAGTTCATACGAGGGGAGGGTTTTGCAGGGCCTGTGCTCCTCCGGCCAGACTTACCATTGGTTTCCTTAATTTGTTTCCGTATTTTTCTTTGTCTTTTTGGATTTTCCATTCTTGCTAATTCCATCTGGAAATACACAGAAAATATGGTTAATAATAATGATAATAGTAATATTAATAATAATAGTAATACAAATAATAATAATAAAGTAATAATAATAATAATAATAATAATAATAATAATAATAATAATAATAACAATGTTAAAAATTATCTTCAGGTCTTTAAAAATGGGGATATTTGTATTTCTTTGTTAATTTATTTAAACAATATCACCTGCAAAGAGAAGAAAATATGAACATACATAGATAACAGGAGAATAATATTTATTCCGCAGGAAGTCACATAATAGTGAAAACAATGGAATAGTCACCTCACTGATATAATTTTAAGGGAAGGATGTAGTATCCGGGTGTATGGTCCAACGGTAGTGATGTTTACATAGGTCGATCGCTCGCGGTTAAGTTCCCGTATATTTTTTCTGTTATTTGACCCCTGCTGGCAATATGTATGATCATGACAATAAGTCATGGGAGGTGAGGGGGGCAAAAGCCCCCCTTCAACCTATTATTGTATCCCACGGCAGGCAAAATAGACGGAACATGATTGCAAGCGTCCGCATAGTGTAAGGCGGGCGATCCACCCGGTAACTACATTCTTGCCAAATTTTAATATAAGTTTCGCTTACTGAAATGAGGAAATTGAGAAAAATACAACTTTGTGCAATCTGCCTGTAGATTAGAACACCATGTTTTGTACACTATGGTTATTCTCTCAGACCCCTATGTACCCCCTGAGAAGTGCAAATGTACCCCTGGGGGTACATGTACCCCAGGTTGGGAACCCTTGAATTCTAATCCATTACACCACTAACACAGAAACAATATATTCATACTTTTTTCACCAACCATCTTCAGTTCTAAACTCAATTAATGAAATCAACAAATACATGTGGCACTCCAAGGATTCGAACCTAGGATACTCACACCGAAATTCCACACATTTATGCGCGGAATAGGAAATAAAGGAATAACTAAAAGGAAAATAATATAAGAAGAAACTAGTATCGAACCTATCAAGAGGAATGGAAAAATGGCTAATCTACGTAAGTGACGGAATGAATGATCCTGAAGAATGATAGAACTATGCTCACTAATACTCACTCTCTCTCTCTCTCTCTCTGTATATATATATATATATATATATATATATATATATATATATATATATATATATATTCGCTTCCCCTCAAACACAATCTCAATAATAACATAAGTTTACAAATATCGATAAAAGCACACCTAAATTTTCACTATGCCTAACCGCTTTCAAATTATAGCACCGAAGATAGCCAAGGAAGACATGCTCGTCATCAATAAGCCAAAAGTTAGAGATCCGCGTAACGTAAGTACCTTACTGTCAATAAAGCAGGCCTCAAGTGCATTACAAGGTGTCACGTGACTGCTGGTTCATAAGAGAGGGTTAGAGAGACTAGATTAAACCGAG
>CM064505.1:45831494-45857671 GCA_032716605.1 Paralithodes platypus
GCCCCATCCCTCACTCCCTCCCTCCCTGTGTCTAGCCCCATCCCTCACTCCCTCTATCCCTGTATCTAGCTCCATCCCTCACTCCCTCTATCCCTGTGTCTAGACCCATCCCTCACTCCCTCTCTCTAGCTCCATCCCCCACTCCCTGTGTCTAGCGCCATCTCCACCGTAAGGTTTATTTTCCCCCTAGACCTCCATCAAGCTTAGAAAAACACCCTCAATACTCCCCTTCAAGATACATTTTTTCATATTTCGTTAGAAATTTTTCCAGGCCAAAGTCCGGTTCCTCCTAAATTAAGGACTCGATTTAGCTCGCCTGGAGCGTGGACGACTATGCTTTCATACACGTGGCGAGTGTTTTAGATTTTAACCATGACTATTTTACACATTCCCCCCCCCCCCCCTCCAACTCGGCTATAATAGTCCTGGTACTATTATGGAACCTCTCTGAATGAAAAACATATCTAATGATGGTGTCAGACAGGTTGAGAGAGACGAGGGGGAATGTGTAAAATAGTCATGGTTGAAGTCTAAATAAATCGCCACGTGTATGAAGGCATAGTCCTCGACGAGACTATAACCTGGTTCTTCAAATAAGAACTAAGGTGGCTTCCCTTATATCCACCCATGGCCGAGTGGTTACGGTGCCCAACTCTCCCACATATACCTGGGAGAGTGGGTTCGAATCCTGGTCAACGTATCTCTCTCCCAACGTCAGTCTAGTTTCCGATAACAACGTAAAACTTTTCCCTGCTCATAATATCTACTTCCCCAATATCCACCCCAAACCCCAAATCTACTCCTCTCAAATATATCTACTCCTTCTTCCTTCTCTCCTTCTCTCTCAAATATAATCTGTAATTTAGTTGTGCTGTCTATAACCAATCACACTTTCCTTCACTTTAAATTATCGCTCCCAACTCATAATATATCACTAGAGTCCGTTCATCCTAGGTTGGGCAGAAATCGTAACCTCTAACCTCTGTAACTCAAAAAGGGCTAGAGCAAATGAGCTGTCAATATGTGTAGTAATGGTAGAGTAATATCTGCTATTGTAATGTATACCTACACTTCTTTCAGTCCTTCATATGTTCACCTGTACTCTCGCCATATTAATTAAAATACCCCTTCTCCACTCTATAACTCCCCCCACCCTCACCCCTTGCTAAATACCCAGGAGCCCCCCACCCCCCTGTAAATACCCAGGCCCCCCCCCCCCCCCCCCCCCCCCCACACACCCTCTTTTTGTCCTCATCTTTACATTCTCCCCCCTCTATAAATACCCAGGAGCTCCCACCCCCACCCCCCGACCCCCACCTCCACCACCACCTGTAAATACCCAAGAACCCCCCTCCCTCCCTGTTGAACCGCGACACTATTCTTGCGGTTAACTCGTCACCACACGACATTTGGTGATCCAGTGGGTGGTCCCGTACTGTCACCACTAGTACTGTCTACACTACTACCACTGTTACCACCACCACAACAACTACCACTTACATTATGAACCACTGTCACCACTACCACTGTCAGTCTGTCACTATTACCACTGTTACCACCACCACAACAACTACCACTTGCAGCATGTACCAAACACTACCAGTACTCCAGTCACCATGAACTACTATTAGTTCAGGTACAGTCGTGAACAAGAATTTACCTACTGTACATATTTTAAACTAAGGTTAGGCAGGCTACTTTGCAAATTCTCGACATATCAGCGACATTTCATAGTCAGCAGCAATAAGTATATGGTAACACATACTATATTTTATGTTGTTACAGTCAAACGTTCAACTTTACAAGCAAAAATATCGCCAGCTCTAACTTGGTAACTTCTGAAAAATCTTCCATCAGCATAGTTGCCGATATCTATGTAAACAAAAATAAAACAAAAATAAATGTAGCCAGTTTTTTGTTTAGTAGAACCTCAAAATGTTGCCAGAAAACAAATACAAGAGCCAAAATATGTTGCAAGACAAAATTGATGAATAAATATATAAAAAGAGAAAGAAAGATGAGTTTGATGAATAAATATATAAAAAGAGAAAGAAAGATAAATTAGTCTTTATATAATTCCATTGATGGTATGACTCCTGCTCAAATTACAGTAACTTATGTCCTCCACTTATCCTCACTACTCACACACCTCAGGCCGTGTGTGTGTGTGTGTGTGTGTGTGTGTGTGTGTGTGTGTGTGTGTGTGTGTGTGTGTGTGTTGTGATGGTGTATGGACTGTGTTGATGTGTGTGTGTGTGTTGTGCTACTGTGTGTTGGGTTGTGTTATTGATTGTGAGAGTGTGTTGTGATGGTGTGTGTGTGTGTCTTGGTATGTGTGTGTGCTGTGCTCATGTGTGTTGGGTCATGTTATTGTTTGTGAGTGTGTGTTGTGAAGGTGTCTGTGTTGTGACGGTGTGTGTTGTGATGGTGTGTGTTGTGATGGTGTGTGTCTGTGTGTCGTGTGTGTAATTGCTTGTAAGTGGGGATGTTTCTCTTCAATTAAGGTCTTTTCTTATCTGCAACTCATTTGTATTTATGGATTTCTAAATGTCCACTGCGTAGCTGTCTGTGGGTGGATCAGTTCTAGCTTGCATTTAATATATGTACGTACTCATAATGCAACCTTTTTAGGAGTATGCGTATAATGCGTATATTTCATTACCGGCATAATGTATATATTGGATTTATTATACAGCTTGATCCATGTCCTTTCTCATTAGTACTTTATTCGTTAATTTGTGTTGTTATAGTTTTGAAATGTACTATATAGCTTGATCTATGCACTTATATAGCTTGATCTATGTACTTACTGATATATAGCTTGATCTATGCACTATATAGCTTCATCTATGCACTTATATAGCTTGATCTATGCACTTATATAGCTTGATCTATGCACTTACTTATATATAGCTTGATCTATGCACTTATATAGCTTGATCTATGCACTATATAGCTTGATCTATGCACTTATATAGCTTGATCTATGCACTTATATAGCTTGATCTATGCACTTATATACCTTGATCTATGCACTTATATAGCTTGATCTATGCACTTATATAGCTTGATCTATGCACTTATATAGCTTGATCTATGCACTTATATAGCTTGATCTATGCACTTATATAGCTTGATCTATGCACTTATATAGCTTGATCTATGCACTTATATAGCTTGATCTATGCACTTATATAGCTTGATCTATGCACTTATATAGCTTGATCTATGCACTTATATAGCTTGATCTATGCACTTATATAGCTTGATCTATGCACTTATATAGCTTGATCTATGCACTTATATAGCTTGATCTATGCACTTATATAGCTTGATCTATGCACTTATATAGCTTGATCTATGCACTTATATAGCTTGATCTATGCACTTATATAGCTTGATCTATGCACTTATATAGCTTGATCTATGCACTTATATAGCTTCATCTATGCACTTATATAGCTTGATCTATGCACTTATATAGCTTGATCTATGCACTTATATAGCTTGATCTATGCACTTATATAGCTTGATCTATGCACTTATATAGCTTGATCTATGCACTTATATAGCTTGATCTATGCACTTATATAGCTTGATCTATGCACTTATATAGCTTCATCTATGCACTTATATAGCTTGATCTATGCACTTATATAGCTTCATCTATGCACTTATATAGCTTGATCTATGCACTTATATAGCTTGATCTATGCACTTATATAGCTTGATCTATACACTTACTTATCATTACTTTTCTCATTCATTGGAATTTATATAGTTTTTCTTTTCATGAAATCCACTCTACAAAGCATTGAAGTTATTTTGTTTACATATCACACTAAAACAAATTAGTAATATATTATGTTCCACTCCTACCTTCCCAAATACAATTAAGGGGACAGTGAATAATTTTTGGGTGTATATATTTATATATTCATAATTTTTTTGGTTTCCTCGCTAGACCGACCTTCATCAAGCTTAAAATAAACTCCCTATACCCCTCTTCAAGAAAAAATTGTACATTTTTCGATAGAAAAAATTACCGGCCAAAGGCCGGTTTCTCTTAAAATTACAGGCTCGCTATCGCTTGCCAGGAAAAATTCGACACCTAAATGGCACGAAAAGTTTTGATATTGATATAGAAATGGGACGAAAGGTTTTAAAATCGACAAACTAATGGTGCAAACGTCTTAAAATCTGAACACTAATGAGGCTAAACCTGAGGAAGACGGGTGTCCAGACAAACGACCCATCTCCCCTTAAGTAATACTCACCTCTTGTTCTCTCCAGCCTCAGTATAATTATTTTCTTGTTGCCATCCAATATAATCACCCCCCCCCTCCCCCCCCCCCACCCACCCTTCCTTCACGCCGTAATTATTATTACTATATTTTTTTACAATTATTCTCATAATTAATTTATATTTGTCTGTATGTTTATAACGGTAACTTTCTTTTACTCAAATAATTATACAGTATATATATATATATATATATATATATATATATATATATATATATATACACTGTATATATATACAGTATTATTAGCAAACATATTAATTAATTTAAGTTGTCAGAAGAGTAAACCATAAATCTTCTTAATACAGGCCCCCACTTGCTCCATGCAATCCAATGTTTCAATATTTTAATTACTACCCCCCCCCCTCCACCCCAACCCAAGCTCCACCCGACCTCAGCAACCTCCACCACCCCCCACCGTCTCTTAATTAACATACAGGTGAGTCTTGTGGTGCGTCCAGGTGTTAATAAACATATGAGCATCAAGGGGTCCTAATATGGCGCCCTAGGAACTTATATGTCCCCTGTGGCTTGTTAGGGAGCAGTGTTGAGATAATTTTGCCATCTATTTACCACTGTTGTCATATTTAAATCATTTGTTAGCTATCACAGTGGAAACCGTAGCAATACAGAGTTGCATATGGATTCTCTTTACCTGCAGCGTAAATATTTAAGGCCTGTGGGAATTATAAGGGTAAAATCTATCTCAATTAACCCTCTCAATTCCACATACCCTTCGTAATCTAAATAATATTGACTAAGAGTAGCCAACAAACAGAAACGAAAAGCTTCATCGTACCTTGAAAGGGTTAATTAGTGTTTATGAAGGGATACTAGTGATTCATATAGCAGAGGCGACTATCTTTCAGTGGCGACTTTATTCTTTTTTTACCTTAAAAATGCTTCACATTTTCCCTGTGTGTATGAAGAAAACAAAAGGCAAAGCTGCCTGTAACAAGTGAGAGTGATGACATCCAAATTAAAAATTGTTTTTATTATTATTTTTATTTTTCTTGGTGTACAATATTGGAAAGAAGACTGGTGTGCTTGTCCAGTATAGTGAAATGGATAGGAGGTGTTTGTGAGCTAGCTGGATTACTCTGTGTAGGTGAGACGCAAACAGAAACAGTGAAGGAAGCCAGACAAAGGAAACAGGAGTTCCAGCAACTCCTTATTGACATGCCTATGAGGCCTCCCCTGGGTATTGACCTGCACAATTGTTGTCTACAAACTCACTAAGTGTACTACGCTACATAACAAGGCGTAAAATAGCTGGCATAAAACAATTGAACATAAGAGAGCCGCATATGGACTGGAGTTATCTGCAGTGTAAAACAGAAGAGCATTATTATATTACAGTAGCGAGACTTGTGGGGAACTGGGATAGCTTAATATGGAGAGGTTTGGAGGTGCACTTATCGTTGGTGTTGGTTTCTCTGACATTGTTTACAAGACAGGAATTATTGTGGAGATAAGGATATTATCAAGACCCGGTTACATTACTTTAGCCTTTATTTAGAAGGAGAGCAGGACATTAAATACTGTTAAGAGGGGATGGTTCACTTTTTGGTCGATTTTTGTCTTCATATAATTTATATTATATATTATTATTAATATTATTATTATTATTATTATTATTTTTGTTTTTTTCAGTTTCCTCCCTAGACCTCCATCAACGTTAGAAAATAAAACATCCAGTAGATCCCCCCCCCCCCCCTTCTAGATAAATTTGTAAATGTTGCGGTAGTTCGGCCGGTTCTTCCAAAATTACATGCTCACTATCGTTCCGCCAGGAAAAAAAATCGACACCTAAATAGCACAAAAGGTTTTTATATTGACAAGGAAATGGGGCGGAAGGTCTTAAAATCGACAACTAATAAATGAACAAATACGCAAATAACTATCTGATTAAGGGGAGATCTCCACTTAAGGGATTTTTTTGTCTTGACCCCTTTCTCCCTCATGTTTAACCCCATTGCTTTTGATATTATAAAACGTTTGCCCCATTAGTTTAGCGATTTTAAGAACTTTCACCCCATATTAAGACCTTTCGTGCCATTCAAGTGTCAATTTTATCCTGGCGAGCGATAGCGAGCCTGTAATTTAAGAGGAACCGGCCTTCGGCCGGGACATTTTTCTACCGAAAAATGTACAAATATATCTTGAAAGGGACTCAAGGGGGTGTAATTTTAAGCTTGATGGAGGTCTAGGGAACAAACTAAATACCTCCCCTTAACATGTACCCATCCTTCACCAGTTATCTCTGACAAGGAACCACTGGCTGCCTCATCACGTTCATTAATTAATATACCACCATTAATATACCACCATTAATATACCACCATTAATATACCACCATTAATATACCATTAATATACCATTAATATACCACCATTAATACACCATTAATATACCATTAATATACCATTAATATACCACCATTAATACACCATTAATAATAATCTCTCTCGCATCTCTCTTATCGCAATGACGGCTTTAATCACTAGCATTAATATACCACCATTAATACACCATTAATACACCACCATTTCTTATCGCAATGGAGGCTTTAATCACTAGTTAATATTATTCTGTATCCTACTCCTCCAGCAATCTTAAAATGTCACCCCCATGACCCCCTTTCAAGATAAATTTGTACATTTTTCGGTAGAAAAATTTCCCGGCCGAAGGCCGGTTACTCTTAAATTACAGGCTCGCTATCGCTCGCCAGGATAAAATCGACACATAACTTGCACGAAAGGTCTTAAAATTGACAGAATGGGGCGGAAATTCTTAAAATCACCAAACTTATGGGGGCAAACGTCTTAAAATCTCAAAAACAATGGAGCTAACCATGAGGGAGAAAGGGGTCAAGAAAAAAATCCCTCAAGTGGAGACCTCCCCTTAAGTAGAAAGGCTTTACAAAACGATATCGACAAACTGTCCACCATAAAGCTAATTACGAAGCGTCCAATAATAATAAACGTCTGCCTAATAATAATTACGAAGCGTCCAATAATAATAAACGTCTGCCTAATAATAATTGTCCTACATACTTTCACAGGTCATCATAGCTTCCCATGCATGCACACCACGGCAACAGGTAAACTATTGCACGCCGCCAAGTTTACCTTTATGTCCTAGTATACCTTGCGTCTGCCACGTCATGGTATAATAGTTTAGATGCCTTTGTTCTGGGTGTGGTGTCCCGAGTTCGAATCCCGGGAGGACCATATGATTTCATTAATTTATGCAAGTGCATTGGGGTTTGTAATGGAGGATGAATGTTAAGAACGGGGTGTTCCTTAATATAATAATATGTGTGGTGGTGGGTGTGGGCGTTAGGCTGGGCGTGTCCTTGGTGGTAGTTGTGGGCGTGAGGACGGGCGTGTTCTTGGTGGTGGTTGTGGGCGTGAGGCTGGTGGTGGGGATTGGTGGTGGTGGTATGATAAGAATTGATGTTGGGATTGGTGATGGTGTAAGACTTTGGCCCGAGGATATCCACCATCAAAATAGATTATGTGCCTTGAATTTGCTCTTGCCATCATCTTGTTCATTCTCACTGATAGCCCGAGTTGTCTCACAGTTGCCTATAGCTTAACAAAACACGACACAAATGAAAGAGGTTACAACACACATACACACACACAAACACACATACGCACACGCACACGCACACAGTCTAAAAAATGATGTTGTTTCTGTTGTAATTAAATTTGAATCAGCATGATTACATCAATGAAAAATAATACTTTATTTCATAGCAATATTACTGTACATAATTAATTGCAATAAGTTGTGTATTTGTAAAATGCCATTAACAAAATATATACCTTTGGTTTCAGGTTTTAACTTGCAGCAATTAAGGTCATTAGAGGGGTTAGAATGGCTCTTTACTAATGGTTGCAAAGGTAACGAGCTCCAGTGAACAGCAATTAGCGAGTTAAAAGTGCTGTGGGTACCTGCTAATCGTCGACCCGAAGGAGTAAAGAAACAGGAAACATCAACAACTTGAAGTGGCCGTTTAGTCATAGCAAAAGTTGACAATTGCCAACATCACGGTAAATATATATTACAAAACCATTATTACCTAATCATTTAATTACCCTTTCCAAACAGACCTTTCCTGTGCATAATAAGATCGTGTAGTGGTAGCCAGAATTTGTGGAATCAAAGCGTAATATTATCGATAAATTTACTTAAGGTAGTTTTAAAATAATATCCTCTTGACTCATAGACCCATCTCCTAATCTGATCAACAATGTCTTATGTGATAAGAGAGAGAGAGAGAGAGAGAGAGAGAGAGAGAGAGTATAAAGGAATATCAGGATTTATAGATTGAAAGGAGAGGCAGGCAAATTACAAAGAAGGGGATTAAAAATTAAAGCTAACAAGGGTGTAATGGGTCATAACAATTGTGTTGAATATTAAGTGCATGGTGAGGAGAGAGTGTGAGAGTGAGAGTGAAAATTTTGAATAATAAGTACAAGTCTGGCTACATTAATAAAAATAATAATATATATACTGTATAATATATATATATATAATTATATATATATATATATATATATATATATATATATATATATATATATATATATATACAGTATATATTGATTAGGAGATGCTTTTCCTTATGTCAATATAATCACCCACAGTTACACAGGAGTTGCCTGAGCTAGATATATCGTGTATTATGGGACGTTCACTATATTGCAGACGTCTAGCAACTCGCCTGGATGCCCAGTGAGTCCTCCTCAGGTTCTTTACCTGGGACTCATAAATTCACCTGACCTTTCTCCCTGGGTCCCTCCTTCCACCGACCCCTAAAGTGTATTCAAGCTAACCTGGCAGAAATTGGTAACGCTGCCTTTTCATCTCCAATATGAAATAAAGGCGGCGTCACACGAGCAGTTAAGAAAGGCAGCGTTACTCATTTTTGCCAGGTTAACTTAAGTACGCTTTTAGTTGAGCTTACCCTCGGCTTTGGGATCCTACCTGTTGCTATTCGGACCCCCCTCTCTACAAATCCCTCACTGGGGTTCCCCCTGTTGCAATTCTTTCTACCAAGTGTGCTCAGTACTGGGACCTCCCTCTGGCTCCTTCACAGAGTCCCCTCACCTGATCCATCAAATGGCCCCTCCACTGCCACCCCCAACCCCTACCCCTTATTTGCTCTAGAGAACTCTTTTGGATCTCTCACTTTCAATAGTTTTTTGGTGTTTCCCTCCTGGGGATCCCCGTGGTTCCCCCATTTCATCTCCCCCCCCCCCCCTCCTTCCTCTAACCACTCCCATTATCCCCATTCTTTCCCTACCAGCAATACCTGACCCCTAATCCAAATCAATAGTAAATCATATTTATCGTTCCTTTGCGACAAAGTTAGATGGGTGAGGCAAGCAAGTAAGTAAGGAAATGTGCAGGCAGAGGAGTAAGTTGGTGGGAGAGCTTAGGTAAGGTGAGGCGAAGGGATAATAAAAGCATTCGAAGAATAAGGGAAACGAGTAGCTAAGTAAGGAAGTTAGTAGGTAGGCGTTGGGGTAAACAGGTGGGTGGGTTAAGGTAAGGTAAGACGACATGATAATGAAAGCAGGTGAGTAATAAGGGCCTCCAACAACACCCCTGCAAGGCTGCCAGAGAGGGTGCCGACGATCCCCGCAGATCACCATGTTAGGCGGCACCTCATCACGAACACCCACGAAATTAGCAAGTCCAACACTCAACGTTGCCTTACTGAGACAGTTACAAGAAGTTACAAGAAATAGATAGTATATCAGTCCTTGCGGTCCCTTCCATGGAGGTGCTGCTAATGAATATAAGGAGTGATTGTACAGTGCAGTACACTCTCTGCAGTGTGCAAAATAATAGATTATATTTTCTCAACTGGTTCTACTGGAGAATTATTTACAAACTCCGAAGGGGATCTCTCTCTCTCTCTCTCTCTCTCTCTCTCTCTCTCTCTCTCTCTCTCTCTCTCTCTCTCTCTCTCTCTTCTCTCTCTCTCTCTCTCTCTCTCTCTCTCTCTCTCTCTCTCTCTCTCTCTCTCTCTCTCTCTCTCTCTCTCTCTCTCTCTCTCTCTCTCTCTCTCTCTCTCTCTCTCTCTCTCTCTCTCTCTCTCTCTCTCTCTCTCTCTCTCATACTGTATAATTTCTCGCCATCACCAAACTTCAGAACCAACCACCACCACCTCAAATTCCCCCTCCTCATTAGCCACCCCAAACCCCATTCCATCCACCCGCCAGCTACACAAAAAAAAAAAAAAAAAACGGCGGTCATCAATCTTGGCGACAACGATGTGTCCGACTCTCAAAGGGTTAAATGCCGAATACCCAGTCACCCGCGGAAAAATGCCTACGTCCGCGAAAATCTGAAAAGAAAGAGAGAGAGAGAGAGAGAGAGAGAGAGAGAGAGAGAGAGAGCAGTAAGATAGAGAGAGAGAGAGAGAGAGAGAGAGAGAGAGAGGGGATGAGAGAGAGAGAGAGAGAGAGAGAGAGAGAGAGAGGGGGGGATTTACAGTACAAGGAATAGTTTTAGTATCTCATAGACCTTGCAATTCTTTACGACTAGATACAGACCCCTAAGTGGAGAAAATCATTATTAGTGTCTAGAGCACCAAACCTACCGCAAAGTGGGACAAACACCTAGCTACCTTTTCTTAACGCTCCTTTAATGGCAAACTACTTACTACTTTCGAAAGAAGGAAGTTTTAGGTAAAGCGTATGTGACAGAGAGACAAAGAAAATAAAACGCAGTAAAAAAATTGTTCTTTTTAGATAGAGCGTACGTGTCAGAAGAGAAAACAGAAGAAACGCAGTGAACAAAAAAGTTAACGGATAATAAGAGGCTGGTGAAATTTCCTAGTCAGCAAATGACTTGAAGCTGGTGTAATGGTGATGGTGGGTCGCGGGTAGGGAATTAGATGACAGGGTTGGAGAGAGAGAGCCTTGGGGGGATGCTGACCTGGTAATGGTAATGGTGGTGGTGGTGGTGGTGGTGGTGGTGGTGGTGGTGGTAGTGGTAGTAGGGGGAGGGGGGTGTTAGTGGTAATGGTGATGTTAAGTGGTGATAATGGTGGTAGTAGTGGCGCCACGGTAGTGATGACGGAAGTGGTGGTGGTGGCGTATTTAGTGGTGATGATGATGGTGGTGGTGGTTTTGTGGCGCCGAGACATAGCCACCCAGACAAGACTAAGCACAAAAAAAATAATAATACAACTTATTTCAATAATACAACTAATACAACTAAATACAATAATAAAACTAATACAACTAAATACAATAATACAACTGATACAAATATATTTCGCATGCGATGTCTGATTTTACGAAAGTCATTGCATCACTTAATTGAATATTAGTTGGATATAAATTTAACGAATGTCAACTTTTGCGTCTTAATTCCAATCTCCTTATGTCAAATGTGTACCGTCGTGAGCATTAATAACGACACACTCATAAGAATCACTATGGATCCCGAACGAGACAATGTAATATTATATTATAACCCGAATGCTACACAACTTGGTTTTATATGTATAAATATGCAAGTAGAAATAACCTTATTATAGTGCTCACGACTGTATTAAACATTATGATACGTGTCAAGCTAGTCAAAGTTAAAAAATATCATTATTATTCTTTTTCTGTGAGTGAGGGAGTCAAACGGCAGAACTGCCTGTAGCGAGTGGCTCACTCAGAGTTGAAAGAGTGACAGGGCCAAAATCAAGGGACGTTCGAGCCAAAATGCATGGACACACGGAGTTTGAAGCAACTTCAGTCATAGGAAGAAGGAAAGACAGATTCTATCTAAAGAACAGCTAAATGTCCCTCCTCTCTCCCTCTCTCTCTCTTCTCACTCTCACACACTCTCTCTCTCTCTCTCTCTCTTCTCACTCTCTCTCTCTATCTCTCCCCATCCCATACAAATTACCATAACCCCGTGATAAACCTGCCCCATAAAAATATCACTCCGCGGCCCAACCTTTCCGACCGTCAACACAAATTGCCATAATCAACACCCAACAAGGAAAAACAAAACGTAACATTAAGGGAGCCCACCTCGCTTTTTTTATTTTTCTCCCTCTCTCTTTGGCTTGTATCCATTCAACCCTATTCAGCCTACTGTTTTAAGACGTTTACCCCCATCCAGGTGTCAATATTTTCCTGGCGAGCGGTAGCAAGCCAGCATATATATATTTTTGTTTTGACAGCAAGCTAAATTTGTAAATTTTTCGATAGAAAAATTAAGCCGGATTTCTCCATACAATGCTGGCTCGCTATCGCTCGCCAGGAAGAAATCGACACCTGGATGGGGATAAACGTCTTAAAACAGTTGACTGAATGGGGCCGAATGGATACAAGCCGGGGAAAGAGAGAAAAGGAGAGAAAGATAAAACAAAATCCGGTGACCCCCCCTTAAGGAGAGATTTTGAAGCGCGGTTCCCAAGCGTGAGATGGTTAATTGCAACCCCAAGGACATGACAGGTGTGTTTATTTATCTCTCCCCAGACCTCCATCGAGCAAAAAATAAATAAATAAATAAATAAAAAACAAAAAAATACTTCGTCAGGTTATAATCGACACCTAAATGGCATGAGTGGTCTTAAAGATTGACACCAAATGGGGAGAAAAGTCTTAAAATCGCCAAACCAATGAGGTGAACGTTATAAATTTGGGAAACTAATGGGGTTAAACATGGGTCCAGAAGAAAAAATAAAAAAATAAAGCATAGCCAGCCACTGAATATTTCGTTAGTAAATTAAACTCATTATTATGCGATCTATATTATTAAATTCATCCCATCCTTTATTTTCTGTTTTCCTTGTGCATGCCAATCACTTTAATAATGCATTAATGTTTATCTTTACTTGTATAAACGTTCTCTAGCATCACCTAACATGCGTATACCAAAATATAATTATTAACATTTTCCCTGCATACCCAAACCAAGTCCACAACAAAGTATTAAGATATTTGGCACATAAATAAGCGAGCACGAAAAACTTAAATTAGATACGTCTAAACACGCATACCTTAATGATCGATGAGCTTTAAACAAGAACATTTATTTCCCCGTGAGTATTAAAGGGCCTTGCCAAGAACGCTGAATTGCCACAAGGAGAGAAACAGTTTGTATATTACCATTCGTAAAAAAAGGTAAACGTGGACACAATGAACAATGTCTTACTCTTATTTTCAGTATGACAAATGATTGATTACTCTTGGCAAGAAAAGAAAACAACATATTGGCAAGAATCACAATAGGAGGCGTAGATGCCGAGATAGATAGTGTTAATACAAACATACTGTAATATATATACTATATATATATTATATACAGTATATACAGTATACTGTATATATATTTATACATTGTAGAGCTGTGATTCAGGTAAATTTGGATCAGAGTTGCCGAGAAAAAGTGGTAAACGAGAACTCTAAGAATATAAGAGCCACATCAGCCAATCACCAGTCAAAGAACTCACCTTGGGAGCTCGGCATTAATCAATCTGAAGCTACACATACCTGGAATGGGAACAAAAAGGTAATTAGAAAACAAGAAAAAAGGCACGGAACAGAAAACATGATGAGTATAGTTATAAAGATGCAGTCACCAACCACAACAAACGTCTGGGAGGAGGAGCTACTATCAAACAATTTCACTTAGCTTAGAAAATACCTCTAGGGATCACAGTGCGAAACTCTCCACATCAACCCTTTAATTCAGGCCATACAACATTGAATATGCTCGACTGGAGGAATCCATAATAAATACAAAGAAAAGGCGAATGAGTTCAAATTACTCTGATTGAGAGAGGTCCATCCTAACCCTAAAGTGTAAAGTAACACATACTATAAATATTATGTATATGCTATAAGGTAAACAATATATAATGATTAAGTAACACACCGTTCTTAACATTAATCATCAATTACAAACCCCAATGCACTTGAATAAACTAATGAAAGCATATGGTCCTACCGGGATTCGAACTCGGGACACCACACCCAGAACATAAGCATCTAAACCATTACACCACTAACACAGTTATAATATAACTATATACTAACTACGTACTATAAACTAACAAGTTATATAAAAATATGAAGCTAACAAGACGATTATACCCCATCCAAGTCCCGGTGGTCCCTCAGATCTGGATCATAACACTATTTATTATTCGGTGAAGGGTCGGTACACAACTTACGGCCGCCGGAGAGCCGCGGACCGTAACACCAGGCCGTAACTCAGGGCAGGACAGCCACCAGGAAGGCCGGAAAATTAATCAATGCCAACCGGAGACCTGTTATTTTTCCTGACTTGTTATATTTCTGCCACTTCCTTGGAGGTCCCTGAAATGTTGTGTCTTTAGTGATAGGTCTCTAAATCGCCAACTAACGGAACGAACGTCTTAAAACCTCAAAACTAATATGCTAAACATGAGGGAGAAGGGGTCCAGGAAAAGCGAGTAGTACACCCCTTAAAGAATTCAATAGGTCCCACGTAAAGCCTTCATCACCCCCTCAACCGCTAACGATAGTATCTTCGCGCTAAGTAGGCGATAAATAATGACCTCTATCCTCCGTAACTCATAAAGGGCTAGAGCAAATGGGCTGTACATTGCCACATTTATTCCTTGACTGACTCTTCCCAAAATGATAGCAATATTAGGTCGATTACCCTAGTCGTTTTTTAGTTACAGAGGTTATAGGTCATGATTTCTCGCCTACTTTCAGCGAATAGATTATAGCCTGGGTATCGGAGGGAGAGGGGGCGGGGGGAGAGCCATGAAGGGAGGGATCTGATAACACAAAATAGAGCCCGGAATGTTGAACTATAAATAACGGATTGGAGGTCAGAGGTTTTAGTTATGAGAGCAACCGAAGAATTATGAGGGCTTGAGTTGGGGGGTTCATTAAGGGGGGTCACCGGCTTGTTTTGATCTTTCTCTCCTTTTCTCTCTTTCCCTGGCTTGTATCCATTCGGCCCCATTCAGCCAACTGTTTTAAGACGTTTAACCCCATCCAGGTGTCGATTTCTTCCTGGCGAGCGATAGCGAGCCAGCATTGTATGGAAAAATCCGGCTTCGCCGGAGAAATTTTTCTATCGAAAAATTTACAAATTTAGCTTGCTGTCAAAACAAAAAATATATATGCTGGCTCGCTACCGGTCGCCAGGAAAATATTGACACCTGGATGGGGTAAACGTCTTAAAACAGTAAGCTGAATGGGGCCGAATAAATACAAGCCAGAGAAAGAGAGAAAAGGAGAGAGAAAAAGCCTGTGACCCCCCTTAATATTGGCTGTTTGGGTTTCTCTTTTTTGTTTCTTGTTATTCCTCGTTTTCACATTGAGATGGAAGGTTCATTGATATTGGCTTTTAATGGCTTCTCTTTTCGTTTCTTGTTATTTGTCGTTTTCGTCTTCGCTTTCTTTGTGTCACTATTTTATTCCTTTTCCCCTTCCTCTTCTATCTTTATCTTCTTCGCCGCCTCCTCTTCCTCTTTATCCTTGCCTTGCCTCCTTCTCCTCTTTCTATTTCTACACAGCCCCTACCCCTCCACCTAGTATCTCTCTTCCTCCTCGTTAGTTTTCATCATCTGCCTACCCAAGGTCGGAGGGAGTGGTGGGCGTGGAGAGACTTTTCTTCTTTGCTGTCTTTACCTTCCAGTTTGTAACAAATTGTATGTTAGATTTAAGTCCAGACTGCCTAGTAGGGACCGCAAAGTTTGTGCAGTCTGTGTATCTATATAAATCTTCTACTCCTTCTTTCTTTCTTTTCTTCTTCTCCTTCTTATTTGTATTCTTTTCCTGGATCCCCCACGTAACGTAAAGTCCCCATCTACATCCCACTCCCCCAGGGTATTGGATGGACAGGGGGGCGGGGGCAGAGCCATTAGCAACAGGTGGGATTTAAAGCCCCAGGTTTCTCCCATTAGCCATTGTGGGACAATGTGGTCGTTTAGCTTTGCGTACACAAGGTGAAGGGGCTAGTATTTGTTTGTATGTCAGGTATGTGTATGAATGTAAATGTGTGTGTGTGCGTGTGCGTGTGTGTGTGTGTGTGTGTGTGTGTGTGTGTGTGTGTGTGTGATAAAGCGACAATCCACATTTCTATATAATTGTGTGTGTGTGTGTGTGTGTGTGTGTGTGTGTGTGTGTGTGTGATAAAGCGACAATCCATATTTCCTATGCAATCACCCCCCCCCCCCCTCCCCACACACACACACACACGCTTTTGCAGAGTTGGATATGCAGTTTCTTTATACACAAATATAAAATATGGCCGCCATAATTAAGATTGGTATTTATATTGTGTTGCCTCATAGTAATAAATCCACTAAGTCATTTAGTAGGTGTCTCTGGGTCTTTATGTTAACATTTGTAGGGGGACCTTCAAAGGGAGAATTTCAGCAAAAGCTACATGATTAAATAAGCTACAATGGGGTGGCAATACAGCTAACAAGACCATTACATCGAGCAAAAGCTAACATTGCCAAACACTACCCCAATATGCCTAGCCTTTAACACTGGGAGGGGCCTTGCTCTCCCCTCATTGTATTATTATCAGTGAGGGGGAAGGTGAGAGTGAGGACCTTCCCACACTACCGACCTCTACTGGACTTCACCCAGGGCAGTCTAAATGAAGAATATAAACCCAGGCCATTAACTAAAGGGTGAGCAGCGGACCAGAACCATTAGTCAGAATGTGAAACAACAGCCCCCTAATAAATGACTAAGGCTGGGGGCCCCATTAACAGATTTCTAGTAGAGAATTTAGACTAGTTTTTAACACGACTTCAATTTATGGACTCAACCCCATACTGTTATGATATAGCTCTTTAGATCGTATGGGTCTCAACACTTTTTAACTTTACATACCAGCATAAAATAAGAATATTGTTCAATTCAGAATATTACGTTGGGTTATCAGAGGGAGACTTTGAGTCTCTCTGAATATGGGTTATGTGTAGCCCGAAACGTTAGATGAAAAAAAAAAAAAAATCCTGTCTTTCCGTCTCACTTAATTTACTATCTTGTTTTACCAACTGGATCAGTTATAAAGTGATGGAAATAATACAACAAAATATATAATAGTAATAGTGATATAAAATTGAGGTACTGTAAGCTCCGATTAATATTAGTACTATACCCTGTTGATATAATTAGCCTAATGAAGTCCTCCAAGTCAGTCCACTCACACTATAAACTTCACCTGACTGTTGATAGAGTTAATGAAGTCCTCAAAGTCACTCCACTCGGTCAATAAACTTCGCAACTGGCAGATAATTAACTCGACAAGTCAATCCACCCACTGCTATTTGTTAACTAATTCACAAGAAAATACACTTATAATTCAATCATACTAATTTTCCTTTCATACATGAAGTCAGTGGGTGTATACAAATTAATGTGGCCAACTGTATACGTATTTAAATATGTACCATAAAGTACAAAGGAGGCTAGGAATTCTCCTCCCCTTGTAAAATTCTCCTACTCAACGAGACAGAGAAAGGGGCGAGGGAACGCGAATGTTGTCCCGGACCCTAAGAATTGGAACTTTAAAGGTTTCTGTTCGGGCTCTGTCTCGAGTCGGCCACCCCCAGCAATGAGGTATATACATACGTGCATACCATCTAGACCTAATTGTAATTAGGAAAATGAGCGAATCATGGCATTATCATGATTATATACTGTATATGCCAAAGAGAGAGGAAGATATATTCTACAGGGAATATTTCATGAGAGAGAGAGAGAGAGAGAGAGAGAGAGAGAGAGAGAGAGAGAGAGAGAGAGAGAGAGAGAGAGAGAGAGAGAGAGAGAGAGAGAGAGAGAGAGAGAGAGAGAGAGAGAGAGCCAGAGCGCGAGAGAGCGAGAGCATGAGAAAAAAAAACAATAACACAAAAGGAATAGGAGGAGAGAGGGGAAGGAGGAGTCAAAAGCAGGTAACCCACATAATTCACCTGGACTCAATCACTATCTTAAATTTAATTGAGTATGCCATCAACTTCTGAGCCCCTACCATTACCCTCTATCTCCCACATCTTTATAAAAAACGGAGAGGTTGGGCAGGACAGGCAGAGATGATAAGGATGGAAGGGTAGGATGAAGGGAGGGGGAAACGGAATAGGATGAAGGAAGGGAAGGTAAAGGTTTGAGAAAGAGGATAAATGAGAGACCGTATGCAGAACGAATGAAGACAATACAGAGGGAGATATGGGAGGGAAGAAGATGAAAAAATGGGAAAGGGACGGGGAGAGGAGAAAATGGGGGATAAGGAGAGAAGAGGAGGCAGGCCGATAGTTAAGAATGGAAGGAAGAAGAGAGCAATTATACGAAAGAGATACAGGAAGGAAGATTATTGGAAAATGTACAGTATATAACAGAAAAACAATACCAAAAAGGGTGTGCATGAAGGAAAGAAGTTTGGGAGATCAGAGAGGGTTAAAATAGGAGGTAAAGTTTGAATATATTGATGAAGGGTGAGAATAGGAGGAAACGATAAAACAAAATAGAGAAACTGTGGAAGGGAGACTGAATAAGAAAAGGACAAAGGAAAAGATACATTTGAGGAAAAGTGGGGACGACGGAAACAAAGAAACGAGTGAAATTGAGAGAGGGAGAGAGAGCTTATATGACAATCGGATAACACGAAGAAATATGATGACGTGTAAATTATATATTTGTCATACCACAAGATATTTTACAGCGAAAATCTTGAATATCTATACATCCTTTAAATGACTTAAAATTACAACTATAAATTGGGAAGAATGTGAGGGAGGAAGAGAGAAATACAGATAAATTAGGGTGTGCAGTGGAAGAAAGGAGTGCAAATAGATGGACAGGGAGGGGGAGAGAGGGGGGAGGGAGGTTAAGGTAAATAGGGAAAGACTTGATTAGGATGGTCAAGGAATAGTTAACAAGGGGTGGAGAAGTAGCGTGGGTGTGTAGGTGTGTGTGTGTGTAGGTGTATGTACAAAGGAGTACAAAGGAAATCAAGCAACAACAGGTCTAGTGAGCCTTCTAGGCTGCTTGTCCTCCAAAACACTGAGGATCAAGTGTCCAAACAGTGGTTTAGAGTGGGTAAGGGAACATTGGAAAGGGAACTACTGCCCTAGAACTAATGTCCGTGGCAGGATTAGGAAGTTAGTAGGGGACAGATGGGTTAGTAACTGAGGGGGGGATAAAATAAAGTTATTCATTTACAAACGCAGTCAGTCGCGGGTTTGATACGAGATATTTGTCTAAGCGGAGTTTAAATGAATCAACGGTGCTGCAGTCTATAACGTCTCGGGAAGCCCATTCCACAAGTTGACAACTCGATTGAAGAAGAAATTCTTAGATTCGTGTGAGTTAAAAGATTTCCCAATAATTTTGCAACCGTTTCCCCGTGTGTAATTAGATTGGTCGATAGTGAAGTACTTACTACAGTTCATATTGTCGATGCCTTGATGATTTTTGAACACTTGAATTAAGTCACCTCTTAATCTGCGCTGGGTTAAAGGAAATATATTTAATTCTCTAAGACGCTCTTCGTATGGTTTGTTCGTTAGGCTAGGTATCATTTTGGTAACTCTACGTTGAACTCGTTCTAGCTTGTTTATATCTTTTTGGTAATAAGGGCACCAGGATTGAACGCAGTATTCCAGAAGAGGGCGGACTAAGGAATTGTAAAGGGTTAGGATAACTTCTTTGGATTTATACTCAAATGACCTGCCTATAAAGCCAATTATTTTGTTTGCCTTCTTAACAACTTCTGAACATTGTTGACTCGGTTTTAGGTTACTCGATATTGTTACTCCCAGATCGGTTTCTCTGTTTACATTCTTAAGCTGAGTGCCATTCATCGATAGTTTGCTTTCTCATTTAGGTATCCGATATGTAGTACTTTACATTTATCCGCATTGAAACTCATTTGCCAAATTTGGGCCCAACATGACAATTTATCTAGATTGTGTTACATATCGTCAACTTGTTCTTTTGAGAGTACGCTATTTGCAATTTTTGTTATCGTCAGCAAATTTTGAGATTGTACAGGTGAGACCCTCATCTATGTCGTTGATGTAAATTAGAAAGAGAATTGGTCCTAGTACCGATCCCTGGGGTACCCCGCTACTTACATTGGTCCATTTAGATGCCTTACCGTTTATGACTACTCTTTGCTTTCTGTCGCTGAGCCAATTTTCTATCCATTTCAACACACCGTCTTGTATTCCATGCGCTTTTAGTTTTAGCAGTAAACGTTTGTGGGGAACTTTGTCAAAGGCCTTTTGAAAATTAAGGTATATAATATCTACAGCTTTACTCTCATCGTAGAGGTTGAGGATATCGTGGAAGAAGTCTAAGAGGTTTGTTAAACAGGAACGTTTTTTACGAAAGCCGTGTTGAGTATCTTTAAGTAAGTTATTTGCCTCTAAGTGATTTACGAGTCTGTCTCTTATGACCGTTTCTAGCATTTTACATACAATTGAGGTTAAGCTAATTGACGATAGTTGCTGGGTAGGTATTTGCTGCCTTTTTTGAATATCGGTGTTACGTTGGCTAGCTTCCACTGATCAGGCATAGTCCCAGACTGCAAGGATTCATTGAATAGCAATGTCAGTGGTTTGGAGAGCTCATCCTTAGCTTCCTTTAGAACTCTAGGCGAGATTGTATCAGGTCCAGGCGTTTTATTTACCTTGAGTTTATCTAAACAATTCAATACTTCTCTCTCTGTACCGGTGATATTGCTTAGAACATCTGAATTATCAATCTGAATCGGCGATGGTGTAGGGATATCACTGAGGTCTTCGGTTGTAAAAACTGATGCAAAGAAGGTATTGAGGGCATTACTCATTTGTACTTCGTCTTTGGTGTATTCTCCTTTTTCATTTTTGATTCGCAACATGTAACTCCAGGGTCTTTTTACTTTGCTTAATTAACGTTTTGGCTTTGCGTCGTAACTCTACAAATTTCACCCGTTCTTCGTCATTTTGTGAGGATTTTAATCTATCATTAGCAAAAATTTTAGCAAGCAGACAGTCTGAAATATCTATATTCCACCATTTGGGCTTATCATTATGGCCTGGACGCCGTATTTTCGATGGTATGCAGTCTTGCACTGCCTTAAGGTAAGTGGTTGTGGTTGTGTGGGTGGGTGTAGGGTTAGATGGATGTGGTTGTATGTAAGTGTAGATGTGAGTGTTGTGTAGATGTATGTGTAGGTTTGTCTGTGTGTGTGTGTGTGTGTAGCTATGTGAGTCTGCAGGCATGAGTGTGTGTGTGTATACTTGTTTATTTGTAGGTATATGTGTGTGTGTGTGTGTGTCTGTTATTAAAAAATATACGAAATTTAAAAAAAAGTAATGTGCTATCCAATACCGTAACATTATTGTAATTACCCTATGAAAGTCTGTAATAACTCTATATTTCAATAGTAGTGAACAGGATAATACTAAAACGATTAACAGCCCACAGGAGCAAAACAAATAATTATTTTGTTGTTTCAGTGTGATCAAAATGATAATTGTTCAATGCAAAAGAGTGAAACTAATTATTAAAAGCTAAATAAAAGGACTGAGCACATCCAACTGTCCTATCATTTTTTGTGGTGGTCCTTCCCAAATAACCCTCGATGAAGATTAATGGTTACCCGATCACTGTCAATTAAAGGAGGCGACTACTGGAGTGGTGACTGTGTGTATGTGTGTGCGTGTGCGAGATAGATAGATAGATAGAGATAGCTCGATTAGGATAGAAGAGAAAGAGGGAGCGCGGCGAGAGACGAGAGAGGAGGGCGGGGCGAGGCGGGAGCGGGACGAGCAGGAGAGAGAGAGAGAGAGAGAGAGAGAGAGGAGTAGAATGATGCCATGATACAGTTCAAAATGTACTAGTAAACTCACATCTAACGTCTTTAGTGAGCGTGCAGTGGTATTTTATGTAAGCAGACATTTACTCGCTATCTCTCTTATCTATGTGTGTATCTATGTACCTGCCTGTCTATCTGTCGATCTATCTATTTATATCTATCTATCTATCTGTCTTTCTTTTGTTTTCTTTTTTCTTTTTTTTATGTGAGAGAGGGAGACAAAAGGCAGTGTAGCGAGTGCCTCCCCCAGAGTTGAAAGAGTGACAGGGCCAAAATCAAGGGACGCTCGAGGCAAAATGCCTGAACACACAGAATTTGAAGCAATTTCAGTCATAGGAAGAGGGAAAGACTAATTCTGAAAGAGTTCCAGAGCTCAGCAGTTGAATAGAAGAAAGACTGAGAATAATGTTTCACTCTTGGGTTGGAGAGTTGCACAGAGTAGGGTGGGATTGTGTTGCAAGCCGGGTACTACGTACCCTACGTAGAGGAGGTGGTGTACACTGGGAAAGCTCTGAGGAACACAGTATTGTAGTAGCGATAGAACCAAACCTCCCCCTAAGACGGAAACAGGTGTGGGAGGGGAAGGCTACGGTTGAATCTACAAGTGTACCGGATGATACAGGTGAATTCCAAAGGTAGTGTTGGCGTGGTGTAGGTAGTGGTGGTTGTGATAATATTTTGTGGTAGTGTGGGAGGTGCCTAGGTGGTGGTAGCAGTAGTGGTAGTAGTTGTTGTTGTGGTATACTGATAAGTTGTAGTAGTGTGGGTGGACGTGTTAGTAATGTTGGTGGTGTTTGTTGTAATGGATGCAGTGTTTATTATTGGTGGTGAAGGTAGTTATAGCAGTGGTGGTGGTGGTGGTGGTGGTAGTGATAGTAGTAGTAGTGGTGATGGCGTTGGTAGTAGATGGTAGGTAGGGTAGGAAGGGAAGGTATAAGGCAGGGAGAGAGAGAGATGGGTAAGGCAGGCAACCAACGCCCAACCCCCAGGCTCTCTTCCTCTTCACTTACCTCTGGTCTTACCTTACTTTACATTCCATACCTTAACCTTCCCTACCTTCCATACCTTACCTTACCTAGCATACCTTTCCTTATCTTCCATACCTTAACTTTCCATACCTTACCTTACCTTCCATACCTTATCTTATCTTCCATACCTTACCTTACCTAGCATACCTTTCCTTACCTTCCATACCTTATTTTATCTTCCATACCTTAACTTTCCTTACTTTCCATACCTTACCTTACCTTAACTTCCCTAACTTTCCATACCTTAACTTTCCTTACCATACTTTCCATACCTTACCTTACCTTCCATACCTTACCTAACCTTCCATACCTTTCCTTACCTTCCATACCTTAACTTTCCTTACTTTCCATACCTTACCTTACCTTTCATACCTTAACTTACCTTCCATACCTTTAACTTTCCTTACCATACTTTCCCATACCTTCCCTCCTTCCCTTCCCTACCTCCCTCACCTTCCATACCTTTCATTACACTTCCTAGACCTTAACTGTCCTTACTTTCCATACCTTACCTTACCTTTCATACCTTAACTTCCCTAACTTTCCATACCTTAACTTTCCTTACCATACTTTCCATACCTTACCTTACCTTCCATACCTTACCTAACCTTCCATACCTTTCCTTACCTTCCATACCTTAACTTTCCTTACTTTCCATACCTTACCTTACCTTTCATACCTTAACTTCCCTAACTTTCCATACCTTAACTTTCCTTACCATACTTTCCATACCTTACCTTACCTTCCATACCTTACCTAACCTTCCATACCTTTCCTTACCTTCCATACCTTAACTACTCTTTCCTTACTTTACCAATACCTATACCTTACCTTTCGTATACCTTCTTAACTTCCCTAACTTTCCATACCTTAAACTTTCCTTACCATACTCTTTCCATACCTTACCTTACCTTCCTACCTTTACCTAACCTTCCCATACCTTTCCTTACCTGCCATATACCTTAACTGTTCCTTACTGTCAATTTCCATAACCTTTTTTTTTTTTTTTTTTGTTTAAAACCCTTACCTTTCATACCTTAACTTCCCTAACTTTCCATACCTTAACTTTCCTTACCATACTTTCCATACCTTACCTTACCTTCCATACCTTACCTAACCTTCCATTCCTTTCCTTACCTTCCATACCTTAACTTTCCTTACTTTCCATACCCTACCTTACCTTTCATACCTTAACTTTCCTTACTTTCCATACCTTAACTTTCCTTACCATACGCCTTACCTACCTTACCTTCCATACCTTACCTAACCTTCCATACCTTTCCTTACCTTTCATACCTTAACTTTCCTTACTTTCCATACCTTACCTTACCTTTCATACCTTAACTTCCCTAACTTTCCTTACCATACATTCCATACCTTACCGTACCTTACCTTCCATACCTTACCTTACCTTCCATACCTTGTCTTACCGGAAGTAGCCGGAAGTGACGAGGATATACATGTAACGTAAGCTAATGAGCCAAGAGGGAGAGGTCAGTCAATGAATGAGGCATAGTTAGGGTATGAGAGGTGAGGCATAGTTTGGGTATGAGTATGAGAGGTGAGGCATAGTTTGGGTATGAGTATGAGATGTGAGTCAATGAATGAGGCATAGTTAGGGTATGAGTATGAGAGGTGAGTCAATGAGTGAGGCATAGTTAGGGTATGAGTATGAGGGGTGAAGCATAGTTTGGGTATGAGTATCAGAGGTGAGTCAATGAGTGAGGCATAGTTAGGGTATGAGTATCAGAGGTGAGTCAATGAATGAGGCATAGTGAGGGTATGAGTATGAGAGGTGAGTCAATGAATGAGGCATAGTGAGGGTATGAGTATGAGGTGAGTCAATGAGTGAGGTATAGTTTGAGTATGAGTGCTAGCCAGAAGAGAAAATTTGCCACTTGCGAGTTTCAGGCTATAAGGAAGTTGGAGCCGCAAACATCGATATAAAACAGAAATGCAATAATAATGTAGGTTTTTGATGAAGATAAAGAATGATGACTTTGGTTTTATGTATTTATGAATGTACTACACCGTATTAGCACTGGTTATTCTATTTAATATTAATGTAATAAAACTCCAACTTCTGTACAGCCTGAAACTCGTAAGTGGTCTATTACGCCATCTCATTAAGGGGAGCTTTCCACTTGAGGGATTTTTTTCTGGACCCCTTTCTCTCCTCTCATGTTTAGCCCCATTGCTTTTTAGATTTTAAGAATCTCGCCCACTTTAGTTTGGCGATTTTAAGAACTTTCGCCCCATTTATGTCAATTTTAAGAACTTTCGTGCCATTTAGGTTGTCCGATTTTTTCCTGGCGACGCGATAGCGAGCCTGGTCACTTGATGAAGGGACCGCCTTCAGGCCGTGACATTTTTCTAACCGGAAAAGGTAACCAATTATATCTTGAAAGGGGTCTAAGGGATGTAATTTTAAGTTTGATGGAGGTTCTAGGGAAGAAACGTAAATACCTCCCCTTAACTCTTTCAACGCTCATTGCCGCAGAGGTTTGCCAGATTAGCATAAGAATAGAGTTCTCTCACTCTTAGCATTCCTCTCCAAATGAGTTTTCTGCCCAAGCTAACTCAAAGACAACTGCGACGTGAAGTTAACTAAACTACTAAAGGTTCTAATTCCCTGATGGTAACAAAGGCTTTAAAGTATCCCTAATAGGCTCAAAATTGCGTCATATGTCGGAGAGGGTTAAACGAATTCAAATAAAGTAACATAAATAAACTACAAGGGAGGCGTTGTCTACAAAGTGCTCTAAAATTCTGCGTGCACCTCATCGGCACTTCTCGGGGGTCGTCGGTAAAATGGTAGAGGAGCTTCGCGTTAAGTCGGTGATCACAGAGGAAGGTAATAGGGTGAAACGGAGGTGGTGCGGGCAGGCATGACAGACTGGTCAGAGCAAGGGGAGAGAGAGAATAAGAGAGAGTGTGTGTGAGTGTGAGTGTGAGAGAGAGAGTGTGATAGTGAGTGAGAGAGAGAGAGTGTGAG
>CM064505.1:45857771-46027771 GCA_032716605.1 Paralithodes platypus
AAACTTGTCTTGTGATTGTGTGGTTAGTACTGTGATTAGCTTATGTGGATGAATTTTAACCATTTTATCAATCAATTAATAATTCTTAACGCTATGTCAATGGCAGAACTTTTCTACATTGAATAATATAGTCAAATGCTAGCCATACAAAGGTTGCTGTACTGAAAAGGTTAATGGAGAAAATGTATACTGTAGAAGCCTTTATAAATGTAATCAAAGAAAATTATGGTTCAGGGTGTGTGTGAGTGTGTGTACGCGTGTGTGTGTGGTGATCATATGAACGCACTTGTGGTCAGTATTCCCATAAATAAGGATAAGGGGACACACACACACACACACACACACACACACACACACACACACACTCATACATACATACACACACACACACTCATACATACATATATACACACACAGAAACACACTACACCTCACATACAAATACACACATACTGTACACGTACACTATCACACTCCCACCTCCATCTACCTACCCCAACAAAATTCACACTACACCATCATGTCTCTTCACAACACACTGAAACCCCCCCCCCCCCCCCCCACCAAGCACATACATACACATACCCTCACGTACACCCTCCCCCCCTCCTCCACCCCCTCTTCCCCCAACACATTGACACTATTTGCTGAAGGTGCATTATAGTGCTGTGTGATTGAAGTCTCTCTCTCTCTCTCTCTCTCTCTCTCTCTCTCTCTCTCTTTTGTTGTTCACTGATTCATATAATAGTGTTTATCTTGTTTATTCCCCGTTCCCATTCTACACTCCCGAAAACAAATCTACCATAGTGAACTATAATAATAACGCTAGAATTATAGTTAGTGAAACAAGAGTAACAGGTAAAGCAAAATATCTAGAAGCCCGGCTATCTAATCGAAAACATGATATGCATATTTGAAAATAGATTATGAAAATTATAAATACAATCTAAAATCCGTAGAATGAACTGTTGGAATGCCATATAGGGTACAGTTCCCAAGATATACACCTGGGGCAAGTGCTGTGGAGGGAATACGGGATTTAAGGGGGACCACCTCCATCTTTCCTAATTTCCCTCTGCAATATTTTACCCACAATTGTTTCTGACCACCTTAAATCATGTTCAAACCAACCGCCCAGCCCTGCATCTCCATCTATCTATCTACTCTATCTCTATCTCTCTCTCTCTTTACACACACACACGCTTTTCTCACCGCACCATCTCATTCTTCTCTGCTAATCTCCCCCATCGCCACATTCCAAATTCAACTCCCTGTCTTCATCAGGTCAGTTCCCACATTCCCTATCTCTCCACCACCACCACCACTATACCTTGTTCACCATAACCAAGTCAGTTCCTACATTCCCTATCTCTCCACCACCACCACCACTATACCTTGTTCACCATAACCAAGTCAGTTCCCACATTCCCTATCTCTCCACCACCACCACCACCACCACTATAGTTTGTTCACCATAACCAGGCCAGTTCCCACATTCCCTATCTCTCCACCACCACCATCACTATACCTTGTTCACCATAACAAGTCAGTTCCCACATTCCCTATCTCTCCACCACCACCACCACCACTATACCTTGTTCACCATAACCAAGTCAGTTCCCACATTCCATATCTCTCCACCACCACCACCACCACTATAGTTTGTTCACCATAACCAGGCCAGTTCCCACATTCCCTATCTCTCCACCACCACCATCACTATACCTTGTTCACCATAACAAGTCAGTTCCCACATTCCCTATCTCTCCACCTCCACCACCACCACCACTACTATACCTTGTTCACCATAACCAGACCAGTTCCCACATTCCCTATCTCCCCACCTACACCACCACCACTATACCTTGTTCACCATAACCAGACCAGTTCCCACATTCCCTATCTCCCCACCTTCATCATCACTATACCTTGTTCACCATAACCATTTATACAGTATATTTATTTATCTATTTATTTATTTATTTATGGTGGATTTTGATCACCATATCCAACGCTCCCACAAACACAGTAGGTTCCTCCATCACCACACCTTCCACTACCTGTAAATATGTCTCCATCACCACCACCACCACCACCACCACCCTTTAGAATCCTTCCCTTCCTGCACCATCATCCGTGACCACCATCATCCTACACTCCCACAAGCACATTATGCTCCTCCTCCACCACCAACACCCTCCACTACACACTATTAAGAAGGATATGTGGTAGTAAACAGGGTTAAGTGAGATAGTTCGAAGCCTGTTAATTGCTGGAGGCCCTTTTTAAACTGAATAAAATCGTGTAATAGTTGCCAGACTATAATAAAAATGCCGTCACCGGTACTGTATGGGTTAACCTTCGTCCGTGGTGCGAAGTGGTTGGGGCCGAATAAACACCTGGGTTACGGATTGGTCAAGTGGAGTTCCCGGATAATAGAGATTGATGTAGGAAGGTAAACAATTATTATTATTATTATTATCATCGGAAAGTTGACCGCGATGGAGTGGTGGACGACAAGAGGAAGAAGAGGCATGGAGGAAGAAGAGAGAATTAAGGGGAAGAGGCATAGAGGATGAAGAGAGCATTAAGGAGAAGAACCATGGAGGAAGAAGAGGCATGGAGGAAGAAGAGAGAATTAAGAGGAAGAGGCATAGAGGGTGAAGAGATAATTAAGGGAAAGGGACATAGTGGGAGAATAGAGCATTAAGGGGAAGAGGTATGGAAGGAAAGGGGCATGGAGGATGAAGATAAAATTGAGGGAAATGGGCATGGAGGGAGAAGAGAGAGGATAAGGACTAGACACTAGAGCAAAGGAGCTACATCTTAGCACATATATTCCCTGGCTGACTCTTCCCAAATGGTAGAAACATTAGCTCGATTAATGTTGTCCTTTTTAAGTTGTAGAGCTTAGTGGTCAAGATTTCTGGCCTAATTATAAATAATAGAATATAGGTAGAGTCGTAGTTCCTCAATAAATACTGGTACCCAAGGTGCTTGTATAGAATAGGGAAACAAAGAGAGCTGTAACTTTAAAGCAGGTTGATTTATACGCAACTGGAAAAGGATAATATAGGTAGGAAATACACGGATATATTATAATGCTAGCGTAGAGAAGAAAAAAAAATGCAAAAGACTCCTCCACCACGCCCTCCAGTACACATAAATACATTTCTGCACCTCTACTCTATATAATCCTTCTCTTCCTCCACCATCACCACCTCCACCCTTCAGAATCCTCCCCTTCCTCCACCATCTCAACCTCCACCCTTCAGAATCCTCCCCTTCCTCCACCATAATCTCCATCTCCACCTCCACCTCCACCACCATTATCCTTAACCTCTTCTTTACCGGGGACGTCCTTTTAACATCTTTCTGGCTACTATTAGACGACTTTTTCAGTTTAAAGACGGGCCTCCAGCAATTAACAGGCGTCGAACTATCCACTTAACCCTTTTTGCTACCACAGATCCTTCTTAAACTGCACGAACTCGTCTTAACATAGCTAGAATAAAATTAAAAAGGCGTCGTCGGTACAGATGGGGTTAACCAATAATGCACGGAGGAGGTAACTATGCCAGAACAAGACGAGAGGCGAGGCAGTAGATGTGCAGCAGTACGGTAATGCTAAAGCGGAGTGCAGATAACTACAGGAGCAGGGAATGAAGATACAAGCAGATACAGACGCGGGTCGATACAGTAAGAGCAGGTTGGGTACTGAAATCGCCTGCAGGTAGACAGAGGAAAGTGTGAGTGTGTGTGTGTTAGGGAGGGGGTGGGAGAGGGGGTATATCCAACAGGTACAGTCTGGGTGAGGTATGTCAATGTTGGGTAGGGCTAAGAGAGAGAGACAGAAGAGAGAGAGAGAGAGAGTAGAGACATCAGTATGTGGGCGGGAACTCCCTACCTTAATTGTAAAGGTGTACGCCCGTGCTGAAAGAGTAGGGCGTAACAGGTGTGTGTGTGTGTGTTTTTTTTTTTTTTTTTTTTTTTATGTGAGTGAGTGAGACAAAAGGCAGAACTGCCTGTGGCGAGTGTCTCCCCGAGTTGAAAGAGTGACAGGGCCAAAATCAAGGGACGTTCGAGCCAAAATGCCTGGACACACGGAGTTTGAAGCAATTTCAGTCATTGGAAGAGGGAAAGACTGATTCTGGAAGAGAGTTCCAGAGCTCAGCTGCTGAATAGTAGAACGATTGAGAATAACGTTTTCATTCTTGGGTTGGAGAGTTGCAAAGCGTAGAGGTAGGATTGTGTTGCAAGACTGGTGCCTATGTGCTTTCTTTCTAATTTGTCTAGTAGTGCTGTGCGAGAGGATCCTCCCCATACGTGTGAACAATACTCAATACATGGATGCACCGTGCCCCTGTACAGAGCAAGAAGCTGCGCAGGGGAAAAGAACCCCTGGAGGCGGTTGAGCACACCCAGCTTCTGGGATGTTGTTTTAGCAAGAGTGGTAATATCTTTCCAAATGTGTGTGTGTGTGTGTGTGTGTGTGTGTGTGTGTGTGTGTGTGTGTGTGTGTGTGTGTGTGTGTGTGTGTGTGTGTGTGTGTGTGTGTGTGTGTGTGAGAGAGTACGCGCGTGCTAAGTTGGAGGGCTCAAAATACGAAGTCATGCCTGACCACAACTGTTCGTGCTATCGTGTATTCGTGTGGTGTCTGGGAGCCCTGCAGTGGACGGTCTAGTGTTGTCAGCAAGCAAACTACGTCAGCTACTTCTATAGAGCAACAGGCTGACTCAGTGTGCTGATCAGAGGTTGCTGATCCCTGACTGACTTAGCTCGATTTAGGTTTGTCTTTGTTTCTTTTCTTTCTTTTTTTCGCCATTCTATTCGCTTCAACCTATTTCATTAATAGATTATCAATTGAGGGTGTGTTTTTTCCTGAACCCCCTTCTCCTTCATGTTTGGCCACATCACTTTTGAGATTTTAAGACGTTCGCCCCGCTATTTTGGTGATTTTAAGACCTTTCGCCCAACTTTGTCAATAATAAGACCTTTCGTGCGATTTAGGTGTCGATTTTTTCCTGGCGAGCGATAGCGAACCTGTAAATTACGAGGAAGCGGTCTTTGACCTGGAAATGTTTCCACCGAAAAATTTACAAATTTATCTCAAAGGGGAGTATTAGGGTATTATTTAAGCTTGATGAGGGTTTAGGGAACAAACTAAAACTTTCCCTTAAAATTCTTAAATAATAACCTTACATCAGCTGTATCTATCATATTTCAATCTATTCCACCATCTCTTATTTGGGGGGAAGATTTATGCCTTTGTTTTCCGTGGTTTTCGTTCCTTAGATTATTTACACTAGGTCGTTAACCCTTTCAGTGCCGGTGCCATCCTTTTAAAAATATTCTGGCGACTACTAATCGATTTTATTCGGTTATGGATCTCTCGCAATTGTAAGGCCTCAAACTATCTTAATAAACCCTTTTAACTACTACAGATCCCCTTCTTAAACTGCACACAATCGTCTAAATATAGCTAGAATAAAACCACGTCGCCGGTACAGAAGGGGTTAATAGAAATCTCGTTAATGGGTAGGCTATGTCGTTGTTTGGCATTATTTCCATTAGCTAATTTTGTACTCACTTTATCATTATAATTTTTCGTTTTGTTCATTCTCCACCTCTTGTTATTCCATTCTCTCTTCACTACACCCTGTTCCAAATAGGTAGGCCGGAAATAGTGAACCCTAACCTCTATAATTCAAAAGGGGCTGGAGCAAATGGGCTGTCAATATCCACACCTCTTCCCTGGCTGACTCTTCCCAAATGGTAGACATATTAGCTCGATTACTCTAGTCTTGTGTGAGTTATAGAGGTGAATGTTCAAGAGTTTTGGTCTACTTATTTGGAACAGGGTATAATAGCCTGCATCTATTTATTTTCACATGCTCCTCGTTCACTCCCTCCGTATCTCTCTATCACTCAAATAATTCTCTCACATTTTACACTCCTAACTTTCCTCTCTCCCTATCTTATCCATATTTGACCCCCTATCTTAAGAATTGTAAAGTCCCAGTCAATCCTCTTCAGATATATTCTTAGTAATCTGATTTTGTATATTCAATCTCTCTCTCTCTCTCTCTCTCTCTCTCTCACTCGTAGTAACTCTCACTCTCTCCCTCTCTCATCAACAGATATAATCCCAGATATTGCCACCAACCAAGGTAAGCCACTAATTATAACAGATAATACTAATGATGATGATGACCAACACCAGACACAGATCCCAGAGATATTGTGGCTTATATGGAAAGGAGGCACTGGACGGACCTTATAGAATTGTACAACATGCCAAATTAATCATGTGTGAGAGAGAGAGAGAGAGAGAGAGAGAGAGAGAGAGAGAGAGAGAGAGAGAGAGAGAGAGAGAGAGAGAGAGAGAGAGAGAGAGAGAGAGAGAGAGAGAGAGAGAGAGAGAATGTGTGTGTATGAGAGAGAGATAGAGAATGTGTGTGTGTACAAAGTACAAAGGAAATCAAGCAACAACAGGTATAATGACCCTTCTAGGCTGCTTGTCCTCCAAAACACTGAGGATCAAGTGTCCAAACAGTGGTTTAGAGTGGGTAAGGGAACATTGGAAAGGGAACTACTGCCCTGGAACTAATTTCCGTGGCAGGACTAGGAAGTTAGTAGGGGACATATGGGTTAGTAACTGAGGGGAGGATAAAATAAAGTTATTCATTTACAAACGCAGTCAGTCGCGGGTTTGATGCGAGATATTTGTCTAGGCGGAGTTTAAATGAATCAACGGTGCTGCAGGCTATAACGTCTCGGGGAAGCCCATTCCAAAACTTGACAACTCGATTGAAGAAGAAATTCTTTGATTCGTGTGAGTTAAAAGATTTACCAATAATTTTGCAACCGTTTCCCCGTGTGTAATTAGATTGGTTGATAGTGAAGTACTTACTACAGTTCATATTGTCGATGCCTTTGATGATTTTGAACACTTGAATTAAGTCACCTCTTAATCTGCGCTGGGCTAAAGGAAATAATTTAATTCTCTAAGACGCTCTTCGTATGGTTTGTTCTTTAGGCTAGGTATCATTTTGGTAACTCTACGTTGAACTCGTTCTAGCTTGTTTATGTCTTTTTGGTAATAAGGGTACCAGCATTGAACGCAGTATTCCAGAATAGGGCGGACTAAGGAATTGTAAAGGGTTAGGATAACGTCTTTGGATTTATGCTCAAATGACCTGCCTATAAAGCCAATTATTTTGTTTGCCTTCTTAACAACTTCTGAACATTGTTGACTCGGTTTTAGGTTACTCGATATTGTTACTCACAGATCGGTTTCTCTGTTTACATTCTTAAGCTGAGTGCCATTCATCGAATAGTTTGCTTTCTCATTTAGGTATCCGATATGTAGTACTTTACATTTATCCACATTGAAACTCATTTGCCAAATTTGGGCCCAATGTGACAATTTATCTAGATTGTGTTGCATATCGTCAACTTGATCTTTTGAGAGTACGCTATTTGCAATTTTTGTATCGTCAGCAAATTTTGAGATTGTACAGGTGAGACCTCATCTATGTCGTTGATGTAAATTAGAAAGAGAATTGGTCCTAGTACCGATCCCTGGGGTACCCCGCTACTTACATTGGTCCATTTAGATGCCTTACTGTTTATGACTACTCTTTGCTTTCTGTCGCTGAGCCAATTTTCTATCCATTTCAACACACCGTCTTGTATTCCATGCGCTTTTAGTTTTAGCAGTAAACGTTTGTGGGGAACTTTGTCAAAGGCCTTTTGAAAATCAAGGTATATAATATCTACAGCTTTACTCTCATCGTAGAGGTTGAGGATATCGTGGAAGAAGTCTAAGAGGTTTGTTAAACAGGAAACGTTTTTTACGAAAGCCGTGTTGAGTATCTTTAAGTATGTTATTTTCCTCTAAGTGATTTACGAGTCTGTCTCTTATGACCGTTTCTAGCATTTTACATACAACTGAGGTTAAGCTAATTGGACGATAGTTACTGGGTAGGGATTTGCTGCCTTTTTTTAATATCGGTGTTACGTTGGCTATCTTCCACTGATCAGGCATAGTTCCAGACTGCAAGGATTTATTGAATAGTAATGTCAGTGGTTTGGAGAGCTCATCCTTAGCTTCCTTTAGAACTCTAGGCGAGATTGTATCAGGTCCAGGCGTTTTATTTACCTTGAGTTTATCTAAACAATTCAATACTTCTCTCTCTGTAACGGTGATATTGCTTAGAACATCTGAATTATCAATCTGAATCGGCGATGGTGTAGGGATATCACTGAGGTCTTCTGTTGTAAAAACTGATGCAAAGAAGGTATTGAGGGCATTACTCATTTGTACTTCGTCTTTGGTGTATTCTCCATTTTCATCGACTAACGGTCCAACAGTTGAAGTAACTACTTTTTTCTTTCTGATATAACTATAGAATTCTTTCGGGTTTGTTTTACTTTGATTCGCAATATGTAACTCTAGGGCCTTTTTACTTTGCTTAATTAACTTTTTGGCTTTGCGTCGTAGCTCTACAAATTTCACCCGTTCTTCGTCATTTTGTGAGGATTTTAATCTATCATTAGCAAATTTTTTAGCAAGCAGGCAGTTTGAAATATCTTTATTCCACCATTTGGGCTTATTATTATGGCCTGGACGCCGTATTTTCGATGGTATGCAGTCTTGCACTGCTTTTAGGTAAGTGGTTTCGAATAACTTCCAAGATGTATTTATGTCGTTATTGTTAATTAAAAAGCTCCAGTCAGTTTCTTTAAACATAGCTCTAAGTTTATGAAAGTTTGCTTTCTTGAAATTAGGGACTTTTTCGATGCTACTATTTGGTTCGTTACTAGTAAAGTTTAAAGTGAAAGTTATCGTACGATGGTCGCTGTTACTGAATTCATCACCAACATTCAAATTCTCTATTAATTCTTCTTTTGTTGCAAGTACAATGTCAAGAACGTTATTACCACGGGTCGGTGTTCGAACAAATTGATAAAGCAAACTCTCTTGCAAGTTCGTATACAAGTCATGTCCGGAGTGTGAAGTAAGAGTATCGCCCCACTTGGTCACAGGTAAATTAAAGTCGCCAAAAAATACGGTATCTTGCGAGTTACTTACATCTGCAATTTGTTCATAAATTTCTCGGTCAGTTTGCACTGATTGAGCTGGAGGTCTGTATATTAATGCAAGTATTATTTGTGTACCTTTATTATTCTTTATTAGCACAAAAGATGTGTCGACGTTCACAATTTGAGGTTTTGACAAGAGGGTCGGGTTAAGACTTTCTTTGATATAAAATAAAACGCCACCTCCATTTTTATTTATTCGGCTTTTCTCAAACATTACATAACCGGGAAGTGAATACTCTGCTAAAAAGTCTCTATCTACTGTATTGAGCCAAGATTCTGTTATACCAATGTGTGTGTGTGTGTGTGTGTGTGTGTGTGTGTGACTCAGAGTGAGTGAGTGAGTGAGTGAGATAGATAGAGAATGTGTGTGTTTGCTAAAGTTAAGTTGTTGCTGTTCTATTTCATTCTACATGATGCACACACCATCATTCTAAAACCACATGCAAAATATATAGCCTAACGTTAACTTATGCGATGTTTTTTTTTTTTGTATTAATTTTCATTCCATCGTCTATTTACTTTTGAGAGAGAGAGAGAGAGAGAGAGAGAGAGAGAGAGAGAGAGAGAGAGAGAGAGAGAGAGAGAGAGAGAGAGAGAGAGAGAGAGAATAGGGGTTACTACAGCATAATATATCAGCATCTACTGTACCGTCTATCTATCCAGCTAGTTTATTGCACCCATCCTCCCTTCTTTATTTGAACCTCCTCCAGGCTACACACCATTAGTTCCGCTCTGACTACACCTTCAGTAGACGCACACTCACACACACACACACACATTGTCTAATGATAGCCATAATAATATTAAGGCGAAAGCGTACATAAAAGGGTTAGGCAGATAGGCTAATGAACTCCTTACTGTATTTGTGCTACCGTCAGATTATAACCAGCTGCCAAAAACATTTATAAGAAAGGAATCAAAGGGTAGGAATGTATAAACCCATATACATTATAGCTTTATCCGCAGACGTCAAATGTAAAGCCGCTTAATTAATGTGTGCTGGTCGTTGTCATTGTGAGATGGAATATTCTGATTAGTTTTGTCCAAGCAAAAATACAGTACATATATACAGTATATAGACCTACAGGATGTTTTAATGTGTCAATGATACAAAATTAGAGAACGAAATTCATATACTACAGCTATATTTTCCAGATCTGCATAATAAAACGACAAAGGGAAAGTAGAAACAAAATAGATATTGAGAAGTGTGGATTTTCACCAAATTGATTCCGAGTAGACAAGGGCAGCAACATTAATACGTAAAAAGAGAAATACCAAAATAGTATATTACAACGACAGAGAAACAAATAAAGAGCAAAAACAAGAGAATAGGTGTATGTGGAGAGATGCAGAGTGTGGATTTCTCTGGAGAGATGCAGTGTGGATTTCTCTAAGTTATAGCCTACCACGATTTAGCTTTCAGGCAGACTATATGAAAACGGCAAGCTAATAAAATAACAACCTACAACTTAAAATATAAAGAATGGAGAAGAAATAACGGAGACATGAAACCTGGCAACAGTAAAACAAAAAATAAGAACAATAACAATAAGAAAGACAAAGAAATACACACATAAAAATACAAGAAAATATAGGAGAAAAAACCAGGGTGTGGCTTTATCTTATCTAAGGCATAATATTGCTTTCAGGTAGATTATAATATGAAAACAAGAACAAATAGAAACAAAATAAAACACAGAACGACTTAAAATACAAAGTAAGAAGACAAAACTAACGGGGGTACATGATATAAAAAACAGGTGATGAAAACAAAAGACAAACAAAAATAAGCACGCAGAGGAAAGCGCAAGGAAATTGAGGAGGAGAAAAGAAGGGTGTCGATTTCTTAGCGGTAGCACGATTTGGCTTCCAGGCAGAACAGACGAGATGCAGGCACAGGTAAGGAAAACAATTACAAAAGATCATTATACACGAGAGAGAGAGAGAGAGAGAGAGAGAGAGAGAGAGAGAGAGAGAGAGAGAGAGAGAGAGAGAGAGAGAGAGAGAGAGAGAGAGAGAGAATTGTACAGTATATTGTTTCCCCCGATATAAAGACTCTAGTCCCAGACAATACAGAAGATAACAGAAGAACAGACAACGGAGAAACAAAACGAAGACGCAAGGAAAAAGTAACGAATTTACGAGAACACGATTTTCCTCCTAGACAAAAAGGGAACAGAACAAGAATGAGAAGAGTACAGTAGGCATAAAACGTTCGAATACAAACCTTGGTATGCCACATGTAATATCAAGTTGGCAATATTCAAGTGTTATTACAAGAGCATTGGCTATTCAACTAGATCATATCAACCAGTAGTTCTCAACCAGTAACTGTATTATTCGGAGTGAGTGTGGTTCAAGCAGTTTATCTAAATACTTCACCCATGTATCATATTTGCAATTCTAAAACATGTTCCTAAATTCTCGTCCACGCCTGCACCTTCCCGCCAGCACACTTCCTCATAGCCTACCTCCGACCAGCACCACCCACGTTGATGCTCCAGAGTAAAAATGAACGCTGCTGGCACTATCATAGTCTCCTGTTCACTGTGCATAGCCTATTTCAGTGTTCATAGCTACCTCTTACCTACATAGCCTACCTTCTACCTATATATATATATATATATCCTACCTCCATAGCCTACTTCACCACCCATATTGATGCTCCAAGGTATACTGTATAATTATTGACCTCTGCTGTCATCATCATAGTCTTTCGTTCACTGTTCATATCGTACCTCCATAGCCTACTTCATCACCCATATTGATGCTCCAGGGTATAATGTATAATGAACGCTACTGTCATCATCATAGTCTTTCGCTGACTGTTCATAGCCTACCTCACTACCCGCATTGATAGTGAAGGATGGTGTCATCAGTCTCTTGGTCACTGCTTCCATGCAATAGTTACCAATTACCGTACATTCTGGGACATAAATACTGATCCTTCATTACGCCCTGAACTGCTAAAGCGCACCGTCGAAAACTAAATATAAGATGATGAATTAATTATGAATTCCATATTATATTCTTGTTAGCGTCAGTTTTTTGTTTTCTTTTTCTTCATTTGCATGGTCTGGTCATATAGTTAATTCATATTTGTTTTCACAAACTCGCCAATAAATTTACAAATAAACCTAACTAGTGAAATCAATTAAAGTAATGAATACATTTGGTAATCCAAGGACGAACCTAGGACACTTACACCGAAATTCCGCACACTAAGCACTAGGCTATTAAGACAGTTAAGACTTCTGGCCCAATTATAGTGACTAGACTATAATACCTTGGTAACCCCTAGAACCACCCACGTTGAAGCTGCAGGGAATTGGACTCGACTATCATCATCTTCCCTTAATGCCCTCACACATTATTTACGAATTACATATTACACGGCTCGGTTTTTTTTTGTTTTCCTTGCTCTCTCGCTCTCTCTCTCTCTCGCTCTCTCTCTCTCTCTCTCTCAGCAACAGGTTTCGTTTCACATTTGCAGTATCTTGGTAACTGGTCTTGTTAATGTATTGCATTATTTTCCAATATGTAGGATCATGCACTAGGCTATATGCCGTATTAATAGCCTATGTGAGCTAAATAAATTTTCTTAAGCATACAAAATGGATTACACTTATAATCTATCAGTGTTCTTTTATGCAAATTAGGGTCACAGATTAGTTACCGGTACACAAAAATTGTGGTAAAAGACAAGCTTGAAAAAGAAAAACAAAACTATACAACATAAGGTAAAACAAAAACCAGGAAAGCATCGAGAACATAATGGCCTGTACTTTGTTAATGTAAACAGTGTAGGGATAGGGTGGCATATGTCTTATAACTAGTTAACGGCCTAGGTACACGAGAGAGAGAGAGAGAGAGAGAGAGAGACAGACAGAGATATTATATTTAGCTTAATGTATTTTTCCATAATGTACAGATACGATCATTAATGTTTAAACACGTTGAGGCCTCGAGAAGATTAAAGGAAACTTCGAAATGTAAATATCAGGTAAAAAAAATAATAAGTACTTTGAATTCAGCCCGAGGAAGGTTTGCAATTTTATAGTCAGCATTAATGACCACGCCTGTAGGCCTACTGTACACAATGCACCCGTATTGAATATAGTGACCTCTTCACTTATTATTTAACATATATCATATATTAATCAGTGTGTGGCATAATCCTACCTTAAATAGATTCTTTAATATTTACATCAAATATATTGTGCATTTCTGGGTTAATTAAGTTCTTTCATTACATGTTTGCATATGTATTTATTAATGCACTCATTATAAAGTTCTAGTACCGTACATGTGTTTCTCTTGTAGGCCTGAAGTGTAGTATTAGCTTCTTGATAGAAGAGGTGTAAACGATTATTGGAACTACCTGCTTGACAGTTTAATGTCTAACTAGTTACACTCTATATATTACCTGCCAGTGGACTGTTAAGGAGCTCATTCACAGGTGTACACACACACACACACACTATCTAACTTTCTCTGATTCCATTATTGCCACATATAAAGAATAAAATGTATATATTCAAGCATTATATATATACCTCCCATCCAAAAAAAAAAAATATATATATATACCGGTATATATATATATATATTTTTTTTTTTTTTTTTTTTGGATGGGAGGTATATATATAATGCTTGAATATATACATTTTATTATATACATTTTATTCTTTATATATATACTGTATATATATAGGCTTTAAATAAATAAAATAAAGAATAAAATCAAAATCAACACCTGAATGAGGTGAAGCATCTTATTATCGCCAAACTAATGTGGTGAAACGTCTAAAAATCTCCAAGATAATGGAGCGAAACAGAGGTCCAAAAAGACTCCCCTCGTCCCAAATAGGGTTAAGCGAATACAGGTAATGACATGACACATGACGACAAATTCTGAACGGTGCCAGGAAATGTAGTGCTCTCTATCTCTTATTAATTATTTATGCAAAGATGAGATAGATAAATTAATAGATAGATAGACAAATATTTTCTATCTTAGCGAGAGAGAATACACATAGAGCACCATAAAAATACATACTTATAGTAAAATACAAACCAATATAAATATAATAAAATACATAACAAATAGAAAGCAATCAAAAGAAAAAGCAACTTACAGAAAATACCTCCTCCCCAAAGCGTGCCACATCCATGTATTAAAAGTGAAAAAGTACTGGAGGTAAACATGGACCTATCCTTCCCTGACCTGACCTCACAGGTGGTCAATCACCGTTCCTCCATAAATACCTTCGCCCACAATCACCCTGAACAACACAAAGAGCGGAATCACACGAAAAGATTGTATTTGTGGCAACTTTTCTAAGCAATTATGGTATGGAAGAAACTACTGAATTCAAGTTTAAGTTTATATATATATATATATATATATATATATATATATATATATATATATATATATATATATATATATATATATATATATATATATATATTTTTTTTTTTTTTTTTTTTTACCATATAAGGGGTGGTCTTTTCTGAACCCCCTTTTCCCTCATGTTTAGCTCCATTAATTTTGATTTTTTAAGACGTTCACCCTATTTCTTTGTCAATTTTAAGACCTTTCGTGCTATTTAGGTGTCAATTTTTTTTTGCTGGCGAGATGGCGAGATAGCCATCTTGATTCTTGATTCTTGATCATAGATTCTTGAGAAACAAGCCTTCGTCCGGGGGAATTTTCTACCGAAAATGCACATATTTATCTTGAAAAGGGGTCTTGGGAGTATTTCTTAAGTTTGTTGGAGGTCTAGGGAAGAAACTAATACATTGAAAACGAACCTGTAACTTGAAAGAAATAATATACAGAAAAAGATAGAACAAAATATGGAAATAGCGTTCCATTAAAAAAAAACAAAAAAACAGTAAAGTAACCAAAACAAAATAATAATCCGAAATGCAGCTCGTGAGAATAGCCGCTCCACCAGGACCCTATTATTTACTTGTGTTGACCATTTATTTCTTATTTCGTGAACCGTTATTCCAATGTCGTGCCCGTTTTCTTTTTTAGTGTCCTCAAATTCAAATGTGTGTTGGGTGTATATTTCCAAGGCGCTCGCTCTATTTTCCCTGTATTTTTGGATAAAATAATTATAATGGCGTTATTATGGCATAACCTCCACTTTTTATTGGCGATTGCGAAGTATTACTAATATATAGGGAATCTATTTAGGCCGAAATGAGTGTAAATAAAGCCGAAAAGCGATCATAGCCTATATTTGTAGATGACGATGATCGTTCGTGGAGCCTGTGTGATAGCAAGACGACGATTTCATGCCCAAGATCGAAGGATGAAGGTCGAAGGACTACGGAAAATATGTTCAGTGTAATAGCCCCTTGTTTCGCGGCTGACGACTTAAGTAAATTGAGAGAACCTAGGCTCAAAGGCGGCTGGCTACTTAAGTAGCAAGGAATTTGCGCATATTATCGGCAATATGGGAGTCACACGGGGTGGGAGGAGCACGGTCGGGCTCTGACTGTTCAGCGTGGACCCAGTCCGGCAGTCCCGCCACTGATAAGTGACTGATAGCACCACATGTGTACATATTCCTCATCTCGCTATATAGGGTAAAATCTCGGGAAATTGCCGTATTTTAGGGTTTTTGTACTCGCGTTGCAACATCGTTGCAAGCGAACCCGTTGTCGTACAAGGATGATTCAGGTGTAATCACATTGGAGAGCTCTATTATCGTCCTTTCACGGATACATAATTGTATTACGCTCTGGTTCTTGTTTATGCATGAAAAAGAGCATGGAATGATGCTCGTTTAGGGTAAATCTGCCCGCCTGCCAGGACGTAAACGTTACAAACATCGCCGTCGTTTGACGGTTTGAGGGTTAAGGTGAACGAGTAATAGCTGTAGTAGAACACTATATTGTAAACAACTAACCTAAACAATTGTATAATATAACCCTAGAATAACGTGATGAAGAGCTATCAACATCTGTGCGGCATCGTTCTACATAGATCATCCTATATCTGCTCTGTTCTCACCTCTATCTCCCTCGTCAGCTCCTCCCACTCAGCGTTCAGCTCTATGCACAAGACAGCGATGTTGAAAATGCGGCAGAAGCACTCCAGTTGCACAATGGTAGGTAATTAAGGCGGCGAGAGACGCGATACCACTTATCACCTCAAATGTTGCACCTCAAATGACAAATGTCACCGTTTTCCCGCCTTCCAGTCAAGCGAGGATCTATAGTTTTCTTCCAAACTAGTAATTACATATTTGTTTTGTTATTATCTAATAATTATTACATAATTCTCTTCCTCAATAAATTAAATAAAGATGGCGAGGCAGAAAATTTAAATAATTTAAATAATTAGTAAGTAATTACTAATAGCAGTAACAAGAAATAGGGTGGTCAGTATGGAAGTGAAGAAGTCCTTGCATGACAGTGTGGTAATCCCGACACTGACTTACGGAAGCGAAGCATGGACGTTGGTTGAGAGACTCAGACCAAGAGTGAGAGCAGTGGAAATGAATTACTTAAGGAGTGCGTGCGGAGTTACATGGAGGGATAGACAGACTAATGAGGAAGTAAGAAGGAGGTGTGGTGTGGAGGTAGATGTGCTGGAAAGTGTGAAAAGGAACTTGAGATGGTTCGGCCATATGGAACGTATGGAAAGCGAGAGAATGACTAAGAGGGTGTACGAGAGCGAGGTGGAGGGACAGAGGGGGAGAGGTAGACCGAATATGAGGTGGAAGGATGGAGTGAGGAACTACATGAACGAAGGCGGTGCTGGTTGGGGGGAGGGGCGTCGACTGACTGGGGACAGAGGTGCATGGGGGCGGTTCGTTCGTGGCCACCCCTTCGGGGATCACGGCGTCAGGCAATAGATAGATAGATAGAAATAATTATGTACCTTAGTGTATAAGTAGCTGGTATGATATGTATGTCTGTGTGTAGGAGAGAAGAAAGCTACCGTTTTCTATAAATATATTTTATCCACAGTAGATTCAGTGACACCAAATTCAAATCCCGTGCCCCTCCCCGTTCTCTCTCTCTCTCTCTCTTTCTCTCATTCAGTTTACTCTTCCTATCTACTTTCCATTTAAATCAAACTATTTACTTTTATTTCTTCACGAATTATGGTCAGATGTCCTACTTTAATTTATTAGGCTATATCACGAGATTCCATTCTGCTAGAGTATTTATTCACATCTTTAGTTTAGTAGTTATCAGTTTCCGTACGAGAATTATGCATTATTATACTTCCATTATTTTATAATTTAGCTTAAAATATCTTATATCTATCTATCTATCTATATACTCAGACACATACCCCTTTTTATTTATTTTTTGTTTATTTTTATTTTATTTTTAGCTGGGTGCGGCCGACTCGAGACAGAACCCGAACAGGGACAACACAACCCAACATATATCTTACAAATAAAGAGTTTTTGTTTTATATTGGTGAGTTTTTGTCCTCTTTTGCATTTACTCAGCGAGTTTTTGTCCTACACTCGTGAGAAAGTGTGCAGTGTGCGTGAGCGCGAGAGATAGCTTGTGGGTGTGTGTTTGCGTGCCATCACCCCATCTTCACCCCTTGCTGCGTCCATTCCTACCCCCACCCCCTCTACTTACTTACTCTCTCTCTCTCTCTCTCTCTCTCTCTCTCACATACTAAAATGTCATCGTTATTAATCCCACTCACCTTTACTATCATCAATTAAAATTAAAATTAACAATACCCTATTTATCTATTTATCTATTTATCACTACCAAGGACCATCGTCAACTAAACGGGAGTTTTTTTTTTCTGGACCACCTTCTCCCTCATGCTTAGCCCCATTCGTTTTGAAATTTTAAAGACGTTCGCCCAGTTAGTTTGGCGAATTTAGTAATTGCAATATTATCCGTACTGTATAATGTTATAATTCTTGGAAATGTACATGCTTATGTAGTGTTGGTGCGATTTTACTATAGGGGCACGCATTTGACAGGTACCACCAAGGATTTAATACAGATTTGTTTTCGGTTTTCACGCATCCAACACCAAGCTACACCCTTCTCTGGTGTACAAAACACTAAAAATACAATGGGGACACTTTAATATTAATAATATTAGACGAAATATAAAGATAACTCGGTGGAAGAGTTGCGTTCGCGGGAGTAACGTCGATCAATTGTTGACATAGTGCTTGAGGTTATAGTAGGCTACTTCGCGCATCTAACTAATTTCCCATATTGGCGGTTACATTAAGAAATTAGGCCGCGAGATACAATATTTGTTGAGGAGGGTCTTTCCCCCCCCCCCCTCGACTTATTGTCATGATCGTTATATATTGCCAGCAGGGGGTAAAACAAAAAACAGCAAACGTAACTAACGTCGAGCGTCAACAAACCGACGATCTGAAGAAGAGGCGGTTACTGGGAGACTACAGTAAAGCAAAATATTCCGCTTAAGCTTCTTCCTTCATCACTTTACTTTAACTATCCCTTCTAGGAATCTAGGACTACTAATTTTCTAAACTGTATCTTATCTAGCTCTAGCTTTTTCAGGAGAAGCCGCTAACTAGGCAAGCTGTTCTGCAAAGCGAAGACAGCGACTCCGTGGAAGAAGGTAAACTCCCGATTTTCGGCTCAAACGCGCTTCTTTATTTTCGTCGAAAAACCCCATTAAAAACGTTATTAAATCGTTTCTATTACTAGTATCAGACCAGAAAAGGGTGTAGGTTGTTGATGGATGCGTGGAAACCTAAATTAAATATCTAATAAGTATGAGGTGGTACCTGTCAAATGCGCGCCTCTTCAGTAATATCTACCGTATTTTTAAATACAAAATGCCGAAAATGCATACGAATGTCGGTGGATTTTGTAAGGAAGGGTAACACGTGGGTGGATGCGGTAATGAAGGGTAACACGTGGATGGATGTGGTAATGTAGGGTAACACGTGGATGGATGCGGTAATGAAGGGTAACACGTGGGTGGATGTGGTAATGAAGGGTAACACGTGGGTGGATGTGGTAATGAAGGGTAACACGTGGATGGATGCGGTAATGAAGGGTAACACGTGGATGGATGCGGTAATGAAGGGTAACACGTGGATGGATGCGGTAATGAAGGGTAACACGTGGATGGATGCGGTAATGAAGGGTAACACGTGGATGGATGCGGTAATGAAGGGTAACACGTGAATGGATGTGGTAATGAAGGGTAACACGTGGATGGATGTGGTAATGAAGGGTAACACGTGGATGGATGTGGTAATGTAGGGTAACACGTGGATAGATGCGGTAATGAAGGGTAACACGTGGATGGATGCGGTAATGAAGGGTAACACGTGGATGGATGTGGTAATGAAGGGTAACACGTGGATGGATGTGGTAATGAAGGGTAACACGTGGGTGGATGCGGTAATGAAGGGTAACACGTGGGTGGATGTGGTAATGAAGGGTAACACGTGGGTGGATGCGGTAATGAAGGGTAACACGTGGGTGGATGCGGTAACAATCCTTAATTAATTAATCACAATATATTAATATAATTCCTCGGTTATACTGATGTTTTGGACCGACAGTTAGCCCATCGATCTGTTTAGGCCTAATAGGTCCGGTAGAGCATATACATCATTGCTATATATGGCATTAAGAGCTGAAATGTATTATAAGGGAGAAAAAATAAAATGCTAAAATACATGTATAGGCCTAGGCTACTGTAAAACAAGTTTTTCAGTCAGTACCCAACCAGCGGGGGTGTGGGGGCGGCAGCCCCCACCCATATACTAGGTTAGGTTAGGTTAGGTTAGGTTGTTAAGTTAGGCTAATAGCACATTAAAAAAAAAAAAAAAAAAAAAAAAAAAAAAAAAAAAAAAAAAAAAAAAAAAAAAAAAAAAAAAAAACAGCGGGGGTGGGGGGGCGGCAGCCCCCACCCATATACTAGGTTAGGTTAGGTAAGGTTGTTAGGTTAGGCTAATAGCCTAGAACATTAAACAAAAAAAAAGTCTAACCCAACCAGCGAGTGTGTGGGGGCGCAGCCTAGGTAAAGTTGTTGGGTTAGCTAATGTCTTCCCAAAGTTGACTATTTTTATAACATGAAATATTATGCTACCCAGTCCACCCCGTGAAATCCGAGCCAGCTTTCGTCAAAAGTTGGCTCGGGTATTCACAAAATTGGGTTGTATGGGTTTGCAATTTGGGAAAACCCAAGCCAAGTTTTTATACAAAACGCTATATTATTGTATTTTTAACCTTTTAACCCCTCATTTTCCCTGAACTTCATAGCCCTCCCCACTAGTGGGGGGCGTGTTTTTAGATTGTTGGATAATGGGTAAATACTAATTTCCGCTCCTCTTCAGTATAAAACTACACTATATCTGAAGGAAAAATTACAAAAAACTAAATAAAACTTACTGAAATCGCTGTCGGTCCAAAAAGTCAGGTTTACCAATTCCTCTAATATCTAGACTAGCCTATTGTTCGTAATTGCATAACACTTGACATAGGCCTACATAAAAATGCATAACATAAATACTATAACATAGGCCTAGTAACACATAACATAACTCATACCAGTAACATATAAATAATAAAATATACACAGTAACTAACACTTAACATTATAGCCTACCTGTACATCAATCCGTGGTTTTTAAAAAAATGTGGCGTCACGCGTGCAACAAAGACGGACCCAAGGACCCGGAAACACAAGAATACCCACGTGTGCACACTAACAAGCAATAACTATCAATATAACACTAATGCATCTTACTTACCCATCTTTCGCAACGCCACGGCCTCTGCTTCGTCCATCCGTCCTTATTTCACTTATCGACGGCTTAAGCACTCGCGCAACGCAAAGAAAGTGACACACATACAACAAGCACACCCGTACGTCACCGCAGCGGAAGGTAGAAGAGCAGGTGCAAGCAAGCGAGATGATCTACTGAGGTCAACAATACGCCGGGATTAATAAACATGTCCCAGTCCTTTTCATTAACCTATATCAACCTTTACAAACAGTAGCCGCAAGTTCATTTCCCCACATCAGTTGCCTAAATGCACAAAACGGTTAACAATCCCTTTATTAGCATCAATCGAGCCTAAGCATATACCTTTTAAAAGAACGTGAGATACCGTGATAATTTGCCACTTTCGCCGGAACCTAAAGTGAATCTTATAGCACGCACCTTGGATGGCAACATGATTACAAGGCGAAATATTAAGACACAAGACGAAACTCTGCTCAACTAATTAAACCGTACTATATCAATCGGAAGTATATCATCTGTGCCTGGACTTTATGGTCATTGGTAGGCTACTATTAGTTTACTATTATTTTATATTTAATTAACGATAGGTGTTTATGGGAGGGTAAGACATACGCCTGGCAGCTAGGTGTGGTCAATGTTTCCTTTCCTATCCTCTCCTCTTTGTTGCCCCTCTTTCCCCCCCCCCCCCCTCTCCCTATTCACCCCCACTCCCATCCTTCCCCATCACTCCCACCCAAGGATAATAGAAGTACTTTACTCTCCTTGCTCCCACCCCTGTTTGCTGCCACTGATCCTCCACCATAGTGTCCTCCACTAACCGTCGCCCCCCACTCCCCACCGCACATCGTTCTCCCTCCCTGTCCTCCTTCCTCCCTTCTTTATTCTCCCTCCCTCCCCACACACTCCCCCACCCCGCGCATCCTTTATTCACTTCCCTTCTGCTTCCATTTAATATCTTCCATTCTATATTTGTAACAGGTTCAAGTACACGACGAAATGTTTAGTTAACGATTTGTAACGTTAAGGAAAGAAGTTAACAGTGTTAGAAGACCGTTAGACAATTAACGGTGATGCTATCTAGTCACATTTAAGGTAATATAGCTTTACACTAATCAAATTATCCTTACAGTATATTGTTTGTATACTCACGTTTAATACAGAACATTAGGTGGCAGAGGTCAGTGTTAAATAGCCTACTTACGACGTGTTATTGTGGAGACACTATAGGTAGGCTTCGCCAAGGCTTGATGAATAGATGACACGGCTTGGTCAGAATTTATCTATTATAAAACAATTTAATAATAAGGATATTAACTGAATTCGTGGGCCAAAATCTAACAACAATTATATAATAAACACATATTGTCCAGGGTTAATGGAATCTCAAAGTAGAAAACCTAACGCAGAGTCTATTGCAAGCATTCCTGGGCTGCTATGAAAGTACACGAAATTATAGTACTAGTATTTATCAAACCTATTAATGTTAGTGTTAATACTTAGATACAGATTAATCAAAATATCTACACAGCGATCTCAGTAATACGAATAACATATTATTAGGCAAAAACCGAAGGTTAAACTACGAAACTTTAGTATAATATTCCTTCGGTGTTTACCTAATTATATCGTTTCACAATACTGATATCGCCTGCCTTATTAGTTTGTAATTGGTCTGCAGCTAACTATGTGCATGATAAGTAACAGGTTTGATTGATATTAGTGTTAAAATAGTGTACTTTCTTAGCGGCTCGGGGGAACCATGCACTAGCTAGGCTATAGGTTTTCTCCGGTTTGGCTTTACCAATCGTTTAGATAATTGTTTACGCTTTACCATTCTACCCAAACAAGCACAATGCATCTTTTTATCAAAATAAAAAATATATATGCAAGACAAAATGTACTCTGCCTGTAAGTTAAATTATGCAATGGTGTTTAGCCGTAGGTTTATAATACAGGCATGACATACATTCACAAAACGTTGAAACAAAATATCTTGCATATTTTAAATTATTACTGTGATTATCGTATATTAAACATCACACACGTTTTAAATAAATAAACAAATAGATTGCCCGTTATGGGCAAAAAAAAAAAAAAAAAAATCAAGTATGCCTATGTAGTTTTCTTAATGAAAATCAAGACCTTGGTGCTAATAGGCTTTTGGGAGCCAAGTGTCCAGATAGGCCTACTCCCACGACCTTATATAATGTCGATTATGTTAATGCACTATTGGAGACTATAGTAATAAGTGTTTCACTACGGTGTGTATACCATAATTTATAAGAACTTGTTAAACATATCAATTAAGGTGCCAAGTAGATTCCAGGAGTCAGCTACCAGTGACGGAAAGTTGACGTTAGCTTTAAAAGTCGTCTACTTTACCCTATGTTTTGCAATATTTAACGTAAATCTCCGTTAACTATTTAATGGTGTGTGTGTGTTTTTGCGTTTACTTGATTTGCTTCCTTTGTTTCTTAGTGGGTATCATACGAAACACAGGTCAACGCATAATTGTCTGCTTCTCTTACACAAATTATAGTCCATTCATCATAGGTAGACTAGAAAACGTGAACTCAAAAAAGGCTAGAGCAAATGGGCTGTAAATTGCCACACCCTACTCCCTGGCTGACCCTTCCTAAATGTTAGAAATATTTGTCGTTTATGAGTTATATAGGTTAGTGGTCAAGACTTTTGGCCTACCTACAGTATAATGAATGAACAGTAATACCATTTGTTCCTTTTTAAAGTTTCTCTATTAATTGCATGTTTGTGTGTTTGTTTTCTTATGCTAAATGGTGATGCCTTTACACTTATTATTCTGACAGCGTTAAAGTTTCTTTTCTGGACCCCCTTCTCCCTAATGCTTAGCCCCATTTGTTTTGAGATTTTAAGACATATGTCCCATTAGTTTGGCTATTTTAAGACCTTTTGCCCTATTTATTTATTTTTTTTCAATTGTAAGAACTGTTCTTGTTTTTGTTTTGTTTTTCCTAAAAGCTTGATAGAGGTCTAGGGAGGAAACTAAAACAATTATAAATTAATTAATTCGATGATTAATTAACTAAAATTTCCCCTTAATACTTAGAAGCCCCAAACGCACGATCAGCTGAGGCTTTCAACCATCCCTCTCCTCTTGTAGTTGTTGATGCTTGCTTCTTTTGTATTCCCTACCAAACCTGCTATCGATCCGCAAACACCGCCGAGCACTGATCCCATCCATGTATGATCGATGACCCGCCAGCTGACCTCCCCCCCTCTAGTGACCTGACCTGGGGGGGGGGGGGGGGGGGGCGCATCTGGTGTTGTGTGGGGCTGACGGACGAACAAAGGACGATCGATAGTGCCTGATGGATGACGATACAGGGACGATCATCTAATGCTGGAACACAGAACGAAAGAAACATGAACTGCTGCTAAGAGACGAATCACACTAGCGGGCATTTTTGTATTTTATGATTTACTGTCTTGAGTCGGCCAACCCCCCCCCCCCCCCCCCAAAAAAAAAGATGGGAAATGGGCCGGAGGAAATACATACATACATACAAACATACTATACATACATTATTTATTTTTTGTTCTCGAAATTTGTGTGTTCAGGTTATCCTGAACACATTATGGAGGAACAATTATGATACACTAGCGAACTCTATTGGAAAACTGCTTGTTCATAAAACTGGAATTCACTATAGTCTGGGTTTTTTTTCAGCTGATGGTAAATTGTCATGTCCCCATCTTGCTTACTCACTTATTATCAAGGCTTTTGTTTCGATATGTGTTGATGGTTTTGAGATCTTGGCATTCATTCGACGTAGATCTATATTAGTTTCATATGTTTCCATCAACTATCGGGAAATTTGCTGCTAAAGGACTCGGTTGACCATCAGCTGGAAAAAATAGGCTATAGTCAATGCACAAAGTCAAGTATTTACATCTGCGAGTTTCAGGCTATAAGGAAGTTGGAGTTGTAAACATTGATACAGAAATGCAGGAAATAATTATGTAGGTTGCTGATGGATAAAAAGTATGACTAGTTAATTTGTATGCACTACAACCGTATTTTAGTTGTGAATTCTGATAAATATCGATGTCTACAGTTACAAATTCCTTATAGCCTGAAAATCGCAAACTCAGGCAATAGGGAAGTTGGAGTTATATAGACTTTGATATTTAGCATAATCAACAACTAAAATGCGGTCGTAGTACATTTATATATACATGAAACCAAATTAATCATACTCTCTATCCATCAAAAACCTACATCATCATTGCATACGGCTCCAACTTTCCTATAGCCTTAAACTCGCAAGTATTTCTGACCACGACTGCATATAAACAATAAATTTTAAGACCTTTCGTCCCATTTTTTTGCCATTTAGGTGTCGATTATTTCCTGGCGAGCGATAGCGAGCCTGCAATTAGGAGGAACCGGCCTTAGGTCGGAACATTGTTCTACCGAAAAAGCTTGATGGAGGTCTAGGGAGGAAACTAAAAAATATTAAGCTTGATGGAGGTCCAGGGAGGAAACTAAAAAATATTAAGCTTGATGGAGGTCCAGGGAGGAAACTAACTAAATAAATAATAAATATAATTTATACAAACATACATGAATATATAAATACAAAATTCTCCCCTATAGAAAGTCCCCGGACACCCAATAGAAATCAACATTTGAAATTCCCCACCAACTCTCCCTCAGACAAAAGGTGCAACAGACAACACTTCAAGTTCAAATACCGGTGCCCCAAGTTCTATCATCTCCAACTGACTGACATTGTTCCTGAAGATAAAGGCGAAAAAGAAATGAGATAAGAGAAACCATTTAAGATGTGACGAGCGATAGTCAGATGGAAATGGAAGAACAAAATGGGAAAATAGGAGAGCAGCTGTGTGATGGACCACAGGCGCTTGAGAAGGCAAGTAAATGCTAATTTTATTATAAGAACTTAGTTAGTTAAAATAGGACTTCAGAGGCTATCAACCCTTCTGGATTATTAAGCCAGCACACTGTAAGCCAAGAATAGTGTCAGGACTGGAACCCCTTTTAGAGAACGCCAGTCCCGTGTGCTATAAGGATGTTATACAAATATGTTATATCCATATAGTGATAAGTCGTGGGGGAGGGGGGGGGGTACAAGCCATAGACCCAGCAGCCAGCTCACGCAGATCCGCCCCCAACAGTGATCCAACGACCCCCACCACCCCTCAATAGAGCCATCCCAGGATCATCTAGCCATACCCTGCAGTACCATCGTGAGGGAGGGGCGTGATAGGGAGGCGGGGGGTGGGGGTGGGGGTGGGAAGAGAAAAAGGAGGGATAGGAAGGTAGAGGGGAAGGAGGAATACGAAGGGAGAGGGGGGGGGGGGGAGGATAAAGAGGAATGGGAAGGTTAAAGGGTTGGTGGGAAGGGAACTCACGAATAAGATCAAACTAGTTAATTATGCCATATGGTTAGCTTACCCCTTTTCTGCAGGTCACGGGTTGTTTTATGGACCCCCTTCTCCCTCACTTTTAGCCCTATTTTATTTATGTTTTATTTTAGAACGTTCGCCCCATTAGTATGGAGGAATGGAGGGGTGCTGAGAAGTGAAGTCAAGAATAAGCTAAACCTAAGTAATTATGCCACAGGATTAGCCTAACCCTTTATTGCAGTTTAATTATAGTCATACACTATAAGTAAGAAACTATAATATTCTACCTGTCTTCATCCTATCGCTTCGTGTATTCATTTGTATTCATTTTTATTTCTATGTATGGATTTGTATTCATTTGTATTCATTTGTTTTCCTTTCTTCTTTCTTTAAGCTAACCAGTCTCTTACAAAACTCAAATAACAGTCCCAGAAGGTCAGTGGTCCATATACCCCAAAGTACCCTACCCTACCCGTACCCTACAGTTATGAGGCTTATGGGCACGACAGGCAATGTGGGATGATAGGAGTACAAAGGAGTACAAAGGAGTACAAAGGAAATCAAGCAACAACAGATCTAGTGACCCTTCTAGGTTGCTTGTCCTCCAAAACACTGAGGATCAAGTGTCCAAACAGTGGTTTAGAGTGGGTAAGGGAACATTGGAAAGGGAACTACTGCCCTGCCACTAACGTGGCAGGACTAGGAAGTTAGTAGGGGACATATGGGTTAGTAACTGAGGGGAGGATAAAGTTATTCATTTACAAACGCAGTCAGTCGCGGGTTTGATGCGAGATATTTGTCTAGGCGGAATTTAAATGAATCAACGGTGCTGCAGTCTATAACGTCTCGGGGAAGCCCATTCCACAGTTTGACAACTCGATTGAAGAAGAAATTCTTAGATTCGTGCGAGTTAAAAAGATTTACCAATAATTTGCAACCGTTTCCCCGCGGGTAATTAGATTGGTCGATAGTGAAGTACTTACTACAGTTTCATATTGTGGATGCCTTTGCTGATTTTGAACACTTGAATTAAGTCGCCTCTTAATCTGCGCTGGGTTAAAGGAAATAGATTTAATTCTCTAAGACGCTCTTCGTATGGGTTTGTTCTTTAGGCTAGGTATCATTTTGGTAACTCTACGTTGAACTCGTTTCTAAGCTTGTTTATATCTTTTTGGTAATAAGGGCACCAGGATTGAACGCAGTATTCCAGAAGAGGGGCGGACTAAGGAATTGTAAAGGGTTAGGATAACTTCTTTGGACTTATGCTCAAATGACCTGCCTATAAAGCCCAATTATTTTGTTTGCCTTCTTAACAACTTCTGAACATTGTTGACTCGGTTTTAGGTTACTCGATATTGTTACTCCCAGATCAGTTTCTCTGTTTACATTCTTAAGCTGAGTGCCATTCATCGAATAGTTTTTTTCTCATTTAGGTATCCGACATGTAGTACTTTACATTTATCCGCATTGAAACTCATTTGCCAAATTTGGGCCCAACATGACAATTTATCTAGATTGTGTTGCATATCGTCAACTTGTTCTTTTGAGAGTACGCTATTTGCAATTTTTGTATCGTCAGCAAATTTTGAGATTGTGCAGGTGAGACCCTCATCTATGTCGTTGATGTAAATTAGAAAGAGAATTGGTCCTAGTACCGATCCCTGGGGTACCCCGCTACTTACATTGGTCCATTTAGATGCCTTACGGTTATGACTACCCTTTGCTTTCTGTTGCCGAGCCAATTTTCTATCCATTTCAACACACCGTCTTGTATTCCATGCGCATTTAGTTTTAGCAGTAACGTTTGTGGGGTACTTTGTCAAAGGCCTTTTGAAAATGAAGGTATATATAATAGCTACAGCTTTACTCTCATCGTAGAGGTTGAGGATATCGTGGAAGAAGTCTAAGAGGTTTGTTAAACAGGAACGTTTTTTACGAAAGCCGTGTTGAGTATCTTTAAGTATGTTATTTTCCTCTAAGTGATTTACGAGTCTGTCTCGTATGACCGTTTCTAGCATTTTACATACAACTGAGGTTAAGCTAATTGGACGATAGTTACTGGGTAGGGATTTGCTGCCTTTTTGAATATCGGTGTTACGTTGGCTAGCTTCCACTGATCAGGCATAGTTTCCAGACTGCAAGGATTTATTGAATAGTAATGTCAGTGGTTTGGAGAGCTCATTCTTAGCTTCCTTTAGAACTCTAGGCGAGATTGTATCAGGTCCTGGCGTTTTTATTTACCTTGGAGTTTATCTAAACATTCAATACTTCTCTCTCTGTAACGGTGATATTGCTTAGAACATCTGAATTATCAATCTGAATCGGTGATGGTGTAGGGATATCACTGAGGTCTTCTGTTGTAAAAACTGATGCAAAGAAGGTATTGAGGGCATTACTCATTTGTACTTCGTCTTTGGTGTATTCTCCTTTTTCATCGACTAACGGTCCAACAGTTGAAGTAACTACTTTTTTCTTTCTGATATAACTATAGAATTCTTTCGGGTTTGTTTTACTTTGATTCGCAAATATGTAACTCTAAGGTCTTTTTACTTTGCTTAATTAACTGTTTGGCTTTGCGTCGTAGCTCTACAAATTTCAGCCGTTCAATGAGGGCATGAGTTGGTGGGGGGGGGGGGGGGATGTGTGGGGGTATGTTACGCATATACAGTATGGTAGGAACAGATAAACCATAATATTGAAAGCAGAGACAGACAAAGAGCCCTCAAAACAAGAAGTGAAAACCATGCACACAATTAGTCACACCAATTATACCACCAGAAGTACCCCAGACCAATAATTATAACCACACACACACACACACACACACACACACACACACGCACCCAGTCGTAAGCACAGACACCGAGAGAGAAAATCCAATTTGAATATTAATGAACAAATTTGGTGTGGAACAATTAGTATCTGACACCGGTTGGACTCGAACCTGCTGAAGGATTTGTACGCTACCACCCAGCAATTACCGCTCGTACCTGCATATTACACACCCTTCAGAATATAGAGGGAAGGCATTACGATATTACGGAAACTAGAACTGGTATCACATAAGAACTTTGATAGTCAACATTTCTCTGGTAACATTTCAGTGATATATTGCACTGGTATCGAGAACTAGATTGAAGATAGATTGATTTGGGTGACTTGATTGTTGAAAACGTTTACCTCATAAACTTCCAGACTACCGTTGAGCATAAATGTTGACAGAAAAAAAAACGTTGATGTGTTTTTATATATATGTTATTATTACCTGCTTAAAATGCATTACCCTAGTAAGCCTATGCAAGCTACTCCAACATTTCACCGTAAAAAATAAACGCTTTATTGATACAAAAATGCTACCATAAAAAGTGTTTGATTCAATTAGGTTTGCTAATTTGAACACGTAAAATTGAAAGGCGTATTATGTTATCATATTTCTATAATTAGTTCAAATTTACAGTATACTTTCATATTAATTACCCACATATTTGTCTAATCTATTATATTGGCGTAACACTAGCTTGGTTAACATGGACAATGTATAGTTTCTAGTGCTGGGAGATGATTAACTTGGTCCAGGGTACAGAGCCACTGGCCAACTACAGACTAGTTTCCCTTTACTAATTCCCGTATTGCCAGAACCGTACATTAGCCTACCTTAATCACAACTGCTCAACAATTAGCCAGGAATTCATAACTAACCATTATTTGTCAGCCAGACAAATTAGTCTCAGTCTAAATTTTCTGCGTGTTGATAGCGATTTATTTCTAATGTAGGCTACTGTACAATTGTTCATAAAAGTTCGTCAACTAAGTGTTATGCAACAGAATGGTGGACATACATCTCGGCTTTAGCAATAAGAGCCTTCACAGCGGCTGCATGCTTGACATATTTTCTCCGATTCCTTTGATTTACGGCTAGCTATGGGCGACTGTGGTCAATCCAAAATATTGCTAGGGCCCATCAATGTAATTTATAAAATATTGCTTTTTCTTCTTGTAATTCTTAGATGGCATCGTTGAGCAAATATTAGCATTTGATTGAGCTCAGCAAGCATGTGTGTCCATATGAAGCCACTTATCACTCGAACACAAAAACATCACCAGGTTGTTCCCTGCTGAACTTTTCGCCTCCCTACAGCTAAGAGAGGTAAACCTGCTCCTACACCAACGCCGAGGAGTGTCTCTCCCCTTGAATCTACACCTACACCCGGTAAAGATTGCCAGCTGCCTAGCTTCATGGGCGTTATCACCCAGGACCTTTGGTGGACCTTGCACCAGGAGTTGTGCTTCCTGATCATATCTGTATAGTTAATCCGTCTATTATAGGTAGGCCAAAATCTTGACCACTAACCTCTATAACTCATAAACGACTAGAGTAATCAGACTAATATTTCTACTATTTGGGAAGGGCCAGCTAGGAAATGGGTGGTGAAAATTATAACCCATTTGTGCCATCCCTTTTTGAGTTACAGAAGTTAGAGCTCACGAATTTATGGCTATCTAAATTCCACATATCGAACGAAGTTTTATGAATGTCTTAGCAATACAAATGTTTGTTTCATGTTCGTATTAGTTCTCCAGTCTTGTATTCCCGGCACTGTGAATATCCCACTCATTAATCTTATATGCCTAGATCACCAGATAAAGAAGTGTAAAGTTAGACATTTTTTGGAGTGAAAATAATTCTGCTACTTGTCCATCCCACACTCACTACAGGGGTCACAAGTGCATATCTAATCCACTTCTTTCTCAGCCCCACACCGAGGAGGAGGAAAGGAAGAAAGCTTGGAATAAGACTGAGGGTAATGTGCCGTGTCTAAAGTCTCAATTACTGTGCCCCCGGGTCTCCAAAGCTACAAATATCGCTTCGGGGTAGTTAAAGTTCTCGACACTATGCTTGGCCTCCAGTGAACTTTAAAATAACATTTACGGTCTTCAAAGAGGTGGTTATATGATGGAGTTCACTAACAATAGGCAAGGTTCTAAATTAAAGTAGGCTCCCTATACATTCAAAATTAATGACACTTTTATTCGCGATAAAAACAAAACAAAATAGGCGTAAAATTTAGTGTAGAATAGGAATTCAAACGCACGATTGCCAATGTGAGCACATTGGCTATCTTACCCCAGCTATAAGACCAGGTAAATATGCAATTTACTAATGGGTGATTATGTGTGTGTGTGTGTGTGTGTGTGTGTGTGTGTGTGTGTGTGTGTGTGTGTGTGTGTGTGTAATGTCAATCAGATAAGATCAGATAAAAACAAGGGTCAGGATACCCAAAATTGTTGTAGTTTACGACATAATAAGAGTACAAACAGATTTGTCCCATGTTATCATATTACTCTTCTTCCTCCTCATATTCTTTAATCTTCTCCTTCTAACCTCCTACTCATCCTCCTCCTCCTCCTCCTTATCATCCACCTCCTCCTCTTCCTCCTTCTCCTCCGTCACCACCTTCTTCAGCAGTGGTCTGGCATGCCGTTCCGCCCGGGGTAACAAGCGAGGCCCACGGGTTATCAAACTACAACACGACAGACAGGGTTATCATTTTGTTATAATGAACGGCCAATTCCCTCTCCTTCTTCGTCGGTGGGATTGATAAAACACACCTTACAGTGCACAACAAATGGGTCGATTTATTTAGGTGCAGTGGGGTGGCTAGTTCTCTTTCGTGTTCTGTGTGTGCGGTTTTTGTTTCTCTCTCCTTCTTCTTTTCGTTATTATTATTATTATTATTTTTTGTATTATTTATTATTATTATTTTTTATTTAGGGGGGGTCCCTTGACCTCCACCAAGCTTTTAAAAATGCCCCTAAGACTCCCCTTTGAGGTAAGTGTAATTTAGTATAGGAAGAACCGGCCTTCGGTTGGGACATTTTGCTTCCGAAAAATGTACAAATTTATCTCAATGGGGGGTCTTGGGGGTATTTTTTAAGCTTGATGGAGGCCTTGAAAGGAAGTTAAAAAAGATAATAAAATAATATATAAATCTACAAATCAATACAAAATCTACCCTTAAATTAAGTGACTAACAAAGACATGCAATCTCGTCAGTTAACAAGCCGCTGATCATGGCTAGGCAGGTGTTGTGACGAGTGGTTGTAAGCTTTGTTGAATACTATATAGTATATAACAACAAGAGATGCACGAGTAACACGGTAACGGCAGTTGTTAAGTGTGATCAATAAGGTAATATCAACCAGGTGTTATGACAGAGTCAAGGGTATTGCCACCGCCAACACTGCCACAACACTGAGCGGTCAACAGTCAAAGTACAATACAGTATTTTGTTTATAGGTGGCGGTGGTGGTGGTGGTTACGATTACGACACTACCACCACCACTATGACTCCCCCTCCACCATGACTCCCTCTACCACCACCACCACCTCCATGACTCTCTCCACCACAACCACCACCACCGAGACTCCCCCTCCACCACCACCTCCATGACTCCCTCCACCACCACCACCACCATGACTCCCTCCACCACCACCAAGACTCCCCCTCCACCACCACCACCATGACTCCCTCCACCACCACCACCACCACCACCAAGACTCACCTCCACCACCACCACCACCATGACTCCCTCTAGCCTGTCTTGCTTGACCTGACCTGCTGGCCTTCTGCTTGGTTTCCCCTGGAGGTCATCGGTAAGTCATGACTGCCTCGGGTCACCTCCAGTATGGTACGCCCTGAGATACACCCCGACAAAGAACTTTAGTCGTGCGTATGTTTGTGTGTGTGAATTTTACGCTGACTATAACATGAGCGTATTTTTCAGCATATTTCTTCTGCAACGATAGTTTGGACACTTTTGAATTGAAGCTTCTTAAGATTTCGGCCAACTACAATGCTCTATCTTCAGTGTAGTCATCGATAATATTGCAAATGGATCCCGAAATATAACCAGTATAACATTGTCGATCGGAAGTTCCCGGGAAGATGTGTGGTGTGACTCCACCTTGGCCATGCCATATAAGGGCCTGGTGGAGCGGTGATGACCCCGCTGGTGCCCGCCTTGACCTTTGACCTTACCTGCCCGGCACATATAAGTTAGTTAGTTAAAATAGGCTATCACCCCTTCTGGATTATCAAGCCAGCACACACTAAGTCAAGAATATCGTCAAGACTGGAGACCATTTTCGAGAACTCCAATCCCTTGGCCCCTACAGTTATGAGTAAGATATGCGGTCTTAATAGATTCAGGTTTGTAGTCACCGAAAGATGTTAACAAGATATTTAACTAGCAAACTGTTTCAGTTAGTAGCAGTAGATCTCAACCAGTACCAAGTCGACCATGGCTAACTAAATGTATGTCAACCTAACTCTACATCACCTACCTAACCGTATTGGTTGAGTTGACACTGAGTAAGTAGCTATTGTATTAACTCAAATTAACAAAGTTGCCTTAGTTTTAGTTCGCAGTCATAAGGTGTGTCTTGACTTGAGTTTTATACCCCCGTATGTTAGAACCACACCAAAGTTCTTCCCTAACTCTGTATCGAACGAAGGTAATACAACTGAGTGATAATTTGTGATAAAGGGCTAAATGTAATTCAGTTTCAGAAAGATCACTATTTATTTTCGGTCTTATGCAAACTCTTCATTTAATCGGCGGGAGTGTTACTGTCCCTATTACCAAAAATACTAAATATGATCAAATCATAAATAAATTGGAATTGCACCTATAGATGTATCAAGCTTTACGTATGATCTCTTATTGTTTTCAATATTTTGCAATTGCTTCTCATAACAGGCGGGGAGTGTTATAGCCTACCCTGTTCCAAATAGGTAGGTCAGAAATCTAATAGTATTGCTGTGATATAAAATGTTTGCCAATTTATCGACGTTAGTAAACTATCTTGTATATTTCTGTCCATTATTGTTTTTTTTTCTTTTACATGGCTATAGATTGGATGTCCAAATTATACCAAAAAACAAGCCAAGTAAAAGAAAAATTACAAGAAAAGACAAATAAACAAGGTAGTTTATTACAAAGAACGAAACTGTATTGTGTATATCAAGAAAATACGGGTACAATTGTATCAATTCAATTAAATTGACTTCAAGACGTACAGTTTGCGTCATAATATGTCTGGTTGCGGCCTTGGTGTGAACACTTACCGACTCTCACATAATTCTTGCATAATATTCCTGGAAAAGGTTTATTCAGCCTGTGACTTCAGCTCTTAATTGCTTGTTGTGTGTTCAAGTGTGGTATATAAAGTGCAAGTTGAATGTTTCTATACTATTGGAGTGGCTGTGGTTATGAGTGTTGTCTGTAAACCTGTGTAATCAGCTCGATCATGCCGATCATATGGCAAATACAACACTGGTCTACTAGACCTTTGATGTCCACCATTATAGAGAAAGGTTGGGAGGCCATTTGGGGTAAGTTTCAAATATACTCAACCAGTGAGGATCGAACTCGTGGCCTTCTGCATGTGAGGTATGCATAATATGGATACCTGTACGCAGGCTCTAAATATGTTCATGGAAATTTCTTTCACAAGTTAGGCCTATTATTCTTTATTCATCCTATATATTCAAACATCAAAACTCTAGGGAACGATTATAGTTGAATGTGTGTGTAAATGTATTTGAAAATGTAAATTTCTTTTATGTGTGAGCACATCATTGTTCGTATGCGTGTTGTGAGTGTTGCGAAAAGACTAAGTTTACGCTTAAATATGCGTTTTCTCTCACGTTCAGTTCAGTATCACACGGCTGAGGTTTGGGGGTAACTAATTTGTTTTACGGAAAACGCTACTTAAATGTATTTATTTATATATTTAAATAGGCTAATAATGTATAAGTTATTTTCCTAATGATGCCTTAGAATTTAAACTTGCGGTATTTTGTACCTATAAATTAGTTAGTTGAGTTTATTTGTTGGGGAGATTGTAGGCACCAATCGAGCAGAGTAGTAGCCTACACAGGGAGGCCACATAGGCATATGATAAGGAGTTGCTGGAACTCCTGTTTCATTTGCCTGACTTCCCCCAATGTTTCTAATTGTGCCTCACCTACACAGAGAGTAATCCAGCTTACTCTCGTAAACACTTCCTCCTATTTATTTTACTACACTTAACAAGCACACTTTCCAACACACTAAACTACCTTAAACTACACTACTTAACACTACTTAAACTACCTCTAATGCCCCTTGAATTGTATTTTCTATCACTCTTTCAACCTTGGGGGGGGGGGGGTTTACTTGGATAAACTGTATGCATGCATGTATGTGTAGGGCTATTCTATTAAGCTTGCAGAGGATCTATGGGAGTTAATATCACCAAACTAATGGGTCAAAACGTCTTGAAATTGCCAAACTAATGGAGCAAAACAGGGGTAGTCCATAAAGTTCCCTTTCACTTTAGATAGTGTTAAGTCCACACTACAGCCAAATGACAGTCATACCACACCACACCACACCACACCACACCAGTCATACAACAGATTGTTTCCACTCTTATAAGGTATTGATTAAGAAGAATAAATGTCGAAAAAAGGCGTTCGTACGAATTTATAATAATAATAGTAAAAATAATAATAATAATAATAACAATAATAATAATAATAATAATAATAAAGAGAAAGTGTTGCGTAAATGAAACACATCTTCTTGTCTGTATACGTGGATGATAACAATAGCTGAGGTGGCCAGTGGAAGAGCAGTGATAAGAGGCACGGTGATTATCTTACCTGGTCAAGGGGACAGGTAGATTGAGGGCACGCAATTCGGGCAGTAACCAAATCGGCCTCATCTGAAGTGGTCGTTGTGGCTTGTCCTCAGAAATCCCGAAATTTCTTATTGCATCGCCTGCTTCTCATCAAAACTGCCATATCGTTCTCCCGCAGAGGAAAGCGTGTGGCGATCGTGTTTGCTACTCGCTACGTTAACAAAAATATATGTTTACAAGAACCTTACCAAAACCATACAACACGGAGTAATACTACCTCACCACCCCAGCACATCACACATCATACACTATACCACACTGGCACACCACACTGCATACACTACACCAGCACACTGCATAACATACATCACACCACACCACACCAGCAAACCTCACCATACCATAAATCGGGAATGAGGTGCTGAGGCTTCGTAGAGATAATGAAAACCAGATTATGGGTGGTGGTCCTCCTCCTGTGTGGTGAGTAATGATTGTTTGCCATTTATATTGTGATAATGCTCGGTTTTCAATAATACTCTCGGACAGGTCCATTCCATGTTCTACCATTACTTACTTTAACTAGAGGGGCATTCGATAGAGCGGATACCTCCGCCTATGGTGGCTTTGTCACAACATAAGCTTAATGGCACAGCAATGACACCAGTGTGACATATGATCCGGATCGCCTCCTAAATTGGATCACTTGTTCCTTGGCAAATATACTACCAGTATCTGCCAACCAAATTTCGTAATAATCGGTTCATAACTTTGTGAGATATCTTGTTTATAGACAAACATAAAATAAACGGAGGCGAAAACGACCAATTTCGTTGGCGGAGGCAACTAGTATAAGTAGAGCATCGTAATAAACTATATAATGTACCGGGTATCTACCATAATTTATTTTAACAGAGATAATTTAATGTGGTGATGGGCTGGTCTATCAGAGTGAGAGCTGAGCAATCTCTGCCATACCCATAGCTTACTCTGACTGTTCCTTTTACTTATATGTTTTCTAGATCTCAAGTGACGGCGTCTTTTCCGTGGATTGACCTCCCAATCTACCAAGATTGGAAGCCAAAGCGTCACATTTTTCTTTTGCCCCTCAACTTTCTCTTCATAATTGCTGAGGGGCACAGGGTCCTGGATGGGGCTTTGGTTTCCCGGGCGTTTCCGCACCCTCCTCAGCTCCCCGCCATGGAGTGGCTTCGGTCACCCAGGCTTTATTGTGGTCGGCAGGGAGGGTTCTGTGGGGGCGCTCGGTTATGGCCTTGGCCTTGCTCGGGGCCTTGGGGCTGTTCGGCCAGGTAGCTTGGGGAACAACAACAACAACAACAACAGAGATAATTTAATCTAATCTGACTAATGTTGTCGAAATAATTTAACAATCTTAGCTAATTTAACCTGATATATTCCAACTAACCTTATTATGTTTTAATGTTTATTATCTACGTACCTAAACCTAATCTACTCGAACCAAATGGTTACTTAGTACTATTGTACACTCTGATGCTATAGTCTATAGCCCACTCATAAGAATGCGTAGACTCCTATATTTTTGTGTATGCAATTATAACTATCTGAATTGATTTTTGGGTAGAGCTTGTTTTTCAATTAATAGTATATATAGTTTTGTAGTTGATGTATAATTTTGTTTTTCCGGGTCCAGATATATACTTCCATAATTGCAAATACTGTAGGTGAAGTCCACGCATATTTATGAGTGGGCTATAGACTATGGCATCAGAGTGTACTTACTAAATCTTAAGTAACCAAACCTTATCTGCTCTAACAATACTATATACCGGCACAAACACCCTACCCTAACTATGACTAACCTAGAATAATAACAGACGTATTATAAAGTATGAGGAGAGCGAATGAGTCCTTCACTGTTCATTTATACGTAAAGTCATTCACAAAGAAAATCCTGGATTGCTCCATTTTGTCCTTTTTTCAATTCTGCCCTTTCGCGACTTGACTATGAAATTGTTATATCAATATACCGTAATTGTAATTATATCGATTATCGCCCAAACAAACCAAATGTACAGTATATCATACTGGTTGTATTTACATAACTGTAGTCCATTCATTATAGGTAGACTAGAAACCGTTACCCTTAACCTCTGCAACTCAAAAAGGGCTAGAGTAAATGGGCTTTTAATGTACACAACTTATTCCCTGGCTGACCCTTCCCAAATGGTACACACATTAGTTCGATTACTTTAGTCGTTTCTGAGATATCGAGGTTAGGCATAGTCTTAAAAATTACAAAGAAATTACAAAGAAAATCGCCAAATTAATGGGGCGAACGTCTTAAAAACTAAAAACTAATGGGGCTATATCATGAGGGAGAAGGAGGCCCAGAAATAAGACACCCCCTCACCTTCAGCTAATCAACTAACATTTGTGTAGCATATGCATAATCATGTGAGGCATTTTTTACAATACATGATGATTTATGATAAGTCAAATAATTATATCAATACTAGTACTGTCTATAATGTTGAAAAGAGTTTCTTAGGCACTTTCCAATACCAATATTTGTGGGAAACTTGATCAATGATAGGATTATGTGAAAAGCAATTAGGTTCATACGGTAAGTTAGTTAATAGCTATAGAGGAGGCCCATAGAGAATATTCTATGGAAACTTCTATCTATCTATCTATTGCCTGACGCCGTTATCCCCGAAGGGGTGGCCACGAACGAACCGCCCCCATGCACCTCTGTCCCCAGTCCGTCGACGCCCCTCCCCCCAACTAGCACCGCCCTCGTTCATGGAAACTTACCAACACTTTAAAAAGCAGGTCAGTCTACTTGCATTGGCTTTTAAATTAGCTATGTGATTAGATAAGGTATAATGCAAGATACACAATGTTATAGATTACGGTAGTAATTGATATTATATATGAACCTTTCAACAACAAAAAATGATGCCCCGATTGGCTCTATAGAGTGTGTGTGTGTGTGTGTGTGTTTTAGCCATTTATGAAGAGTATGGTATATGGTTTCAATGATTCCAGTGTTCTGTATGGCCCTTTGACCTCTTTAAGTGAACCTCTTGAGAACGGTCGGAATCTTATCTTTAAGTATCTCTGGTTCTCAGTGGGTTAATGTGCCGGTACCTTATAGATTGTTGATTGAGGCCATATTCTTAAAATCAGGAAGGGAGCCACTATTTACCATTACTTTATTTAGTTAACCCTTTGGATTATGACGCATTTCGACCATTTATTCTGGCTATCATTGGAATATTTTAAACAATTTAGGAAGGTTCTGTGGGAATGACAAAAGTAAAGACTACCTCAATTAACCCTCTGACTTCCATACACCCATCTAAATCTGAATACAATTGTCTAAAAAAGCCAGAAAACAGAAACGAAATGCATATCGGATCTTCTGAGGGTTAATATGGAGATTTATTACATATTACAAATGGCTTGTATTAATTTAGTATACATAATTATAGCTGTACAGTAGTTAACAATCATGAGAATGTATTATAGGCATTATATAATAGTGCACGATACATTAGTCTCAAAACTTATAATATGATTAAAGATAGAAGCCAGTTAGTCCAAACCATTGAACCCGAGCATCAGCAGTGGTCAGTTGTTATCAGCTGTTATCTGGTGTTGGGGCTACACATGAGCCTGAGGAACCCCCTAGGAGATGTTAGGGACCACTCGTATTCTTAACCAAGTGGGAAGGGTGTAATTATATATCGACCAATGACTGAGTGATGGCTTTTGAATGGATATGTCGTTCATCAATGCGAATTAAGAATTATCTTTAAAAATCAAGTGAGTCAGCACTCCTAACCCGTTTCGTATTTCTTATATGGGTATTATTAGATTATTTTATTAAGAATAGGAAGGAATATGGAAGTTCGAAGGGTACTTGACACATATTTGACTAACTCCTATGGAGCCTTCCTATGCTGTATAAAAATGTCTAATGATAGCCAGAATAAAAATTATGTAGAAATACGCCATCATACTGAATGAGAAGTAAGGGAGAATCAGCAAATACATAAATAAATAAATAAGGAAGTAAAACGAAAAGACACCCACCAAAAGCAGGCAACACCTCACACAGTCACCAATCTTCCACTAGCCCCGGAAATCGTTGGCTGAATTTAGGTTTGATATAATTATGTTCACGGCAAGACAGTTTCATGAGAACATCTGAGGTGAAGATCTTGAAACTGTTCTATAAAATTAAAAAAGTGTACGAAACCTCTACTCTTCTTGACTAATGTGATAACCAAACATCTGCTATCTCCCTCGGCCTACTTTCTTATCTATTATTCGATTATTCTGTTTTGACCTATACACTCTCTCTCTCTCTCTCTCTCTCTCTCTCTCTCTCTCTCTCTCTCTCTCTCTCTCTCGCAAGTATTTATGATTCACATGAGGAAGAAGTACTGTAGCTTGGTCGCTCTCTATCCAAACTGCTCAGATATCCGCATGTGTTAACTTACACGTCTCTATGTCTGATGGACAATGCATTTGCGTATGCAATATACTCGGGCTTCATCTAAGTCGCATATGATTTCGTTGATAAGATTGGATAAATATTGTACTGTACCAAGGTTATGAAACTGTAGATAGTCAGCTGTTTGTTGACAATAAAAGAACAATTACTATTACTCCTATAGATAAAACCATCTCTATACACGTGAAAGATAATTCAATTTGGTTAATGCCTCTATTGCAGTTAAGCCTGCAATCTTAATATAATGTCGGAGTAGAGGCTGTGTTTTAACAAAGCTGTGTTGATTCACTGTGATTGATTAATTTGTCCATCATTAACCACTTAGCGCACAGGAAAGCCCTTTCTGGGATACTTAAAAACTTCCTGATCATCAAAGGTGCTTAGAAACCTTTAGCTTAGTTACTTCAACCTCTGCAGTTGTCTTTAAGCGAGCTGAAAAAAAAAACACAAATTTTGGAGAGATAACCCCATGCGCATGTAAGAATTAATTAAGGGGCTAGTGCTTGGTTTTTTGGTCTATATTTGTACATGTTTTCTATATTTTATAGCGTCCTCGCTAGACCTCCATCAAGCTTAAAAAAAACACCCCCTAGAACCCCTTTCAAGATATATTTGTACATTTTTCGGTAGAAAAGTTGCCTTCTGAAATTACAGGCTCGCTATCGCTCGCCAGGAAAAAATCGACACCTAAATGGCACGAAAGGTCTTAATATTGGCAAAGAAATGGGGCGAAAGGTCTCAAAATCGCCAAATTAACCCCTTCTGTACCGGCACGTCTTTTTCAATTTCATCCTAGCTATATTTAGAGGATTTTGTGCAGTTTAAGAAGGATCTGTGGTCGTAAAAAGGGATAAGAGAGATAGTTTCAATCCTGATAATTGTTGGAGGTCCTTTTAAAGCTCGATAAAATCGTCTAATAACAGCCACAACAAAATTAAAAAGACGGTACCGGTACTGAAAGGGTTAATGGAACGAAAGTCTTAAAATCTCGAAACTTACATGCTAAACATGAGAAAAGGGGGTCCAGAAAAGGGGGTCCAGAAAAATCGAATACCTCCTCCTTAAGGAAGTCACGAAGGGCATCTGTGCGAGGATTTCGATGAATTTATCTGAACATTATGATGTCAATAAATGGCTTCCAAAATCAAAGTTGGCGCTACCTTGAGTTTTCGAGATACCCAAGAAAATCCTATAGGGTTTGATTTATATGAATACTCTCTCCGGCTATTTTTGATTGACATTTTATTCTGGCAGAATTTCGGGGTGGGTGTGGGGGTGGGGGGGGGGGGGGGGGGGGGGGGGGGGGGGGGGGAGGGGGGGGGGGGGGGGGGGGTGGGGGGGGGGGGGGGGGGGGGGGGGGGGGGGGGGGGGGGGGGGGGGGGGGGGGGGGGTGGGGATATTGCATTAGTGTCGGGAACCAGACCAACGAGTTTTCCCTCTATATTTTCCACACACAACCATCAAGGTCTGCGGCGAACTATTGATGTTGACTGTACACTGACTGCACTCTTTAACCCTTTATGTACCGGTCACATCCTTTTCAGTAGGTTCGGGCAAATACTAGACGATTGTATTCGGCTTAGGAAGGATATCTACCAAGGTAACCGACTATCTTAATTAACCCGATTAGCTACTCTACATCCTTCCTAAGCTTCCTAAAATCGTCTATAATTAAAATAAAATAGACGTCACCGGTACAGAAGGGGTTAACCGCGGAGTCAAAGGTGGCGAAGACGGGTGATGATGATAAGAGATGCACTGTGGACTCTCTCCCCCCCCCCCCCTCTATGATGCCGGTGCCAGAGATAATCGGTGTGACGTCACTGGCACACGCGGATATGGAGCTTGGGTGGAGAGAGGGTGGCATGTCAGCCGTAACTCTATCTGGTGCAATGTCTCGGGGATTGTCATATTGTTTATATTATTATTGAGTTTTGTTTGCTGTTACCATTTTCGATCAATATTCTTATGACCAAAATAATAATATTTGTAATAATAATAATTTAAGTTTTGTAGCGTCAGTAAGTGAACAATTCGTTTATATATCCGTGGAGTTACTACAATACGAGGTACTATCACTGGATACTACTGCGACGAAGTGCGTACCCCTTGAACTGAACCCACTACAATTCCATACTTACCTTAATTGCATACTCTACCAGATCATCTAACTATGCACTACATCTGTGTAATATAACCTTCAGTCAATACTCAGAAACAAAGTTACTGGTTTTATATCAAGCTCGTGTGATACTTAAAACCAAAGCCTACACCCTTCACACATGAACTACAATTAAACCCCTTTAGGATCATGTTTTTTTTTGTTATTATTCCTGCTAAAACTAAGCTATTTCATATAGCTTAGGAAGAACTTCTAGCAATCAAAGAGGTAATGGTATGCTAAAAGGGTTGACAAATGACATTAGTTTGCTTTATTTAGGCTATTATTATTACACTTGTAGCTGTTGCTTGATAGTAATGGAGATCACAGTGATGTATTCAAATATTTAGTATAATATATATTGTTGATTACTAGAACACAGAATAGGAAGGCCTAAGCTATACGTGTGCTATTCAGGTTAATTTTGGAGAGATCCGCAGAGGGTTTTTCTTAGGCATCATGCTGTCTGGGGCAAAACCTTCTCTGTAAAACTTGTAAGTGAATAATATAACACAGACACTGAAACAAAACTGGTACACCTTGTATAAGTATTTATTTGAACACAGTTTATAAATCATTCTCATTTGGCATTCAGTATGGAACGCATACTAAGAATATATCATAAATGTTCCAAAAGCCTGAAAATATTCGCTGCTTCGAATTGTTACGCAAAACTATCAGTACATGCTTATTTTGCCTACCAGTTTTGTCACTGTCTAATTATTATGATTCACAAACATGATTGTTTAAGTGTATAAGCTAGAATTGTGTGGGTGAAGATGGAGAAAGTTAGTTATTTTACGGTTACTACATCCTACAGTATAGATAATCTAGAATATTGTCAATCATGTCATAGATTGTTCTACTTTACACTTATATATATTATTATTATGATCGTGTCTTAATATGATCAGAAGATAATGTCCATATACTTTACATGAACCCATAGCTGTCTTAAAATAGTATCTTACCTGGGTTATCTTAGTTGCTATAGAACGTAGTCACCACCGTCACTCATAATTTCCTAAGCCGAGTACAATCATCTGCAAGTAGTAAAAATATAGTAAGGATATTGTTCTTTATTAATTTCTACACTTCTTCTCTTCTTGCAGGGGTAGGGGTGGATGTAGCATGGGGTGCGTGTAGATCGGACGAGTACCAATGTAAACAGAGCTTAGAATGTATCAGCTCTGACTGGGTCTGTGACGGGTTTGAAGACTGTACAGATCGAACGGACGAACCACCCCATGTTTCCTGCGAAGTAAGTCCAGTTGTCCTACATATTCTTTATAAAAGTGTTGGTGACAAATTTGTTTTGTCCCAACTTAAGTGTTAAGCTTTGATAAGAGTTAATCAGAAATTACCATATATTGCCGTGGGCATAATTACAGTATATTAAGTTACACTTTCCAGGCATTTTGGCTCGATCCTCCCTTGACTGGCCCTGTCACTCTTTCAACTCTGGGGGAGGCACTCGTCACAGGCAGTTCTTCCTTTTGTCTCCCTCAGTCATATATATATACTGTATATGCATATATATATATATATATATATATATATATATATATATATATATATATATATATATATATATATATATATTATATATATATATATATATATATATATATATTATATATATATATATATATATATATATATATATATATATATATATATATATATATATATATATATATATATATATATATACAGGTATATATATATATATATATATATATATATATATATATATATATATATATATATATATATATATCCTTGGTTGGTGCATGACACAATAATCATTTGTAATCATCTAAAAAGACAATAAACACATATTATTACTACATGCTAACAATCAGCTCATGGGGGGTGTTTTTCAAGACCTCTGCGTGCCATTTCACCTCCTTTACAAGGACCAGGAAGTTCTTAATTTGTGTTTATCCTTCATTATACACCTCAATTAAGTTATTCATGAAAAAATGCAGAATACCCCAGAGCTGGGGATGCCATATATATTATATCTTGATGCTGTACGAGTTTAAATCCAGGGTAAAGTTCGTATGTTTTACACATCTCATTAGGCCCACACTTTCCTAAAGATAGTATGGCTTTGTTTGAAGCTGTAGATCACGTATACCCTGCTCATTATAGGTAACCCCAAATCATAAACTATATCACCTGTAAAAACAAATGGACTAGCTAGAGCAATCGCGATAACATTTATACCATTTGGGAAATTTCTACCAGAGAATAGGTGTAGTAAGCTATAACCCTTTTTACCCAGCCTTTTTTAGTTACAGACGTTAGAGATAACGATTTCTGCCCTACCTGTAATGAACAGGGTATAGCTACACTTGCCTGGTATCAGCACATCCTCAGTTATGTTTTATTTGTAATTGTTCACAAACTTGCATAACTCTTATTGAAATTATATATATTTAATTGTATTTCTTTAAGCAAGTGAACAGTTTTCCCGAGCAGGAAATCATGGGTTGAACAACAACTACTATGCCTTGTTCCAAGTAAATGGGACAAAGCTCTTGAACATTAACCATAATAACTCCAAAAGAGCTAGGGCAAATGAACTGTGAATTTCCTCACCTGATCTTTCCCAAATTGTAGAAGTATTCGCTTGATTACTCTAGTCGTTTGTGAGTTATAGAGGTCAATGTGCAAGAGGTTTGGCCTACTAATTTGGAATAGGATATAATATATATACAGTATATATTATTATTAGGAACCTACAGTATAGCAAAACTTAGATAGCTTCATTATTTTGTACTTTCTTTAACCACAGGGATCCGAATATTACGCGAGTGCTGAAGCTGGCGGTGGGGAACAATGTGAGTATTTGTATAATGTATTACATATTCAACTAATGTTATGTTCCTGATATATATATACACACACACACACACACACACATATATATATATATATATATATTTTTTTTTTTTTTTTTTTTTTTTTTTAGTTAAGGGACGAGGTCACGAGGAGCGGAACCTTTTTACCCTGTCATAGACCTATTTTACTGTTAGGCGATCAGAACAGAGGCAAGGGGTGTGAGGAGATTGCCCAATAGTCCGAATATATCAATTATTTCGAATTTTGAAAGACCAGAATATTTTAAAATCAATGAAGACAAAATCAGAAAAATCTAATTGCGCGCCAAAATCGGCGAAGGAGAGATAGCAGATGGTGCCAATCCAATGCCTCTTTCCATCCTCAACTAATTTGCCCCAATTATCGTATAACAATGTAAGTATAGACCCATACCTATACCACTAATACCATCTGCATGATGTATTAGCCCTATTTCAATTGAATCTAAGTTCACAACATTATGAGATTAACGGCAAAGCAATAGCATGTAATCGTAGCATTTTGAGAGGCCATGGCTGCATCCGCTATGCCTTGACATTTGCGTCTAATCACGATTCTTGTTCGATGTATTTTTACTTAATTAAAATGCATCAACTACTCTAGCCAACCTAACCCATCACTAACCTTATGCAATACAATTAAGTAAACATATATCGAAATAGAAGCTTAATTAGGGGCTGTGACCATGGGCTCTGCATTTTCATGGCTACATTTGATCAGAAAGCACACCTATCTTTGATTTAATTGAGAAAGTACTACATAACTATTAATGTTGGCACCATTCTTTACTGTATTCAAGTTGCCATCTTGGTCCAGATATTCAAAGATTTTATAGCCTAGGCTAAGTTATGATGTGGTATAGCCTAGCCTAAAAGGCTTTCGCACATGCACGTCTTTCGCTACAAATTGGCAAACCCGATAAATCGTTGTGACTAACCGACTACTGACTCGTGGTAATAATAGTCACGCATTCAGCATTCCGAGGCATTTATACGAATAGTTACAAATAGCAATAGGTATGAATAATTAACCTATAAACGGCGACATTACTCTGTCTGACTGAATGATTTATTGGGCGAATGTGACGTTCCTTCCGGTATCTTGCACTGCCAGGGAAATAGATGCAATGTATGATTAGGTAGCCTCACCCCATATACCACCACATCCTCTCTTCCCCTTCCATGTGTTTCTCCGTCAACCTCCCCCCCCCCCCCCCCTTTCTACTCTGTATGTTTCCTCGCTCCCCCTCAAATACCTTCGATCCCCCTTCACTGCTCCCTTTCTCGTGACTCGACTGACTCACTCGTGAGTGTCTCACTGTGTCTGTCAGTTTTGTCACTCAAGTGTGCCTGGTGCCTCTGAAGAGAGCGGAGGTATGCAGCGCAGTCGCCCACCTTTCATGCACGATCTTCACAATAAACCAGATTTTCACTGGATTTTTGCTCTTTACACATGTTTTCTGGTTCTTCAATGTTCACATGTTCCTTATAGGCTACATGAAAAATATGTGCATATGGTGCAATAATATTGCTTTATATGGTAGATACTGTATAACAAAAAAAATCCAAATCGAAGATAAACGTGTTGCAATGGTGGCACTGTAGTAAATAGGCCTGACTCAGCCTCCTGGTTAAGAGTGAGAAACGCATCTGTTACGAGTTACAACGCATCCGCTACGAGTGTTCTAAAATTTGAATTAAAAAATCTGTGTGATAACCCGGGTTCGAATCCTGGTGGATCACATACCGGTACTGTATATGCTTTCATTAATTTCATTGGAGGTGTTTGGTGTTGTGGTGAAATTAATAAAAATAGATTTCAATGGTTTATATTTACAATCTATAAAGCACTTCTAATCGGCAATAACACCTACGACTTCTATCAGAATAGCACATAATGCCATTCAAACAGAATGTACCCAGAATGGCTATTAGTAGCTTTTAGTAGCTATGCATAGGAATACAGTATGGTTTTTTCACGCACAGAATCACCACGATTAACAACTACAGTAATCTGCTGTGCATAGCTCCTAAGAGCAACGCATTGCTACCAAAGGCCTACAAATTCCCTTTGCCGCTACGACCTGACGGCCAAATTTTGAACATGCTCACATTTTTTTGGCCCATAGCCGACTGCCCATGCATGTCCAGTATTAGTGCCGACCTCGCTACACATAACCAAGCATCGCTTTGCATGTTGATGAATGACATGCTGAATAGCATTTCGCCACTACTCGGCGCCTGACTCTTGGATGTGTGAAAGGGGCTTAATATTCATAACAAGCACTTGTAGTAAAGTAACAGTACGGTATAGTGCTAAATTATGTACCGGTATGACCTCGTAACTTGTTCATGCTTCAAAAACTTGACAGCCAGCACTGGAATTACAATTTCAGCTATCAAGGTAAGACAGGCATATGTATTGTAATTATTTTCCTGTTAGTAACATGCAGATGATAGAGTTGGCGAATGTATTTGATGATGTACTGGTATAGGACACACGTCAAATTTAGTGCTTGTGATTGTTTCAGTTACATTTATATATTTTTGTGGGTAATGGCTCAATATTTTACAACTAAAATTTAATTAAAGCTATGGTATGAAGGGATTCCATTACTTTTGCCCCTGAGTGTACTAACAAGTTTTCTGCCTGTTAGCGGCGAGTGCTGAAGCTTCTGATGATGGTCAAGAAGATGATGATGATGTACCGGAACAGGAACAAGGAGGTCATCATCACCATCATGGAGGTGGATCATCAGCAGATGACGGAGGTATGCCATCGGGGGGCGGCCCCACTCCCAGCCCCCCTGTTGAAGAACCAGGGGAGAATTGTGCTCTTAGGAAGTGTAAAGGTGAGGCATGTAGTGTTTTGTTCTTTCTCTCTCTCTCTCTCTATCTCTCTCTCATGTTTTGCATTTGAATCCTGGCTTTGTCAACATACAACCAGCACAAATAAAACAAATGCAATACTGTATTTCTTTTTGTCCCCTACAGTAGGCGGTAAGCTGCAATGGTCGGATGGTCAGACTTACAAGTACAACTATGAGACCCACAGTGTGACCCAAGCTAACGGTTCCTCACCTTCCAACACTACTCTGTCCATGTTCGCCTCGATGGCTCTCAATGTGCTGACGGCTTGTGAGATGGAATTAGTGGTGAGTAGAAAGAAGTAGAATTGAGTAGACTAGAGAAAAGAATTTGTGTTTTGTGTACTTTGGAATAGTAACTTGAAAGGTACAAGTGAGGTGCTTCACCTTCCCACAACACCGTCCATGTTTGCCACACTGGCTCTCAATGTTCTGACGGCTTGTGAGATGGAGTGGTGAGTAGAGTGAAGTAAAGTTGGTTACAGTAAGGTAGAGAATTGAACCTGAAGACATGTACAACTAACTGACGGCTTGTGGAATTAATCTGGTGGTGCATAGAGGAGGGTAATATAGAGGTTGGTAAGGTAGGGTAGAGTAAGGATGAAAATAGAAGAGGATAGAAAAGAGAAGGAGTAGGGTCTTTAGTACGGTAGTTTTGCAATCAGGGCAGAGTCACATGAACGTTTATTTGACAAATATTGCTTTGGCATCTTATCGGAGCTCTTCTACATTTGAATCAGCAATTAAACCTTTAATTGCTACAAATCTATAATTTTGAAGCTGATAGATCGGAAATGCCAGTAAATGTTGTTCTGAAAAGTGTTTATATGACTTGATTTAAAGACTAGTTGAAGATTAGCAACAAATGTGTACTTTGTATTACTTTTATGCATACCTTCATCAGGTGGAGAACCTACGGATAGAGACGACCAAGAGTGACAGCGCAGGGCAGAAGGAAACAGTCTATGATAATGCTTTCATCTCCGCTGTCACCAAAAACCCCCTCAGGTAGGTGGACAATGGCTGACATCCAGGCAAAAGCTGCAGGGTGTCAAACCAGAGCAATTTTGTTTGAAGACTTGGATGAATATAAGAAGGAATACAAGAAAATTAAGATTAAAAAGCACTGTTTTGGCCATTTTAGCATTCCCAAAGACATAATTTGAACTATAAACCATATTTTTGTCTTTGTATATACAATAATAACAACTAAAAATCATGTACTCATGACACCCTGAAAGCTGCCTTCAATCTATCCATTACTGTAAATGCCAGAAGTTCACAGATGCTTTATTTTAACTACAGTACATACTGGACAAACATATACATAAGATATGGTATAATGAATCTAAATATACAGTACAGTACCTGGATTTACTGAAAGTATTTTAAGATTAGAATGCAGTTCTGAAGTTGATATATTGCCAGGTTTGCATACCACGATGGTCTGGTGGAAGAGTTGTGTCCGGCCCCTGACGAACATCCCCACGCCCTCAATTTTAAGCGGGCGGCTGTGGCTCTCCTGCAGAACACAATGGAGCGCCTCGACCTAGACCACCACTCCTACGAGGTACTGTACAGGGCTGTCAATAGTATTTAGGACCATAGACTAGAACAAGTAAACATGCATATACTGTATAGTGCATACACTTTAAAGACTTTGAGTACTGTAATAGTATTGTATAGTCAAGAACAAAAGTGGAGTATTTCTAATATCCGCAACAACTTTGGGTCTCATTGCATAGAAGACAATGTAAGTGCTTGGTGTATATATAACATAGCTTCTATCTCAGGCTATGTCCACATCATTGCACATTCGAGGAAGGTTTGCCAATTATTATGATCGCTGGATGTCTTCTTATACAAACTTGTGTGTAGGAAGTGGTTTTTCAAGATGATTTGGCAGCCAAGTGTATGGTCCTTCTTTATCTGAGATTATGTTGTCTTGATGAGCACTGTTAGCGCTACGATAACATCTACCAGTGATGAGTTGACAAAACTATTGTACTACAGTCCAGCTGCTGAAAGAGTATCATCCTGTTTGTGCCTTTTTATTGTAATGGAAAAGGATGTTTAACCCTCTGTATCTTTGAATAATATTGATATAACCATACTGTAATGCATATACCGATATACAATACACTATATATATGAATTGGGTTATACTGTTGTCCTCATATATAGGAAGAATACACTTCCTTTGATAATGCGTGAAGATAACCTTCTGAACTGAAGCACTTGTCGTGTGAGATAACCTCAGGGGTCATAAGATAAACAAAATAACATTACACTTGTTAACACATTGCATCACACTTGAAGACTGGTATATAATTGTGAAAAAGAAACAAGCTAGAAAATCAAACAAATTGCCCCAGAATATGAAGGCGATTCATTCAAGGTCACCCCCTCGTGGATCAAGGCATCTGGCAATATATAGATATATGCGTGTGTCATTGTTTATTTGTAAGCAGTATATCTCAAGAAAATATTAATGGATTTGGATCAGATTTAGTAACTCCCTTCATTTGATATCTCAATAGAAAATATTAATTTTTGGCCAACATACAAACTCCTCCTACTAATTAATCTCCAATATTAACCTGAATTTTTTTTTGCTCAATTTCCACGAAGCAGTACTCCGTGTTTTCTTATTGATTACCGGTACCTAATGACTTCACATACACAATTTGGTTTTGTATAGTTGTACCAACAGCGATGTATGGAGTCTGAATGTACAAGAGAAAAGAAGGTTGGATGAGATGGAGATGAGCTGCTTGAGGAGTATATGTGGAGTGACACGTAGAGACAGATTGAGGAATGAAGAGCTACATAAATACATACAAGTTTAAAGACCGTTTTGTCCACAGAGAATGTGGTTACAGTCTCATGTCCTAAATGGCAGCTTTCTAGGCGGCCCTGTCAAGGGCTGCCTTTGTTGTGAAGTTCTTTATTTTGAGATCGGACCGGAGTACCCGAGCCCACGTCATTCTAGGTCTACCCCTACGCGCAGCTCCCCCCACTTTCACAGTCCTGCATTTCTTCACCCAGTTCTGATTAATAATTGGTATCAACAATATCTAAAACTTTATTTATTCGTTTCGAGTGAGATATACAAACATGTTCCTACGCTTATCCACCCTATTCAACATCTAACAGACATTAATACAGCCCAGAGCGAGCCAAACATAATGACAGCTGAGACATGATTTATTAGCGCTACTGTATATATGTTGTGTGAGGTGCATGTGGAGATGTTATTGTGCAAGCTTCTTGATATTGTCGGACCTCAGCTGGTGGGTCAAGATGTTTATATCTTATATGCCACTCCAATCACTTCTCTGATTACATGTTATTGTTTACTTTATTTATATGACTGATTCATAGTCTGGCCGGTCATCACTGCACCGACTCAGATAGTGATGAATGAATTGTATGGATGTTTTATTAGACAAGGCAGTGGGAACATTTGACTACTGTACAGACCTTGTGATGATGCTGTTGGGGTTAATCCTACTTCTTATGAATTATAGCTTTTACTCTTCTGCATCAAGGCTTCTCACAATAGATAGATAGATTATTCTCCTTTTCACATCACCCTATTCATGCCTTAACTAGATAACTGTCTGGGTAGCTATTAACAGGATTATAATAGCCTTATTCTTAAAGGGATTTGTCAATCCCATGTCAAGCTGGATATACTGTACAGTAATGAACTGAGATTTTATTTGTGAGTGAGGACATGATAATACCCATAATACCTATGTGGTCGATTCCGAATCAGTAAAGAAGTTTGAAGTAATTTTGATAAAGCATGGGGAAGACTAGAGTTGAAAGTTTGATTACAAAGCGAAAATAGACTAGTAAAAATGTTGCGTCTGCTGCCGCCGCCGTCAACACCGTGAACATCCGCAGCAGTGCAAGTACTGATACTGAGCTGGATACACAGGCCTAGTTTGCCTTTTTCCAGAGGATCTACTGTAAGATTTTCCTAAAGCTAAGAATTTATTTCTAAATACAGTAGGTAGCCTACTTTGTTTATTAAATTAAGGCAAGTTTATACTGTTCTAGTGACCATAGCGTATAATGACCTTATCCAGTGTGGTGATCTACTCAGTACTGAACAGTGATTCCATTTTAATTATATTCTGGCTAAAATATTTTGAACTTTATTAAATTTAGGAAAGACGTCTCATAGTTAAAGGGGCTACGTCGAGTGTAAGTCTCTTGTATTCTTTGTTATTATATATTTTTTATCAACACTAGATAACTGTATTAAGTGCTAAAGAAAAGAGTTACACATGCCCATTATTATCACTGACTCATCTTTATAATTTATAAGTGTACAGTACTAGCTACTTGTGCAGGCGATTGTACCGTCAATATTGTATGCCGCTCTTCACTCCTTATCTGGACAAGAAACGATGATTGTGAGATAGACTACCACGCAGTTGGGATGATAGCATTAAAGCTTTTATTCCCTAAAAACTACCACTTATAAAGGATGATATCAGTATGATAGTACAGTATTCGAGTGTTTAATCCCCGTACTATTATACTATCACGCAGTAGGGATCATAGTACTCTTAAGTGTCTATCCCATTGCTGAATGTAAAATACCTATGTGTTTCTTGTTAGATATGCTTGTTTGTGTATACCGGTACAGTACATAATGAATTACCACCCGACTAACTCCCCCCAAAGCGTCTTACTGCTACTCCTACAACTACTGCTACTTCTACTACCGTTCCCATTTTGTTAAATAACACCAAAAATACTTCCCTGTTGTTCTTATCATTGTGTTAGTTAAAGTCTGATATCCATTGAGCATATTAAACATTCCCTGACTAATTATTAGTATTAGAGTCTACCAGTATACCGCATGCATTTTATAATGCTTGTACAATAACAGTTATTTTGACAATGTCTGTAGCCTAGTCGTCAACTTTCCTCCATTTACTTTTCATATTATGTGTAAGCCTCGTTAAATTTACATATTTTGTTTCCTAGTCTATATATCATATTAACTCAATCATCTTACATCCTAAAGGGACTCTTTGCCAAATTGCCACCATTGCATCTTAATCCATGCTTGTGATGCTTGGATCAAAGATATGGGCTACCCAAGTTTTTTATTTGTTCTTTATTCACCTTTTATTACAAGTCCCAATACTCTTTGAAGTGTTGTTGCTCTATGCAGTATATTGATCTGATATAGACGAGCTGACCCAGTTTGAGTCTAAACAGGAAGACACAGGATTGAGCAAAATAAAAAAAAATCTTTCCCTCAGACTGACGTGGTGGGTAACTGTGAGATGGACTACCGTGTTGTGGGAGCGACAGGTGCCAAGCTGCTCATTCAGAAGACTCGTGACCTTCCCACTTGCACCACTCGCTCCTCCACTACATCCTTCGTGCAGGGCGTACCTTATGCCTTCGTTGGGGTCAGTATGTAGGCCAGTTTAGGTCCTATGTAACCAGGTGAAAATTGTGTTAGCTCTAGTTAATTATGATTGTGATTTTAGGTCACCATTAATTGTTCTTCAATGCAACTTTGAGCCGCCAGTGGCAGACTTTGAAATGGATTAATGATAGATTAATGCCAGTTCCTCCTCCTATGTTAATCCTTCCACCACACCATGCTGCTGAAATACATTCTTCTATGTGTCAACCAACTAACAACTTACTTAACTAAATCTATATTTTCGGGTGGTGATTGCAGGGCATCCACACCATCCCACTCCTGAACAGCAGCAGCGTATGTGTGCAGGAGGTGGCGCAGCACATGATCCAGGGGGCCAGCTGTCGGGAGGAGCACCGCCTCACACCCTTCAGTTCAGACCAGGGGGGCATTGTTACCATCATTACTCAGAACTTGGCCCTCACCTACCGTACCTTCTCTAAAGCTAAGATGGGTGAGTGGTAGGTAGAAATAGCTCTCAGTATTTATGGTAGTTGTCAAGAGGAGCACCGTCTGGCACTTTTTTGTTTTGATTGTGCCATGCCTCTTCCAGAGCTACTAGGAGTGAAAATTACCAGTTAATGGATACTGGTACATGGCTAGATAGATAAGTTAGAGATACAGTAGCTAGGTAGATAGACATATTGAGATAGAGTAGCTTGGTTGTACATTATAGACAAACAAATATATAGTGGTAGAGAGGAGCAGTGCCTCACACCCTTCAGTTTAAACCAAGGGGGCATTGTTACCATCGTTACTCAGAAGTTGGCCCTCACCTTCTGCACCTTCTCTGAAGCTAAAATGGCTGAGTGGTAAATATAGATAGGTAGATGTAAATAAGATAGATACCAAGAGAGATAGCTGTACATGGGTTTTGGATAAATTATAATATAAGGATATGATTTGGGATGACATTGGATTCTTTGGGTGAGCAAAGTAGCTAGCATGATGAAAGGTACTGTACTGTAATATGTTGAGGAGAAGACCAAGGAAGAATTACTTGCATGTTTATATATTACATACATAGACTTTAAACATTGGGTGATCCATAAGAAGTTCAGTTTAACACATCCCAATGACAGACTTCCAGGCAGTCCTGTTTTGGACTGCATCATTTGTAATATTAAATTTGAGATAAAGTATCCAGGCCAAGGGGTTGAATAAAGAGAAGGAGATGGCCCAGATCGTGTAACATGGAGAGCTGCTCTCAGGTGAAAGACTTTCACATAATAGCATGGATATGCATTGTTATAAATGGCGAGAGTTATCTGGGGATGCAACCCTAAAGTGTATGATAAATTTATTCATGACTTAATTCTCTTATTTCAGGTCAAGTGGAGGTGCGTACAGATCTGCTTTATGACCACCACAACCACATCCACTATCCTGAGGGACAGGCCCAGTCTGATGAGGACGCTGGCCTCTGGGAAGAAAGAACCACACGCATCCTTAACCAGATTAAAGAAAACATGCAGGTAAGTTGAACAAATTGCATAAACTTCCATTGATATTTCATGAGAGGATATTATGTAGGTATTGTGAGTCAAGGTGGAATTCATGTTTTATCAACATTGAAATATATGAGAATTTTGTACTGGTTCTTTGAATTAATACAGTTTTCATGATTGTTAGGTTAGTTTTGTGAACATGCTACTGTAACCTCGATACAAATCCGTTGATCTGGGTTACAAAACGAGATGTATGACACTGTCTTGACATGCCACAGGTTGAGGGAGTGGCCACCAACGCCCCCAAGTTGTTCCTGGAACTAGTTCAGACCCTGCGACACCTACCCTTCCAGAACATGTGGGGCATTAACCAAGACAGGGATTGGGGGCCAGAACGGTAAGGTCTCTTGCTCTCGTTCTCTCTCGTACTAGAGTAAGGTATCTACCTGGAATGGACTGAGAGGTCTTCTAACTATTACTTGTAATTCCTTTGAGGCACACTCATGCTCTCTCTCTCTCTCTTTCATATATTTATGTCAATCTCTGAGAATTTTTAATTTTATTCTAACATTAGTTAGTTACCTCGGTACATAGCTTCGACTTTTCAACTTTGTATACCAATTTGCCTTTAGATTTAGTATATTCAGAGCTTTGCTTTATTATAGATTTGCACTTTGACAGGTTCGTTAGGAATGGTAATTATTTCATAAATGTTTATACATATTTTAATAATGCATCACTTAGCTCTACTCCCACTAGTTCTGTATATTTTGATAGAACTAAACTTAAAGATGCCCTTAAATTCCTCCTTTTCAATACTTATGTTAGATTCGGGCCGTACATTTTCAAACAAATATTAGGAATTCCTATGGGTGGAAATGCTAGCCCTTTAATTGCAGACTTATTCTTGCTTGCTTTAGAATTTAAATATATAAAAGACTTAGTTGACAGTAGCAAGAAAAATAAAATTCCAGAAAAATTAGCACTTGCTAACTGTTAAGTAATAATAGTAGATATATTGATGATATTCTTGTTTGCAATTTGTTAAATTTTAATCAAGTTGCTAAACTTATTTACCCTAATTCTATTCCCCTCACACAATGTAACGTAAATTATAAAGTTGAAAATTTTCTTGATATAAATATAGAGATTGTTAATGAACAGTGCATACTTAAAGTATATCACAAAGTTGATGATTTTAATTTTAACGTAATAAACTTTCCTTTCCCTAGTAGTAATATCGATAGTAAAATCACTTATAATTGTTTTTATTCCCAATTAATAAGATTTTGTAAAATCTGCACTAAAGTAGATGACTTTTGGGCTAGAGCTAGGTTACTATACAGACTCTTAGTGGACAGAGGTTTTGAGGCAAGTAAATTGTTCCATAAATTTAATCTTTTTAGGGTCAATTATTGTGACTGTATTCTAAAATTTGACATCAATAATTTTAATCAAGCATTTTTAACTTGAAGTTTCTTGTATAACCTCTGCTTACTTTTTGTCTGTATTTATTGTTTATCTTTTTCTTTTTCTATTATTATTATTATTATTATTATTAATATTGATGATTTTTTAAATTTATTGTTCTTGTTAAAAGAGTACTCTTTGTTTAAATCTGTTGTTACTTCATATTTTGCAATTATTTCTTTATATTATATGTATTCATTGTCGATAGTATCAATTGCTTACTTTTGCGATTTCCTTAGTTTATTTGTGCTATAAATGTAGGTTATTTGTAGGGTAGTTATTGATAGGGGTCACTTGAAGCATGCTATGCTTACAGGTACCTACCCGATAGCACTATCGTTAGTGAGTGCTGTACTGTATTTTATATATTATTTTGTAATAGTATAGATATCTTATCAATATTTGTATTTTTTACTATTGTTAATGTCTTGTCATGTTGCAAATTTGGTTTTAAATAATATTTTGACATTTAACATGTAGTTTCTTTATTCATGCAGAGTTTAGTAAAATTTGCCAGAACGTCCCGGACTTCCCAAACTTGACTACTTCCTTTAACGTGACGATAGTGCGTTGTTATATGTGCGATTGGTTTGCTTGGGAAACAGATTAACTTGCTCATGTAGTGATGTACACCCTATGTGGTGGATTGTGTTCTTTTATTTAATAATTTTCATTTTAGTAAGCGTTGTTTCCACATAGCGATTTTGATAATTTAATTTGACTTTATATTGTCCTTGTCCCAATTTTGGTTTGTTTAGTTTGCAAGTTTTACATTTTAATGAAAATTATGATAAATGCAAAATTGTCCTACTCATCGAGACACAGAAAGGGGCAAGGGAACGCAAAAGTGGTCCTGGACCCTGAGAATTAGAATCCTTGATTGTGTTTCTGTTCAGGCTCTGTCTCGAGTCGGCCACCCCCAGCAGTAGGGTGTGTGCCTGGGTGTACAGTATACAGTACATACATATATACAGTACGTGTATACAAGTTTAACAATCGTTTCATCCACAGAGAGTGTGGTTTCAGCCTTGCATCCGAAATGGCGGCATTCCAGGCGACCTTGTTTTGGGCTGCCTCTGCCGTCAAGTTCTTTATTTTGAGATTGAACATTACTACATAAAATACAATATCTTATGAGTTTTTAGACATTGAACTATGGTTACTCTAGGAGATAGATATACAGTACTTAGTACCATAATAGTAGAAATAATATTATTAACCTTCATCAATTCTCTTCCAACTCTGAGATTGTCCCTGCATCTCAGATAAAAATAAAATAAAAATAAAATAAAACCTTGCTTTCTATTAATCTTGTGCATGTAGTGAGTGGTGACTAAATTGGGTGGGTAAATGGGACTCTTAAGATTTATGCAGGCAACTGGTCTAAGTGAAGAAACCCCTTAAAAAAAAATCCTTGTATTCTGATCGTTATATGAAGACTGGTGTCAGGAAAGGCATTTGGTCTTGAAATATGTCACACTTCTGCCTCATGGAAACTCCAAGCTATCATTGCACTGACTCTGTCCTCCAAAGCAGTGACTCCCTCCATGGAAAACAGTAATGTGGTACAATCAAACTCAGCCATGTTTCCATGAAAAACACCAGTGATTTGTTGAGTACCATTTCCCAAAGGATTATAGTAGGGCTTTCAACCAACCAACCAAGCATTCAATGTTCTTTATGTCCCCATCTCTATACTGTACTCTGTGTTTCCCTGGCCTTCAGTTCTGTGTTTGACGATGCCCTGCCCATGGTTGGAACCGGTGCCAGTGTGGGCGTGATGAGAGACCTGATGGGACAAGACCACAACAACATTCTGGCCAACACGTGGCTCACATCACTTGCTTTCATACCCAGGTATTTTATTATTATTTTTTTTTAATAATAAAATGGTATACCCTGGAACCGTTCACCTATCTAGGTAATCGGTCAATTGTAGTCACTCTAGTGAACGTGATTGCTTTCAGATTCAATAAATCACCGATCTTTTGATAATCACTGTTTGCACTCTGAGCAATCAGTTGGAGGAAGTGACTTGCTTGAAAACATGCTTAGTTATATAGACAATAACTACACTTGATTCAAGCACATGCCACTATGCTAAATTCCCTTCATGAATATAAAGCCTGTAGACTGCTGAATATTGATCTATCTATCTATTACCAGATGGCATGATCCCCGAAGGGTTGGCCATATATTGATGCTAAGTTCAATATCCTTAAGCTAATAGCCTTATATTAACAATGTTGTCTTTTTTAATATTGTTGTCATACTGTATATACATGAACTAACTTGCCAATCATTAGAAGATTCAATGTTTGGTGGTTGTGTCGTTCACTCTGAGCCATCAAGACACTAATTCCTCAATCGCTGACAAAATAATGCATGATTGACAAGGTGAATAATATTTTAAACACAGCTTAATAGGGCAGTTTGGGCTTTGAGAGAGTACTGTACTGTGTTTAGTAGGAGAATGGAGAATAATAATTAGCACTGACAATATAATATCATGAGATCATTATGTTTATCATTATCATTATCTCAAGTTAAGAGGCTGTTGTAAAAATGTTCTTACTTAGCTTAAGTTAATTTTGCCTATTCTCATTTAGACCTCATTTGGACACCATATCTGCGGCGGCCCCCTTGCTGGAGTCTGCGAGGGTGCATGCCGACGCCTTTCTTGGAGTGGGGGCCCTGGTGCACCAGTACTGTCTTGACCACCCTGCCTGCCCTGAGGACCCCCCTATCAGGAGGGTCATGGAGGCTCTGCACACCTTCGTCACTGCCTCTTGTCGTAGGGAGACCTCGCAGGATAAGATACAGGTCAGTGGTTGTATTGATGGCATTCTTGTTTGTTTTTTCTTATTCTCTTTTGTATTAATAAATAACCTCTTGCTTTCACATTTTCTCTTTCGCTCTCAAATTATCTACTGTATTATGTTCTTTTATTCTTTCTGTGTCTCTGTCTGGAGGCACTGCAGTCATTTGTCACCACCTCTTACTACTTGTAAGAAACCTTGCAGGATAAATATAAACCCATGTATGGAATTGCTGATATCCCATGCCTCACGTTCATTAGAAAATGCTGGAAGATACTTATTGCTTCACAACGATCTTTATCACAGCACCTGATAATGAGCGTCCTGGGTTCGAATCCCCGGACTGCCACATGTGTTTGTTAATTTCATTAATCGAGTTTACGAGTAAAGTTGGTTAGTGGAGAGAACATAATGATTATCATTGTACAAAGTAATATTACTTTAAATATATCCTTTATCTTTCATTATTGCTCTTATCTCTATCTTCAGTATATTGTTTTCAATCCTTGTATGGCATTGTTTATATTTAGTTTATCTATTTTGTTTTATATGTTTACCGACTGTCTTTGTTTACCTACCTCATCTTTTGTACCCATTTTAGGTTCTGATGGCACTGAAGGGTATCAGCAATGCAGGTCTGGCTGTGACGGAAGGCATCACCACCAGTCTGGCTCAGTGCTTCTTTGAGGCTCACAATGAGAATGAGATCCGTCTGGGGGCTATCACTGCATATAGGTCAGTTTTAACCCCTTCTGTACCGGCGACGTCTTTTATATTTTATGTTAGCTATATTTAGATGATTTTGTGCAGTTTGAGAAGGATCTGTGGTAGTAAAAAAGGGTTAAGCGAGATAGTTTGAAGCCTGTTAATTCCTGAAGGCCCATTTTGAACTGAATAAAATTGTCTAATAGTATCCAGAATAAAGTTGAAAGTACGGCACTGGTAATGAAGGGGTTAAGGCAGATGGTGGATTGGATTACTCAAGGAAATTGGATCAGTGAATGGGTAGGCCTATGTTGTATCAGTGAAGGGGTATGAATCGTATGATCAAGAAGGATACCGGTACATTATTTAAGGGATGTGTTGCAGGGTGTCAAACTGGAGCAATATTGTTTGAAGACTTGAATGAATATGAGAAGGATTCTAAGAAAATTAGCATAAAATAGCATTATTATTATTGAATTTAGAAGTTTTCTCAATTCCCCCCCCCCCCCCCCCCTCCAGGAAGCAAAGCATTGCGATTCCTCTGGGTCAGAATATTGGCTGTGGTTATGTTCATGTTCCATAGAGATATAAAACTGTAGGGAAAAAATATAATTGATAACAGTCTTAGGATCATCATTCACTTCAAAAATTATACTCCATGGAAAAAAAAAAAAAAATCAGTAGAGGAATTTTATTACCTCGATCATGATCAGGCCCATTGGCATTTTTTTGTCTGTATAGAATACTATGTTATGATGCTAATTTAATGTATTTCTCATGGTTAACAGACGGTTCCCTTGTGAGGCTCCACGCGGGCCCCTTCAGACCCTATTCCTGGACCCCAAGCAGGATTCTGAGCTTCGCATCGCCGCCTACCTAGAGCTGATGAGGTGCCCCAACTACCAGACAATCAAGATGGTCAAGGAGGTTCTAATGCATGAGGAGGTCAATCAAGGTCAGTATGAATCTCTCTCTCTCTCTCTCTCTGAGACAAGAATTTTCATCCCAATCCTTCAAAAGAATAGTGATCTAATGTGCATATTAACACGAATACATAATGTATACTATACATATTCATACTTTTAAGTTCTGTATATAACTAATTTTCATAAGAATTTAACCCCCAAAATAATCTATTTCCAGCCTAGATACTAATACTGGCTAACTGGAAATATGATTGCAAAATTTCATTGATAAAAAATTGTCTGAAAAAGCACTTCCATGAGACTCTCCCATAATATACTTACTGGTACGGTAGCCTACCTATTTTCCTTTACCCCATACATCCAGCCCTGAACCATATAAGAGCCAGTAGGTTGTGGCAAATAGTTTTTAATGATAATTTACCCCGTGCAGTTGGGTCGTTTGTTTACACCCACCTGGAGAACCTGAAGGAGACAGGGCTGCCCTCCCGAGCTGAGCTGCAAGGTCTCCTCTCCAATCAGGACATTGTCTCCAAGTTCACCCCGGATGTTAGGAAGTTCTCCAGGAATATTGAGCTCTCCGGCTTCTACGATCAACTCAATGCTGGTCAGTTTATGATAGAGATTGTTTTATTTATTTATTTGGAACGTGAAAAGCTGCACCAAGGGGTAGACTTAAAAGGACGTGGGATCAAGTCATAGAGCTGCCATCAGTTATTTGTTGCATTGTATAGCCACCAGGAAAAGCAAATCTCCTTTCTTGGTCCTAGGCTATACTGATTCCAAAGCCTTTACTATAATTCTTTTTAGTGATGCAGTTTTATCAATTCAGACATATTGTTAAGCTATAGACAAATTGACAGGATCTATGCATATTGGTAGAGGTACAGGAAAAAAATGCAAATTTAACGCTTGGAATAAAATCATAATACTGGTGCACTATTATTTTATAATCTAGTGAAAGATTTGCTTGAGTTATTAATGTCATTTTCTTTATTAATCAGTTTTATCCAATTTTAAGTTAATTGGTCATTCATTAATCTAATTACTTAATGTCTTAATTAGTACAGTATACATTATTTGTATGTATGCATGTACAGTATGAATATATTCAGGCACATACCCCATTGCTAGGGCTGGCCGACACGAGACAGAGCCTGAACAGAAATATTTAAAGTTCCTATTTTCAGGGTCCGGGACCACTTTCGTGTTCCCTCGCCCGTTTCTCTGTCTCGTCGAGTAGGAGAATTATACAAGGGGGAGGAGGATTCCTAGCCTGCCCCCAGAAGGAAAAGTAGGAGAGTAAAAGAGACAGACAGAAACAGCAAAGGTTGGAAAGAGGATGCCAAACCTAACTCTGGATAGAACTAGCCCCCTTGTTGTTGTTGTTGTTATTGTTCCCTAAGCTGCCTGGCCGAACAGCCCCGAGTCCTTAAGGAAGGCCATGGCCACGGTCGGGCTTTCCCACAGAGCTCTCAAAGAGTGTAACTTGTGTTGTTGGCGTAAGTGGTTGTGTGAAATGCAGTCTTTTATGATGTGTTTAATGGTATGGGGTGCTGTGTTACAACCCGGGCAGGTGTCGACGACGGAGTCATCCAGTCTCTTCTGATAGCTCAGAAGAGCTGGATGGTGTCCGCATCTCAGCCTGGCCTGGTGGACTCTGTCCTCGCGAGGAAGGGAGGATTCAGAAGGATGGATTTCGGGAGGTCGCGCTTGCAGCTGTGTGTTGTCTATGAGTGAGTGGATGGAACGGGGAGTGATATGAGTATGGATGTGCTTCCGGAAGTTGGTTTGGGGTGGGCAGGAAGGGAGAGAAGATAGTATTTGTGTGTGATAGCGTGTGCTGGGTGTTGTTTTGATATTTCTTGGTGTCTGTGGGCGTGTTGCCATGTAGTGTAGTGGGTGGTGTTGATTCGTGGCCAGGAATTGTGTGCCTCTCATGTCTAGATGATCTTTGACTTTGAGGACTTTGGTTTCTTGATGTAGGTGATCTGTGGGTGTTCTAGCTGTGCAGCCTGTGATGATTTTCAGGGCTTTATTTTGAATAGTCTGTAAGGTTTTATGATGTGTTTCAGCTAGGTTAGAAGCCCAGGCCAGGCTTGCGTATTCCATAACTGATCTTATGTATTGTTTGTAGACTGTGGTGGTGGTTTCTTTGTTGTGTCCAAATTTCATGTGGGCAAGTGATCTGAGGGCGTTAAGTCTGGGTGTCAGTTTCTTTTTCGTGTTTGTGGTGTGCTGTTTGAATGTCATTTGGGTGTCGTATGTTACTCCTAGGATTTTGGGTGTGTGTGTGTGTGTTAGGGGTGTGTTGTTTATGTTGAGTCCTGGGATGTAATTGTGCTCTCCTGTCCAGCTTGTGAGGAGGGTTGCAGTGGATTTAGCTGGGGCTAAATTGAGTCTGTTTGTAGTGCACCATTCATGTAATGTGTCGAGATAGTCTTGAAGGAGTCTTCTTGCTGTGTCTGGGTTTTGGTGCGTGCTTGTGAGTGTTATGTCGTCTGCGTAGGAGTCTATGGTTATTTGGGGTGAATTTGGTGTATTCATATCATGCCGCCTTGTTAATTATTAATGTTAAGAACGGGGTGTTACTTAATTATTCATATATTTACAGGAGCGAACATGGATGTCAATGTAGTATTCTCTCAACAGTCTTACATTCCTCGTTCAGCAACCTTCAACTTCACCACAGATCTCTTTGGTCATTCACTCAATTTGCTGGAGGTGAGTATTTTCCTGAAGCATCGTAATTTACTGGTACAATAAGTTTTGATGAAGTTCAACGTATGACCCTACCCTCACAATTTTACTTAGCAAGACTTGGTAGTAAGGCTATTTGTAATGGTGATTGTGAATGGTGACAATGATAATATACAGCCAAATTTGGTCCACCATTCACAATCCTTGGTACACGCGGATGCCATAGTCTCTAGCCCAATTATATGAATTAGTGGACTTAACCTATTTCTAATTATGGAAGCATATCTCTGGAAACAAAATAATGAATATAATTTTCTATACATCAACTACCGGTACAGAAATATATATACTTCTTATTGCAAAGAAAGTTCCATCCAAAAATCAATCCAGATAGAATTACTTACATAAAGAAAAACAGAGAGGGTCCACTGATTTGTAAGAGTGGGCTAGGGACTATGACATCTGAGTGTACTTATAGCCTTATCGTGCCAAATATTACCATCTCTTAACATAAGTTGTCTTGATCAGTATTTGAGAAAGTAAATTTAGGCAAGCAGTTTCCATAGTATAATCTTGGTGACAAAGCTTGGGCAATATGTTATTATTGTTTTACTGTAGCTTCTTATAAGCTAAAGGTGCTGAAATAATTTGGATCTTGCCACCTTTGAAATTATTGTTGTCTTGTTAATGTACTAATGTACTTTTTCTGTATAAAATGCTACCTAGTATTGTTTTCACATTTCAAATTTATTATTGCAGACTTGGCTCTGGATAAGAGTACAAAATCCAGTTGAGTAAAATTGCATACGGTGGCTATATTATAATTATCTTCCATTAGATGAGAGTGAAGCTTGAGAACTAAGGCCGGAAAATATTTCTACAGTACAGTATATGATTTAGCTGAATAGAATCAACCTACAACAGTTAGATTTTAAAGTGAATTTCCATCAGGTGGAAGTGATGATGGAACACTTTAACTGGTATAAACAGCACATTATGAAACATCCCAAACCTAATTAAATGTAATTGTCTAATGGCATTTTGATTAAAGCAGATTTCTATCTGGTGGGATTGAGAGTGGAGAGTTGGGATCAGTACCCATCCTTCTGTTTATTAGTTTACTATATTTAACTGAATGTAATTGTCAGACCGTGACAGCAAGTAAATTAAAGCAAATTTGTTGTAGGTGGGAGCGAGGGTGGAGGGGTGGGACCGGTACCTGGAGTCAGCCCTCTTCAGACAGCCCAGCTCTACTTTCGGCCCAGTCGTCAGCAACCCTAAGATCAGAGAGCTTATCACACAGTCCGGCAAGGGCCAGGAGTACAATCAGAAGGCTGCCGAGGTAAGTCATGAGAAAAGTTATTAAATTGAAGAAGAAAAAAAGATAAAAGATTAATAGTACATACAGTAAAAGTCCTTTAATCCGACGACCGATGATTCGAATCTCCCAATAGTCCGAATTTTTCAATTTGAGGCCAAATCCGAATTCACCCGATGGTCCGAATTTCAAGAAGTCCCAAAGTCCCCTTTTTGAGGCATTAGGCTACTCAAATGACACATAATGGAGCACACACATATCATATGTTCATGAATTCACTTTAAAAGTTTACCATTGTCATTGTAGCCTATTACCTACTTCAAAACATTCAGATTAATGGTCAAAGGAAGCTACTGATATAAACGTAAACACCACATCGTCTGCTAGAGAGTTTGTTTTGCTCTTGAACGCATCCTTGGGACGCTCCGATGCGCTACTGGCTTGCACCGCATTTTCTGCAAGCGCATTCAGTCGTGAGCTTGAAAACGCACCTTTGGACGTTCCGATACGCTACTATTTATAGTTCAGTGATCGGAGCGTCACAAGGGTGCTTTCAAGACAACAAGACAAGGGTGCTTTCAATACAATATAATATAACAGAGCACGTCACAAAAAGAAAATCACAAAAGGAAAATTACAAGAACCTCTCAGGGAAGTGCCGTTGTTAAGGCATTACTTCCCGAACCACATCTGATCTGATCTTCAAGAGCAAGACAAACGCGCTAGTAGACGATGCGGACATATGGTGTTTACGTTTATATCAGCAGATTCCTTTGACCATTAATCTGAATGTTTTGAAGTAGGTAATAGGCTACAATGACAATGGTAAACTTTTGAAGTGATTTCATGAACATATGATATGTGTGTGTGTCATTTGGGTGGCCTAATGCCTCAATGTTTTCGTCAGGCCAATAATACACAGGTTCATAGGGGTAAAGTCCGATAATCCGAAAAATCCACTAATCCGAACGAGGGCCGGTCCGCTGCCCTTCGGATTAACGGAAGTTTACTGTACATACATACAGTAAACCCCCGCTAACTCGGACTCTTTTTAGTCGGAAACCCGCACTTCTCGGAATGGCATCGGCCTCTCGGAAATGTCCCTGTATATCTCGGAAATTTCCGAGTTAGGCGGGATTTGTGTCCGATTTACAATGTTCTCTCACTCGGTTTTAAGTGATTTTAGGATGAATTGAAGCCTGTGCCTTTTAATTATTGTGTTAATATTAATTACTATGTACTGTACTGTCCCTGAAAACATAATAAGGTTCGTATTTGTCATTAATATGATGAATTTCACATTTAAAAAAAAAAAAAAAAAAAAAAAAAAATCAATTTTCTCTGACGCGGACTTTCCTCTTATAATTCGGAATTTTCCCTCTCTTAAGTCGGTCATAAGTCGGACTTCGGACATCTCTGAAAATCGGGCTTCTCGGAAGTGGTCTCCCCCCAATTAGTCCGAGTTAGCGAGGGTTTACTTACAGTAGATCCTCTGGAAAAAAACTGTACAGTGGTTTGCCTTTCGGCAATTGGATAGTCTTCCATAACTCTGCCCTGCTTACACTGTGTCTGATGCTGGCATAGTGCTAACAGTACTTCAGCAAGATTGTATGTATGTACAGTATGTATATACGGTACTCAGGCATATGCCCCGTAGCTGGGGGTGGCCGACTCGAGACAGCACGAACAGAAAACAAAAATCACACACATTTAGGTCGCCCAGGAGAAGACCCAGAGACCAAGGACCATAAGGGGTCCCCAGTAAAAGATTGTGCCAGCTTTATTTTACTTTCACAAGCATATGATATAGGTTGTTGTTGTTGTAGTTCCCCAGACTGTCTGGCCGAACAGTCCCGAGTCTGGTAGACCGAAGCCGCTTCAGATTCTTGGGCCCCCAAAAGGGCCAGGGTGAGATGAGATCTGTTTCTGAGAGGGCAGTGGGGGAGGGGAACATCAGCCCATGGGCTTGCACCCCTGGGCCAATGCCCCCACCATCCGCAGCTCCCCTTGCAGTGCCACCCAATCGGGTGATCTCGCCAGCACCTAGAAGGGAAAGTATTACAGTAAATGAGACAGACAGAAATGGCTAAGGTTGGGTAGAGGATGCCAAAGCTTACTTTGGATAGGACCAGCCCTCACCCTATGTATATTATGTAACATGGTTTAAATGTGGAGAGAGCTTCATAATTTATATTCTGAGCAATATCAAGCTTCTTTTTTTATGAAAAAATAATAATATATATGAACTGCACCATGTGTGGATCACTAAGCCTGTAAAATTGTGTACATATATACAGTATAATTATATATATGGTTGATTAATATTCCCATCCTGCAGTTATCACTCCACATGAAGACCTTTGGCAATGAGATCTACTACCGCCACCTACACGGCGGGGAGGACATCATGAGTGCCTTCAAAACCCTCAACCCAGCCGAGAGGATCAAGCGACTCAACGAAGGGAACGTGAGTATTGAAGGCTCTTTAAGGCAGATTTAATATGACACCCTAGAATTCAAAGTTGACTCTGGGTGGAAAGTGAGTGATGGATAATTAAAAGTCTCCTTGCACTAGATTCTGCTATATATTTACATCAAATTGTGTGAGACTGCCATTGCTGTTGAAGAAACTTTGGAGTAATCTCGCAGACACAACTCAGCACAACACTATCCACCAACTTATTCATGTGGAACGCTTGATTCCTCAGTGAATAGCAGAAATACAGTTGATAGAGATATTTTGGGGTGTTGACAGTGCAGGGAACATACAGGTATCCCTCGATTTACGATTGGGTTACGTTCCTGAAAACCCGATCTTAATTAGAAAAATCATATCGCAAACCCTAATGTTAATGGGGTAAATGGGGATGCGTTCTGGGACCAGCCAAAACCCAAACCCAAACACCTAAAAACCTATAATAATATCGTAAATTGGGGCATCGGATAGTGAGGGAGACCTGTAGTCCACTGTTCATTGTACACTAGATGTAATTGTGGATGAACCTTATGGGCTAAAGGACCGATAGGTAAGCCTACAAATGACATGGGCTGCATTATCCTGCATACTAAGAAGGCAACATCAGAGCGTAAGTCAATCCTGCCCGAATATCGAAAAGAACATTTCTTATACGGTATAGATATCTATTTTTAGTTCTATTTTGATAAGGAGAGTCAACAGGGTCATGTTTGTACAATAGTTATCTCTATAATTGTCCCATACAACTATTAAGATGGCACTGTAAATGTTAATCCATCACCTCTTAGATATAACTACTTTTTTCTTTCTTTTTTACCCCAGGACATAAACCTCCAGAAGTCATGGCTGGCATCCGAGTCCGCCTACATCATCCCCACCACCTCCGGCCTCTCCCTCAACCTCTCCCTCACAGCCTCCATCGCACTGGATATCCATGCCAGCGGGAACATCAGCATCTTTGATTTCCTACAGACCGGGCATGCAGGCATCAGGGGGCGTCTTAAGCCAAGGTAAATTAGATGTACAATAATTAGGTTGCTTTAACCCTCGGAATCCGGGAGGCCTCATACGAGGCAAACAAAAATATTGGCAGGAATCCGGGAGGCCTCATATGAGGCAAAATGCGCGGCTAAAAATCGCCGCTAAACTCATCATAACTCGGCAACCGCGCGTCGTAGGGATGTCATCTCAACGGCAGTCTACAGACAACAAACAGTTCTACAATTTGCAAAAATATTGACTGCTCTAGGTGGTCTCAATCAGTAGCTACTGAATTATGAAGCTGAATATAAATCCTTATCTTAGTTTTGAAATATATACAAATCTGAATTTTTTGTTTGTATTTTGTGCAGCATATGAAAGCAGTACTTACGTTTGTGTGTTTGTGCACGTTTGTAAGCTTGTGATTGTATGTGCACGTGTTTGGAAATGAATAGTTATTTTCAGTTGATCTACTGTACCGTTACATCCTATTTATTTATTTATTTAATTATCTGCTCAGGTTCATTCCCCATTTTTTTTTTTTTTTTATTATTATTATTATTATGGTATTATTATTTTTTTACATCATGTTCTTGTGTAATACTTTTTTATTGACTGTAGCTATATTGTCTTACAGCGTGGGTGTAGAGGTGGTTGGCTCGATGTTGGTTGATGGTCATGCAGCACAGTCTGGGGCCCAGCTAGTGTCTACTCTACACTCCTCCACTGTGGTTGACGGAAGGTTCGACATCGGGGGCTCGGAGTTCATCAAGATCGACTTTAACATGCCCAGGGACCAGGTTGATATTATGAATATTACGTAAGTTAAGATCACCTATTTTCTTTGTACAGTACTGTACAGTAGGCTAATGTAATTTATTATGAACATTAATGGACCTTAGTTAATTGTTTCTTTGTTTTAGTTTTGTAGGATTAAGCATTTTCTTCATACATTTCTCCTCAAGAGATATCTGATAGGTGACCAATTATTTAATGCAGCTTTGGTCTAGCTCGGACCACCACGAAGGTACTGTAGTATGCCGTTTGACACTGGCCCATGCCACAATGCCTCCCTAGGATGTCTCAACTGACAAAAATAACACATTCAAATGGTCTGTACAGCAAGATGAAGAAAGTTGCAGAGGATTCCTGTGTCTAATTGCAGCTGAAAGAAAGACATTGATCATAATGATGTTAGTTTTATCTTAACCCCTTCCTTTAGAAAGTAATCTGTAGTGAGATCCATCTATCCTTGATCTAACCCACATACCCCAATCAAATTAAAATTAAAATGTAAAACTTGCAAACTAAACAAACCAAAATTGGGACAAGGACAATATAAAGTCAAATTAAATTATCAAAATCGCTATGTGGAAACAACGTTTACTAAAATTAAAATTATTAAATAAAAGAACACAATCCACCACATAGGGTGTACATTACTACATGAGCAAGTTAATCTGTTTCCCAAGCAAACTAATCGCACATATAACAACGCACTATCGTCACGTTAAAGGAAGTAGTCAAGTTTGGGAAGTCCGGGACGTTCTGGCAAATTTTACTAAACTCTGCATGAATAAAGAAACTATATGTTAAATGTCAAAATATTATTTAAAATCAAAATCAAATTGAGAACTTTTTGTCATCTTTAACCTGTGTAACCACAGGTTAAAGATGACAAAAAGTTCTCAATTTGATTGGGGTATGTGGGTTAGACCAAGGCTAGATGGATCTCACTACAGATTACTTTTATACAAGGTACAGTTGCTAAAGAACTCATTGGCTTGGCAGGACCAGCTTGGTATTAGTCCACGGGTCGAGCGAAGCCTCTGATGACCGGTCCCGGGAAGAAGTAGAGGGAGTGATCAGCGACCGCATGGAGCTGGTGGGATGCTCCAGTTACGAACAACAACTGGGGGCAAAGATGTGCTGGAATGTGCAGTACCCCAATGCCTCCAGGGTGCCTGAGAGCCCCTTCTTCCCTCTGACAGGCCCCTCGCAGCTACAACTGGTCCTACACAAGACAGATCCTACCCTCACCTCATACCAAATACGTTATACTTGGGAACGAAGACCGGTGAGTTTGTCTTTCTAGGATAGCTAAATGGAAAGTTAGAAGAGTAGGTTAGTTGAAATGTAGTTAAATAAATAAGTATATTGTAGTCATATTAAAGACGTTGAATAAATAGATAGAAGAGAAATACGGCAAAAAAAAAAATCTTCCCTTTAATCGGGGTGAGGCCCTTCTTCGGAAGACGGAAGCATGATATTTATGTAAGTGTGAATCACCCAAAAGACCAAGGGGAAAGTCTCAACATGATATTGGGTGTCCAAACATTTTCATCAGTAAGGTAATTGTATAAATTAAATATCATTGCTCAGGCATTTAAATTGATATTGCAGATAGCAGTATTTATCTTTGTCATAGAAGAAAATGTATTTTTCCGAACTGAATACAGTAGCGCCATCTCGGACCTCTAAATGTCGGAAACCCGTACAGTTAGCCGGATTGGCAACGGCCTCTCGGATCCGTATCTCCGGTTGCCAGACATTTCTGTCATCGTTCCAACAGTCTCCGACGTTGTCGGACTTTATATAAGTATTCGGAAAAAAAGGCAAATGTCCGTCATAATCGTCCAATGTACGTCGTCTAATATCTCATATATTTCCGAAATGTGTCGTAAAGGTGTCTGACAGACGGATGACATGTCGGATGACGCGCTCCCGTCACCGGACAATAAGGGTGAATATCCGACAAACAGAAGGGACGTCCGACGCCATCTTACATCCGGGGCCCAAGCGTCGGAGCTAGGAGCGTTAGTCTGCAACAAGCTCTGTTGTGTTACACATAGACGCGTGCATTTATCAAGTTCGCCATGCCTCCCAAGGATAAGCCTAAGTGTAAGGTGACCTCTATATCACTGGAAACTAAGCTTCAGATGTTGAAGGACCTGGACAGTGAGGTGGAGAAGGACATTGAGGTGGATAAGAACAGTGAGGTGGAGAAGGACAGTGAGGTGGAGAAGGACATTGAGGTGGAGAAGAACAGTGAGGTGGAGAAGGACAGTGAGAAGGGGAGTGAGGTGGTCAAGGACAGTGAGGTGGAGGTGGGGGGTGAAAAGGGGATGCTGCAGTAATTAATGTAGTGTTGGGGAGGGGGGAGGGGGGACTACAGACAAGAGCAACGTGAATAATGTGAAGAAGGACCTGTTTTCAATGAAGGGGTGAGTGTAATGTACAGTACTGTACAATACATATTGTAAAACTAAAATACATGTACAGTACTGTGTTTTCTATTACAGATTATAGGGTTCGAATAGGGTAGTCTTCGTTTTCTAGGTTGATGCGGACTTCTCTCTTGAGGTCGGAATTTTTCCGTAGTCTCCGGGTTCATTGTTGCCTCGGACATACACTGGTTAGGTCGGATTTTATCCTCTGTTAGGTCGGACACAAGCCGTACTTCGGACATCTCGGACTGGGTCTCCCCCAATTACAGTAGTCCGAGATGGTGAGGGTTTACTGTACCTAGTTTGAAAGTCGCAGGTTTCCGAAAGCCTGTGGACCAAAAGAGAGGAGTTATGGGTGCGTTGTTATGTGTGCGATTAGTTTGCTTGGGAAACAGCAAACAAATTAACTACCTCATGTAGTGATGTACACCCTATGTGGTGGATTGTGTTCTTTTATTTCATAATTTTATTTTGCTAAAGCGTTGTTTCCACTAGTTCTTTTGCTGATATAATGTCTTTGTCCAAGTTTTGGTTTGTTTATTTTGCAAGTTTTACAATTTTATTAGATAGGAAGAATTTCTTGGATAACTAGAGGGATAGATAGAAAAGCTGGTCCAACCAAAGCCAGTAAGAGCGGGGTTCATAAAAAAAAAAAAAAAAAAAAAAATTGTACGTTCTTTATGGATTATAAATCGGTACTTTATTCAGAAATATATAATTTAAAATGTAAAACTTGCTAAACAAACCAAATCAGGAACACACAATATAAAGACAAAATAATTTATCATTATAAGAAATAACACCTTACAAATCTTCTCCAATTTTTATCATTTTCATTACCAGTATTATTTTTTAGTTTTTTTTCAAATAGGACTACCGCACCTTCCTGCTCTCTGTGAACACTCCCGGCACAACAACGCCTCGAGAACACAGTGTGAGGTACAACATCAACTTCAGATCACAGAACATCAACTTGGACCTACACTCTCCACAAGCAGATTTGTCGGCTAGAGGTGGGTACTGAGAGAGAGAGAGAGCTAGCTAGCTAGCTGGTATGTATATAAAGAGAAAGAACAAGTGAGGGGATAACTTAATGCTCGAGCAGTTTAACATGCTCACCCTGGTCTGAGTGTCACAAAGTAGATTCATATCCTACTCTGAGCTGGTTGAGTTTGTGAGGTGGACTCTCACTTTCTAGCTGCTGATGTCTTGCCAAAAACAAAAGCCAGTTTCTTTAAACATTTACAGTACAGTAAATTTGACCTTAACATATATATTCACTCATTTTTCAACTTTCACCCAATTTTCCTGAATACCCTGAACAAGTTGTCAAAGGATAATATAAAAATATTTTGTCTTCATCAAAACCAAACAGGTCGGTATGTGTTCACTGAGTTGGAGCAGCGGGTGGACCTGATAGTTGACCTGGACGGACAGCAGATGGCGTCACTCACAGCGGGCCTCACCTCTCATAGCAAGCTGGGCCGCAACATAATGACACCCATCTTCACCATCACATTTAGGGGCCAGGATGTGGTCAGTGTTGCAGGTAAGGTCAGGTCAGGGTCATGGTAGTGTTAGGTCAAGTCAGTATTCTGCAGTTTTTCCTTTTTCCTGTTCCATAGTAATTATACGTTCACCTTCTCCCAAACCACTGCAATGGTGGTCTTACATGCCAGCTTTTTTGGTAATTCTTTGTCTTCTGTTTTTTATACATGACCATACCTTTCAAAATGTAATCAATCTCTCCAATTATAGTACATTCTTCCCTTGTAGCATTTTCTCCTTAGTTTTACTCTTCATTCTCCCATATTCATACAATTCATCTCTCAAAGATATATTAGAAACATTTAAAAATCTCCACAATTTTGTATTTCTCTCTTAGCCTCTTGGTATCTTCCTGTCTTTTATCTCTCTGTCCTTCCTTCTTCAGGCACGGTGGACCGTCGTCAGAAGCAGGGTGCAGAGGAATTAAAGGTAGACATGACGGTGAAGGTTCTGGTGCCGGTGAATGAGCTTCTGATAGGCCAGACCCGCTGGGAGGAGGCCAATGGAACACTCAAGGGGGAGCTGAGTGTCAAGGAGAACGAGTGGGCTGGGAACCTCAATGCTCTCTACACCACACCTGTAAGTTCTTCATTAAATATTAGACCCGAATACTTTAAACGGTCTTGAGTTACAATGTGGTAAGATTCACAACTGACTCTTGATGTAGCAAACTTTTATAATCCCTAATAGACTCTTTTTGAATGCTAATCATGTCCTTTTATATCAACTCTAAACCAAATAAATTAATGCTACAACACTGTTATGTAGGAATTGGTTTTTACACCATACCCGAAAGAGGATTTATGGAGCTCCGATCTTACTCTCAACCATCTGAACAATTTTACCAGCACACCTAAACTTTGTTAGATGCGGGAATAGCCTCCCGAAAATATCCAGCCCTGGTGGGGGCACGAACTCTCGACCCTTGGGTTGTGAGGCAGACACCTTACCAGTTAGACCAATAGAGATATCCCACTTGGCCTGGTCGGCTCAGGGTATTTCCGCATCCGATCTGTTTTAGGCTAGCTTACTTTCACTGACTTTACACTCCTACAGGACAAGGCAGAGGATAGGAGAGAGCAGTGAGTGTTGTGAGACTTGCTTGGGTTGGGTTGTGGAGTTGCCAGCCGCCCAAGCGAGTTGCCAACTGGGCAGTTAGTAGGTGCGTGTGGTGCACCGCTCAGTGAAGTTGACTCACCATTCCCGTTCATCTCTCTGACGGACTCTCGGTCGATTCGGCTCAAGCTTGTTCCTCTCTGTTCTTTCCTCTCTGTTCGGAGCTTTTGCTTCCCGGAAGGTGAAGTAGTGTAAAGTCAGTGAAAGTAGGCTAGCCTAAAACCGATCGGATGCGGAAATACCCTGAGCCAACCAGGCCAAGTGGGATATCTCTATTGGTCTAACTGGTAAGGTGTCTGCCTCACAACCCAAGGGTTGAGAGTTCGTGCCCCCACCAGAGCTTGATATTTTCGTGAGGCTATTTCCGCATCTAACAAAGTTTAGGTGTGTTGGTATAAATTTTCAAATGGTTAAGAGCAGAGGAGAGCTAACAAGCTGGTACCAACGTTGAAGAACGCGGGCTATGAGCAGAGGTTGAGGACACTGGGGCTTCCGACACTGGCATATAGGAGAAAGAGAGGGGATATGATAGAGACTTTTAAGATAGTGTCAGGAAAGTACGATGAGGATGTGTGTGAAGGTATCTTCTTAATGCGGGAGAGAACAAGAACGAGAGGACACTCTAAGAAAATTGACAAAGAAAGAAATAGGCTTGAGAAGGCAAAGAACTCATTTTGTGATAGAGTGGTAAATGAGTGGAACGCACTGCCCCAGTATGTAGTCGATTCCGAATCAATAAGGGAGTTTGAAAGTAATCTTGATAAAGCATGGGGAAGACAAGATTTGAAGTTTGATTATAAAACAAAAATACAGAATAGTAAAAATGTTGCGTCTGCTACCGCCGCCGCCAACACCGTGAACGACCGCAGCAGTGCAAGTACTGGTACTGAGCTGGATACACAGGCATAGTTTGCCTTTTTCCAGAGGATCTACTGTAAGAAACTGTAAGAATCTGTAAGAAACTGTAAAGAGTAAGATCGGAGCTCCATAAATCCTCTTTCGGGTATGGTGTAAAAAACAATTCCTACAGTTAGTTGTTACCTGCCCTCTAAGCAACAGTCTATCTATCTAAGCAATACTACTCAGGTTTTATTGTACTAAATTTCATGTCTAGTAATATTAGGAAGGTTTTTAATGGTTATTAGTGATTTATATGGAGATTATTGCATGTTAGTCTGGTGCCATTAATGTTGTGGCAATGTTAATATTACTGATGTAACCTTTTCAATATGGTAAACCATGATGCATTCTTTCATTTTATTATGGCTATTATTAGACAATTGATAAAGATAATTAATAGATATAGAAGATAGATATTATTCATATTATTGCTAGAGCTCTTTCCTAATCTGTATATAATCATCTAGTATTAGCCAGAATTAAATGAAAACAAGACACCATGTTGCTGAAAGAGTTCAAAAGTTGTACATCGTTCCATAGATGCTGTCAGGTGAGGAGAGCGTTCGGATGGACTACAAGTGGGCTAAGTCCTTGTCCCCCTCCTCGGACATCAAGACAGAGGTCAACATGAAGTTCTTCTCCTCACAGTTCCCCAATGTTAACTTCAAGGGCAAGCTACTGCGCTGGGTAAGTTATGATACTATGGAGTTTACTATACCATGTTCCAAATAAGTGGTCTAAAACTCTTGAGCATTAACCTCTATAACTCGCAAACTACTAGCGTAATTGAACTAATATTTCTACCATTTGGAAAGGGTCAGCCAGGGAATAGGTGTGGAAATTTACAGCCCATTTGCTCTAGCCCTTTTTTGAGTTACCGAGGTTAAGGTTCATGATTTCTGGCCTACCTATTTGGAACAAGGTACAGTATAACCTGTGTTACCGGTACTGTATGGATTGTGTTCTTTTATTTACAAATTTGATTTTATTAAGCGTTATTTCCACATAGTGATTTTGATTAGTTCTTTTGTATTTATCTTGTGTCATCCCAGTTTTGGTTTGTTTATTTTGCAAGTTTTACAATTTAAATGAAGACTATTGAACTTTACGCTGTGAGTGTCATTGAATTAGCTGATGTGGAGAATGGGTGCTTATGACAATAGAGAATACAAGCTGTTGTTTTATATTATCATTATTACTTTCAGGTTCACAGTGGCTCGAGGAAGAACAGCATTCAACTCAACTTCGGGGAGAACTATGAGGACGACAACTATAGGGTGGACGTATATGAGGGTATTACTTACTACCAGAGTGATATCAGTAGCACCTTCAACTTTACTACCAGTGTTAAGGTGAGAGAGAGAGAGAGAGTTACCATTAATTTGTTTATAAGAAGGGAGTTTGGTGTAAAGTGATTCAGTAATCATGTGTGATCATCAGCCTTTTCAATCAGATGACACTAGATTGCTTTTATTCTAGCTACCTACAACCAATTGTGTACAGCTTGGAGCCAATATATGGATGCCAAATGTTCAATATCCATGTGTTGAACCCCTTGACTGAAAATATGAATAACATTAGCTGGTGGTACATTATGGCTCTGTACATGTGGCTCTGTCTCGAGTCAGCCACCCTAAAAAAAAAGAGAAAAAAGAAAAAAGAGCTAAGTGGCAGAGTAGATAGATAGATAGATAGACATTATTTAGATTTACGACTAAAAATGCATCATCTGGTTAGAGGTGTGGCAGGGTGAGAGAGCCCTTGCTGAGGGTGGTGGACCTTGAATGTACAGTTGCTAAAACATTGTACAGTACATGTATATGGAACAAATACTGTATAGTTGAGAACTGACTACTGTACTGTATATTTGAACTCCGTATTGGGTTAATGCAGTCTATTAATGTGAATGAACATTTGTACTAATTGCTTTCTACTCTTACAAATTGCTGTACCAATAAATTCACCCTCAAATTATGAATAAACTTTTAAGAGTGTTTTATCCTATCATCCCTTCACAGCACTACCAGGTTCATGTCTCGGTAACTGTATCATCTGGTAAGGTGAACTGGTGCTGCAGGATATCTTTTCTACATTTGATAAGTACTGTATTGTTTTTTACTAACTTATTTATATTTTCCTGATTCAGCAACGTCACCGCAACCTTGACATAAAGCTGGGCCTGGACTGGTTCCATGACAAGTATGTGCTCAACCTGGGGGCCCTCGTTCAGTATGCTACAGGTAAGACATGAGACTAATAAAGTCATACTTTTCTATATCTGAGGAGAGTAGCAAAATGATCCTGTAAAAGTCAAGAGTCTTGCAAAGGTTGTTCCTGAAAAATATATTATGGTAGCAAAGAATTTAGAATCCACTGTGCCAATGTTTTTTTTTTTTTTTTTTTTTTTTTTTTTTTTTCCCAAAGCATGGAACTGCCTTCCATTTGTAATTGAGCTAAAACTGGTGTCAGATATTGAATGTAATACTCACTTGACTTGAAATAATTCAAACAAGTGGTGTACCTCTCTTGACTTAATGGGTAGGTTGCCGGTCTAGTGACTGGTTAGACCCAAGTTCAATCCCAGCAGTGGGGCTCGAGATTTTTGTGAGAAGACTGGTTCAGTATCCAACTCAATGTGGCTACTTAAAGTTAAAGTAAGATATCAGTGGTTTGGTGTTTTTTTATTTCATATTATTTTGCTAAATCTTCAATGCGTTATTTCCACATAGTGATTTTGATAGTTATTTTGTCTTTATATTGTGCGGTTCCTGTTTTGGTTTGTTTGTTTTGCAAGTTTTACATTTTAATATACCCCCTCACACAATCAAAACTGATTATATATTAAACATAGCTGAATGGACTGTAAAAATATGTCAGAGTTATACAGGTGTGGATTCTTCATATGACAAAAGAATCAAAACTCCACCTTCTTCCCCCCAGACCAGCTGGTGGAGTCTCGGTTACACCTGAAGAAGGAGCCAACGGGTCTGATGGACACGGAAGGCTCCTGGTTCCTCAAGGTCACAGATGGGCTGGACTGGGAGGTACAAGGTCACATCAAGGAGAACCGGGGCAATATATACACGGTTAGTTGTACTGATTGTAGACACGCAGTCGTACCCTGTGAAACTGTATAATAAAAGTGCGGTACTTATGTGGCTCCTAGGTTGTACAGTACAGTACATTATAGTCTAATTATAGTCAGAACAAGCTGTCAAAATGCGTCATAATCTTCAAAGGGTTAGTGCCGTGTGACCCTACTAATCCTACCTTGGATGGAGAGCGCTTTGTCCATAAAGCCGATGATAGGCTGGTTGCCCACGACAATATGTTAGACTCTCAGATTCGTTTCAAGCCTCATCACCCTGGAGGTTAACTTAGCCCAGTTTGTTGTTTTCAAAGTTTAATTTCCGATAAGTTTATTAGCATTTTTCCTCATATAGATTTTGTTTAGTGTGTTGTCGTTTCGATAGTTTTTAATTTGAATGAGTTTGTTATATTTATTTGAACAGCAACTTTTGAGTTTGTTTTCAAGTTTTATGTTTTAATTAATCTAATCTATTCTAAGCAAGCTTAACCTAACCCTGGGGAGGTGCGGCACCAGGAAATACTTGGATGCTGCGGGATTTCTATAAAGGGTATCTTGGGGCTACAACAATAACAACCTAACCTAACCTGACCTAACCTAACTTTCTCAACCCTCACTGTCAGTTTGAGGGAGAGGTTCGATCGGGAGACGACTGGAGGGTCGAGGTAGGTGGAGCGTATGCGGACCTCTCCTCCCGCCTGGAACAGCTACACAACCTCCAGCTGGACGTCCGCCTGCCCTCCTACGGCCTCACCAGGATCAACGCAACTTTACAAGCTGATAATAATAAGCTGGAACTCGATACACAGGTCAGTTGATTTCTCCCTTGTCTCAGGTTTTGCTTAACAGTATTTTTTTCTCTCTTTCTCTTTATCTCTCGTTCTTTATTTTTGTCTTTCTCTCTTCTTTCTCTTGCTCTCTCCTTTCTCTTATTTTTCCCTTTTTTTCCCTCTTCGCCCTTGTTCTCTTTTCTCCCTTTTCTCTCTCTTTTCTCTCTCTCTCTCTCTCTCTATCTATCTATCTATCTATCTATCTATCTATCTATCTATCTATCTATCTATCTATCTATCTATCTCTATCATACACACTAACATCTTCAGGTCAAGCTATAAGTGAGGCATTGTAAATAAAGTGCTCCTCCCAAGTTCTCAGATGGAGTGTAAAGCCTTTCTATATTAATTATATTATTTCAGTTTGTTTGTTTTGCAAGTTTTACATAATAATTTCAATTGTTTTTTCAGGTTCTGACAAATGCCGGGAGGAAGTTCCGCGTGGTGTCTTCATATCAGTGGGAGATGGACGACTACCATGCCGAGACGCGAACCATTCACCTGGAAGTACATATGCCGAATCAGTTGTATACCCTCAATACTGCACTCAGCTGGGGTACTGTGCTTACCTTAACTAGCGACATACATATTGACAGGTGAGATATGTAGATGAATACATATATAGATAGGTAGACAGATAATAGTAATAATAATATGCTGGTATTTTATTTGTCATGAGCGCCAATTCTCCAAGTGGATTCACGAACGCTTACATTTTCCCTATTTTTATTTTTCCCATTTTTTCTTTCTATCTTTCATCTACAAAAAATTTCAAAGTTTGTAATCATTAGTAACTCTATGCTAAGCCATATCATAAGCCTTTAGAAATATTAGTGACAGATATGACATAAATGGATAGACAAATAGGAAAATGGATGAATAGATATATTAACCCTTGTCTAGCGGGGTGTTTTGGGCTCATTTGGGCATATTCAGGCCCTCCTGAATGATCAATCAAGTATCTGCATGAAAAGAAATGTATTCAGCAAAAAACTAGGCGCTAAAAGCTTCAAAATGAGACCAGAACGAGCTACGTAGCACTCGTGGTTCTCTTGCAGTGGTGCCACGAACATGGGAGTTTAGCGTATAGCGGTATGTTTTTCCCAGCTATGCTCACTACTGGCTAGACTGCCGGCCTCTCGAGAACACAGGGAACATGAGTTAATGGGCGGCGGTAAGCCCTGAGAGTCGGCTGTCTGGCCCGCTGCGCTCCCGGCCATTTGCACTCGATTTGAACCCTTTAACCCGTACAGCCCCAGCGACGCGTCTGACACGTCGGCGATGTATGTAACGCACAGCCCCAGAGACGCGTCTGACGCGTCACCCTAATTGCGCCGACCGTAACCTCAGGTGTAGCCACTCAAGAGGGCTCAGATTTGTATGGGAACTGTGTACGTATCCCACGCAACCGTGCCGATGGTTGAAAACTCTCAAAGTCCACGTGCGTGCGCGTGAGCGCGCAATAACCTGTTTTTTTTGGGGTAATTGCCTTAAATTTTTTACTCTTGTAAAATACGTTTTCGGGGGCTCTGTAGGACCATTCTTTAAGCTTTTTGAGCGGTTTTTCGTGGTTTTTCCTTCATTCCTAACCCATTCGCTATTGTTTCTGGAATAAAACCATTTTTTGAAAACCGGCCGGGTTCTGGTGAACAAACCTTACAAAACTAGCCGGGGCTCCACGGGTTAAAAGCCTTAATAATGCTCCTAACTTGCTGCAAATTGGTGCACGACTTAAGTCGAGCGCTGCCAATAAGGGGTTAAGAGACTACAGTACTGTATCTACATCTGCATGGTTTCGTTGTACAAGTGGGTGATAGCTGACTACCATACTGAAACTCAAACTAATCTATTGGAGGTGCACATGCTGAATCAGTTGTTTTGTGTTCTTTTATTTTAGTTTGCAAGTTTTACATTATAATTTCAAAATTATATTACTTGTATGCTAAATCAATATTTCCACATAGTGATTTTGATAAGTTTTTTGTCTTTATGTTGTGTTGTCCCTGTTTTGGTTTGTTTGTTTTGCAAGTTTTACATTATAATTAATACTGCAATCAACTGGGTCACTGTACTTACCTTACCTAGTGACAGGTAATGTTCACAGGTACAGTACTGTATAGTAAATAGATAGATACTCATATAAACAAACATAAATACAATAAAATACCTTTTTTATGAACTCCTTAGCCTCTGGAAGCTCACAGCTTTCTGACTAAGTATCCAATCTGGATATTATCTTACTGAGGTAGATGTCTGGGCACTTAACATTATATTTGGACTATCACCCCAGTCTTTTCAATAAATTCAGAAAGCCCAAGTTCATAATTTGGAAGATGGAGCTGTGTTACCTTTCCAAACAGTGTTCCCCCCCCTTGTAGCCATTGTACACACTCAATTCTTCACGCTGGGATTATGGTGCCCACTTTAACCAGCACTATGCACATGGATAGGTGATAGAAAGAGTATAAAGATAGAAAGAGTGCAAAGGTCAGCAAACAACAATATATATACTGATCCCCATGAGGCTGCTAATACAGTAGCTAGTTCTCCATGCTGCTCGATCCCCTTCAGCATTTAAGTCTTCTAACTCTGAGATCTTTCCTCAGGATTTATATATTTATGTATGCATTTACTAACGTTTCTCCCGTGCCACCAGGGTTCGTGACATCCACACCAGTATTACGGCCGACATCTTTCAGCCACACCAGAGAGGACTTCAGGTGCTTATCAAGTGGGATGCTAACAGGTAGGCTTACACACACTCATGGAAAGACGCACTTATTTGCATGCTCCATCCCTCTATACACACATTGCCTGACCATTTAACCTCATCTAACACTGTGACTGCACCCTTTCAAAGACATTAATTACCCTTACTAATAACTTCACCACATTGACCTTCAGGCTCTGCTTCTCACACACAGTTCCAAACACATTTACCAAACCCTGCAACTCTCACTCATTACCACTCATCCGAATTGTATCTCGGCAACAGTAGCCCAAGAAGTCTACTCACACCCTTCCCTTACCAGAGGTACTTGAACATCCACTGCTCTTCCTTGTATTTCTTTCATATCTCCATCAATATATTATATACTGATTAACCATGGGGATATCACACACCCTTGCTTCAACCCAACATCCAGATCAGAGAACTCGCTTTATTCATCCTTTACACACACTGCTGCCCTTGTACATGTTCTTCACCACTTTCAGTAACGTGCCAACTACTCCATACAGTATATCCTTCGTACTTCCAGTAACATGCCAACTACTCCATACAGTATATCCTTCGTACTTCCAGTAACATGCCAACTACTCCATACAGTATATCCTTCGTACTTCCAGTAACATGCCAACTACTCCATACAGTATATCCTTCGTACTTCCAGTAACATGCCAACTACTCCATACAGTATATCCTTCGTACTTTCCACAAATCTTCTCTCTCAACTATGTCATAGGCTTTCTCCAAGTCCATGAAGGCAGTGTACAGCTTCCATCCCTTCTCCAGATATTTATGCTGGTACATAAAGAAAAGTACTATAGTTTTTAAAGCAAATATAGTATATATTAATCAAATATAAGTTGACACTGACAAGAGAGAAATAGTATAATGCAGTAGAATATGTAAAACTTACAATAATCTAAAAACGTGATACAGAGACCCGAACCAGAAGATGATGTTGGAGGCCCTGATATCAAGTCCCAGTGAGAATGAATCAACCTTCAGCCTGAACGGTCTACTGTACTTCCTGGGCCAGCACTACAAGGCCAACTGGATGTCTCACAAGCGCTGTAAGTACAGTCATGGGTTAAAGTCTATATAACTCCACAGATTTATGTATGAATGTATGCAGTTTATAGCATTTCAGATTGTTTCCACATAGCGATTTTGATAATTTAATTTGACTTTATATTGTCCTTGTCCCAATTTTGGTTTGTTTAGTTTGCAAGTTTTACATTTCAATGTATTGTTTGCTAAACTTTTTAATTGATAATTTAACCCATGAACAGTGGGCTTTGTAGAATTTCCCATGCACCATGAGCGGGCAATTTTCAAGATTTTTTGCCTTATATTTAGCTCTATCTCTCTGAAACAAAGGGTTAAGTGTGGGGATCGGTTTTTACACCATACCCGAAAGAGGATTAATGGAGCTCCGATCTTACTCTCAACCATCTGAACAATTTTACCAACACACCTAAACTTCGTTAAATGCGGAAATAGCCTTACGAAAATATCATGCCCTGGTGGGGGCACGAACTCTCAACCCTTGGGTGTGAGGCAGACACCTTACCAGTTAGACCAATAGAGATATCCCACTTGGCCTGTTCGGCTCAGGGTATTTCCGCATCCGAGGTCTGTTTAGGCTTGCCTATTTTCACTGACTTTACATAAGGAAGACAATAAAAAATGTGTGGAAGAAAGTACCGTACCTGTTCGTTCCTGTACACTACAGAGACACCAAAATCTCTTTCCCAGGCTGGGAATGGTCTGTGATCTTGACAGTGGCAAGAAGGAGGTGTATTTGCGTGTTTTCAAGTGTCCCTTTAGCTGGCATTTTCACAATTTTTTGCGTTTTTTCATTCGTTCTAGCTCTGTGGAAGAAAGTTCGATTTGTGGCCTATATGGATACACCAAATTCTCATTCCCAGCTGGTCTATGGCCTTGACAGTGACAAGAGGAAGTGAAGGTCTTATGTGGGGGAGTCCAAGATCAAGCCATCGGTGCTTGCTCACGCATCCTCTCACTTAAATGGTTTTTGGGGTGCTGAATTCAGGTGAATCAGGCAGCATTATGGCCCCTACTAATCCTGGCATCCGCTAGATGCCGCCACATATCACCTGAAAGCATTTTTTACCACAAGAATTACAGAACATCTTGGGACGGTATCCAGGGAGTGCCACAGGAACATCTCCCGACGGTAGGCCTACCCGACATTTAGAGGTTAATTAATCCTGTCCAGTTACACTCTTGGAATAGGACATGTTCTTGGACATAGTATGATGGGTTGTTCAATTGATTGGAGATGAACAATCCAACAGAGGAAATTGCATTAAGGCTTATATATACCGGTACTTGAATGGTTTACTGTAAATAATTATTGCTTCTCTTACTAATTGAATTTAATCTATTTCTCTCCCAGTTGCGCTCGTGGAACAAGACATGATCTGGGAGACACAGAATGATGGTTTGTTCAGCTGGACGGAGATGAACGGTCCCACACAGGAAATGAAGGCCAACATGACACTGAGGTTCCGGAGAGGTGACACGGCCGAGCTCTACGGCATGTTTGATGTTGACACGCCCTTTGACCACTGGCGCACAAATTATCTTGAGGTCAAGTAAGTTTCTAGGGAAAATATGTTGAAACCTATAGTGAAACATGACAAATAACTTAATAAGTGGTGACTTTCATGTGCTTTTGTTATGATAAATCACTATTATCACTGAATTATTTAAATTACCATATAATGCAACTCACTTGAGAGGTTTATATCCAGGCCAATACAGGAGGCTGATGATATTACATTTAATAATTGCCATTAAAACTGTATCATCAGACAGATAACTGAATTTCATGCAATACTTCTGTTATGAACAATAGGAAGTAATTTTCTATTTAGAAAAGTTATTTCATGCAGCTTTTAGGATATGCTTGAATCTTCAAAGATTTATATAATATATTCATATATGTTTTCACCAACTCACCAATTAATTTTAATTAATGAAATCTATGAAAGTAATGAATGCATGTGGTACTCCAAGTCCAAGTCCAAGGACTCGAACCTAGGATACTCACACCGAAATTCCGCACACTATGCACTAGGCTATCAAGGCTATGCCAGACCTATTGCTGAAGTGCTTTTTTAAATATATTAATATAATGCTGCAGTCACTATTATTCAGCATACATGTATGCATTTTCAGGCACAGATAAAATATGATTTATGTCGGTTCTCAATTAGCGATGTTATATAATAATGATCATTAGCAAAGGAAGTTGTGTGTGGTATTAGGGTGTGAAGGCTTCATATGGTCTTCATATAAAGAGGTATCAATAGGGAGGCTTAGTTTAGTCATTAGTCAGAGAGGCTTCTTAGTTTTGGTTAGGGACACTTCAGTATGGTGATCATTTTGTAAGGTTCCAAATATTAAGTAATGCCCCGTTCTTAACATTAATCATCAATCACAAACCCCAATGTACTCAAATAAACTAATGAAAGCATATGGTCCTCCTGGGATTCGAACTCGGGACACCACACCCAGATCATAAGCATCTAATACCATACTGTCTTTAATTTAGGTGGCTTTATAAGTATTTTTAAGTAACTTTGTTCCGGATATATTGTTCCTCTATGTACACGGCCCATTTGTGGTGGAAGTACAAGAGATCCACCATAAATGGTCTGTGTACATCCTATCATAATATACTTAAAATGTTCATTGGTCTATCTAAATATGAAAGCACTAGTATGGTGTGCACACTGTTGGATGTGCAGTGCTGTCGGGCTGTCATCAGGAGACTGGTGTACAGCTTTTCGCAGTGACTACAATCCTCCAGTAACACGCTGATCGTAGCTCTTTGGTCTAGTGATCATATCTATGAATCCCGTATTATATCTCACTGGCATAAGCTGCTGCACACATAGTATGTGCTGTAATATATAGGTCTAATTGAACTCTGAGCAATGATCTGTGGAATAGGTGTTAACCAACATTGAGCAATAGCCTTAATTAGCCTGTGTTATATTGTGACAAAATGTGATATGGGCTTTATTATGCCATTCTGTAAATAGGCCTACTGTATATTTTATTTTACTGTTTCTTTATTAATATATTTTTGTGTATATTACCTGTGCTCTCACGAGAAGTGTATGTGATATGGACCATTAGGTCGTACAGTACTGTATTTATACTGTATTTATCTTTGTCTGGAATAAAGAATTATTATTATTATTATTATTATTCAAAAATAGGTTTCATATCTAATTCATTCAGGAAGATTTTATAACTATTTACTATAAAACATTTCTGTGGTTGACAACCAAGCTACTTAACCCTTTCAATTGTATGACGTCAATCTTTGTTTCATTCAGACTTCCTCCAGACGATTATATTCAACTTACGAAGGATCAGTCAGATTTAAAGATTTCATTTTGATATTCTTTAAATCTTTCAATCCCTTAGATTCTTCCAAAGTTAAGTAAAATCCTCTGACTGTAGCATTAATATACAGTAGTATAAAACTTGACTGACTGCAGGGTTAAAAATGTGTACTGCCCATCCACAGGTACTTCCGCAATCCCGATGAGATAGAGAGTAAGCTTCAGGCCCGGTGGCACTCGGACGAGTTTGTGGATCTGCAGCTACTGGCCCGGAAGACCATTGGCGACACTAATTTCCGGGTGGAGAGCAAGCTAGACGTGAGCTCTTCCTTTGAGGGGCTCATCAGCGCCAGCACAGGGGTTGTTCTAGAGAAGCAAACCAATGTCGTTGATACTAACTTTTACATACAGGTTAGAAATTTTTACTGTATTAAGTTTTGTCCCTTTAACTATTAGACCATTGCTGAACTCAATAAAGTCATCTGGTGCAAAAAGGAATTCAAGAAAACAAGTATTTGAGCTCTTTCTTTGAGAACCTCATCACTGCCAACATTGAAGTCATCCTAGAGAAGCAACCCAACATCATCGGTGCTACTGTAACTTCTACTTGCAAGTCACGCTAGTCTTATGAGGGATCTGGCTCATTTGGCTACTGTAGTATAAAAATGCTTCATCATGATTTATATGCAAGTTGGAACTAATTATTTATATATATATACAGTACTGTATATATATTAACCTTTTGACTATGGGGCACTATCGTGGTTACCCCCGGGGGGATCAAGGCATCAGGCAATATATAGATAGAGTGATAGACTATGGGGCCTTTCCTGAGCTTAATGAAATCCATCTAGTATCACCTTTTTATGGCACACAGGTTAAGCCTTGGAACCGGGTCTGCTGAATTTCTCACTGGATATTGAGATACCTGGTACCTCTAGGTCTACTCATGGCTGTGGCTGACTTCTCTCCCGGTTTACTATAGTATTCCACTATTCCTGAACATGGATCAGATCTCCTTGGAGATTTCTGGTGCTCCTTCCTTCCTCTTGGGTAGCATGATGTTTGAGGGTTGTGGGAGAAGGATTGAAATATGATTGAGAATAAAGTTACAGTATTATACTTTGTTGATGCAGTTTGTAACGCCGTACACTCCCTTGATTGACAGGGCTAGGGCATGCCTTTGCTACAGGGACTTAACTGGACATTTGGTTATACTAAACCTTCTCATATTATGTATTGCTAATCTAGATTCTTTCCTATCATGAGTTTCTTGTTATCGGATATGTTATTTTTACATTTACTTCAATTTATATTTAAATATGCTATTTTTTATGCCTACAGTGGGATACAGACCGCCTGGAAGTGATGCTGGAAGGGAAAGACGACAGCTTTGATGATGAGGGTCGGTACTCCCTGTTTGGGCAGATCGTGACCACCATGGAGGGCTACCGGGAGATGTCTTCAGCCATAGACTTTTCTTTCCTCCCAGCGTCCACGGACATCCAGGCCACCACTAAATGGGAGGGACACTTCTACAAGGCTAAGCTTACAGGTAAATCTTGACCATACAATTGTTTGTGAGCCTCCCAGCGAACTACTTCGCTTTCAACCACAGTATTTCCACCAGCCTGGTACAGTAGTTAAGGGGGGTCACGTCGCCTTTTTTCTCTTTCTCTCCCTCTCTCTTTGGCTTGTACCCATTGGGCCCCATTCAGCCTACTGTCTTAAGACGTTTATCCCCATCCAGGTGTCAATATTTTCCTGGCGAGCAGTAGCGAGCCAGCATATAATTATATATTTTTGTTTTGACAGCAAGCTAAATTTGTACATTTTTCATGGCTCGCTATCGCTCGCCAGGAAGAAATCGACACCTGGATGGGGATAAACGTCTTAAAACAGTTGGCTGAATTGGGCCGAATAGATACAAGCCAGGGAAAGAGAGAAAAGGAGAGAAAGATATAAAAAAGCCAGTGACCCCCCTTAAGTGTCAATAGTTGATCAATGCTATTATCCCACTTCTTGTATCACTCTGACCAGCCTAATAGTTAACTAATGTTGTAGGTTTGATGTACAACGGGCTGGAGCACCTGAAGGTACTGCTGACGGTGGACTCGGTGTATGAGAGTCAACAATTGGCCACAGCATCACTCAGAGTCTACCACGACCCAAACACCAGGGAGGAAAAGTTATCGGTGCGTGATTTTGATTAGTTGTTTTGTCTTTTTACTGTGTTCGTGTAATTTTGTTTTTTTGTTTTTTTTGCAAGTTTTACATTATAATATGGTGCAGTAATCAGAAAATGGACTAATATATAAATACCTCTGCTGAAATCCTTATCATCATTGGCAACCTTGCCTGTGTTGCAAAGACTCCTGGTTTCAATCAGTGTTGTTAAGGGGAGATTTCCACTTCAGGGATTTTTTTCTTGACCCCCTTCTCCCTCATATTTAGCCCCATTGCTTTGATATTATAAAACGTTTGCCCCATTAGTTTAGCGATTTTAAGAACTTTCACCCCATATTAAGACCTTTCGTGCAATTCAGGTGTCGATATTATCCTGGCGAGCGATAGCGAGCCTGTAATTTAAGAGGAACTGGCCTTTGGCCGGGAAATTTACAAATTTATCTTGAAAGGGACTCAAGGGGGTGTAATTTTAAGCTTGATGGAGGTCTAGGGAACAAACTAAATACATCCCCTTAAACAATGTAGGGTCTGATCAATAGAGTTAGATTTTACTGGAGAGAAAATGTATCACTAGCTTATTGTCGTTCTGGCACCAGTTACTTTGGCACCTCTACAACAGTGAATATATTTGCCTGTAGTTTTTGTCTGTGCACAAATATTTTCAAACACCACCAATATTAGTACCCCATATCTCCTTCTCTCTCAACAGATCCTGGTGAAATGGCCCGAGGATGAGGAGGTGCGAGTGGAGGGTCAGGTGGCCACGCTGCCCCACCACTTTAAGGCCGGCATACAGGTGGACACAACCATCGAGGACTCCAAGGCCATTATGGTCCTCGGATACTCCAAGGACACCACCATGAAGGTCAGGAGTCTAAGTCAGGACATTCTTTTGAGTTAGAATGTTGTGAATAGCACCTATTATTAACTTTTTAAAGTCTGGCCTTAAGTTCCATTGGACCCAGTAAAATTCAGCGAAACTTATGATCCTCGTGCACTGGGATGTACAGTGGCGCTAATAAGTCATGTCTCAGCTGTCATTACGATTGGCTCTCTTTGTACTGTCTGTCAGATGTTGAATAGGGTGAGCAAGTGTAGGAACATGCTTTTATATCTCGCTCGAAACGAATTAATCAAGTTTTAGACATTGCTGATGCCAATTATTGATAGAAATATACTTGGTGCCGAGACATCACTTATTAGCTCGACTGTACTGTATGAGTTCCTTGTCCTAACTGTCTTGATAGCGTAATGCATAAATGCGCGGAATTTCAGTGTGAGTATCCTAGATTTGAGTCCTTGGAGTGTCACATGTATTCGGTGATTTCATTAATTGAATTTAGAAGTAAAGTTGGTTGGTGAAAAAATATGAATTATCTAATAAGCTTTTCTCAATCTTTTTAGGGGTGGCTCATACTTATTGCTGTTATTGTTGTTTCATTGTAGCTATTGTTTTGTATTTCAGACGGAGGCCCGGATCCAGTGGAACGACCAGGTTGACGCCGGGTTTGTGTTGCTGGGGCAAGTGACGTCACTCACAGACTTCTTCATCAGCTGTACCATCCTCACACCTTTCCCAGGATTCAAGGTAAATTTAGTCTTTCAATCGCTAGTTATCAGGTTAACCCGTTGAGCCCCGGCTAGTTATAATACTTTGTTCACCCCAGTCCCAAGCCATTTTCACTTCTTTTTTTTGTTTGCTAAAATGGAAGACAAGAATGAGAAATGAAAAAAAAAAAAAAAAAAAATCACCTCAGGCATTTTTTTTTGGGGGGGGGGGGGGGGAGCCTCAAAAAAAATTGTTGAGCCAAAATGGAAGAGAATGGTGAGAAATGAAGACAAAAAAAAAAAAATCATTTCGGTCATTTGGGGGGCGGGGGCGGGGGGTTCGAAAGTTCGTCTCCCCCGCATGACCACCCGCCCGGGAGCACTAGGGTAAAAACTGAGTATGGCATTGTACGGCATACATCCTAAGGAGTGTCTCACATAAATCTCAAGCCTCTAGCTCCCATACGACCGGAGTAATGAAGGTTCAAAGTGGCGGTGAACTAAGGGTGTAAAGTATCCCCACTAAGCCCACCACCACCAGCCGCGCGGCTGTCTCGGCCCGCTCACACCTACTGGCCCGGCTCCCACACACACACTACGGTACCTCCCCCTCCTATTCTCCCGCCATTTCCTACCTTACGAGCCACGTAAGTGTTTTTTATATGTCGGACGCACGTGATGCGTCGCTGGGAGTTGGTGATCAAACACTGCCGACGCAACACGTGCGACGCTGGGTCTCACCGGGTTAATATTAGTATTTTTAACCGTTTGGTGCGATGGTTAGTGTGTTCTACCCACAACCGAAAGATCCCAGGTTCTATTTCCTAGTAGGGAGAGGCAGTTGGGTCAACAATAATGATCACTTCAGTAAGCTTTTTGTAAAAATCATAATTCTAGCCACCCCCAGTTATGGGATATGTGCCTGAGTATATACATACCTACAGTATATGTAGGTTATATTATATTAAGTAGTTTTTTTTTGTATATACAGTACGGTAGTTTAACCAAACCACTAAGTTTCAGAACAAAACTCTCATAGGGCTGGCTATATTAAGTAGTGAGAGGATGTGGTTCTTTTATAATGGTTCTAGATTTATATACATTTTCTGACTTTATAATTTGTTGGTATCACTTCAGATTATAAAAGGAGAACTACGAAATCTCTTCCAACTGACTCCTTCTGTTCGCGTCCACCCAAGGATATTCGGGCAAGTGGGAGAAAAAAAGGTAAGAAGATAGGTGAGAGTTACAAGGAGTAATTAATATCGCTTAACCCCTTCTGTACCGGTGGCATCCTTTTCATTCTATTTTGGCAACTATTAGACGATGTAAGTTTAAAAAGGGTAACCAGCAATTAAGAAGCTTCGAACTATCTCACTTAACTCTTTGTACTACCACAGATCCTTCTTAAACTGCACAAAATCATCTAAATATAGCTAGAATAAAACTAAAAAGACGTGTCGGTACAGAAAGGGTTAAACCTTGCTGTCCATTCCAAAGATGCTAGTACAGTATTGTTAAGATCTTGAGCTTTTACTACCAGTCAATGTTTCTTGTTTTATTCGTGTTGATAAAATTATTAAGAGAATGAATATTAACTAGCATCTTCTTCTAACTAGCCTGTAGCTCAATATAAGCACTTCTAAAGAAATTGGACTGCTTAAAGCAAACACTCCACTTCTAATCTAAGCAAGCGATTTTGATAAGTTGTTTTGTCTTTTTACTGTGTTCGTCCAAGTTTTGGTTTGTTTATTTTGCAAGCTTTGCATTATAATTTGTAACCCAGAATTCCCACTTGAAAACTTGGATATTTTTTCTATCATGTGGTTTTCAGTACGGCCTGGGTATGAGGTATGAACAAGGTCAGCTGCCGTGCCTGAGAGTGATGGTGGAGCTGTACACCCCCCTGCCAGAGCTACACACAGTCTACCTGGAGGTTTGTGACAACTCCACCACCTCTGACGTCAGCTACGACCTCACCATGAAGTACGGACCCACCAAGAAGCTCAAGGTCAATGTACAACTCCAGGTGAGTGGTTGCAAGCTGTTGTAGGATGAGGTACACACCGTACACTACTATGGTGTAGATTAAGATGAATAATTTTAGGTTGAGGTGAGTTATCATGTATATATATATATATATATATACTGTATATATATTAAGGCCTTTTGTGTTCAAAAATATATTTAATGTTTGGTTTTACTGCTGGGGTTAGGGAGCCTTCACATTTACTGTAGTAAAAAGAATATGCCCCTCATATCCTACTGTGTGTCATACAAGGTGACTAAAAGGGAGGATGGCGTAAGTATGAACCAACGGTCATCCTATACATAATACACTAGAGTCATGTTATGGCATTGTCTCATTGTAGCACTGTTGAAGTTGCTATGGTTATATATACTGCAAGTGCTGGTACTGCAGGGGGACTTTGTTAAGTCTTGCTGAGCCACGGTTAGCACTATGCCAATATCACCACAGTGATGACATGATAGGGAAGTGTTATGGCAGGACTTTATTTGTACTGTACTACACTCTTAGCTGCCGAAAGGCAACTCTATTGTATGTATGTACTCTATCAATTGATCCATTTCTCCTCAGCAAAAGCCTGGTGGTATGGAGGGTCGAGCGGTGGCGGGATTACCTCTACAGTCTCTCGGGGAGGAGTTGGAGGATGTGACTCTGGAGGCATCAGGAGGTTACTATTGGCACCCACAGACCTCTCTCAACCTTACACTACTCTCACAAACATCAACACTCACTAAGGTACATTCTCAGTCCTTAATTGTTCAATAAATATTGTTGATTAAATTGCATGACTAGCCACACAGGCATCAGCATTCACATCAGATTATGAAACAATCACAGGCATGATATGAGGAGGTCCGTGCCAGAGGGGCCAACTCGCCACGAGTAAAGTTTTGAGTTATTGATGTTTAAAGTAGCGGAGGTAGTCACTCGTGTGTTGACTCTAACTCGGTTTGAGCGTGACTACTGAAGCACGTCTCGTACAGCGCCTGTGAGTGGTCGGGCGGGCAGCCATTTAATTCCCCACGTCGTAGCCGCGCTCTCATTGGCTGAGCGCGTTGGCGAGTTGGCCCCTCTGTCTACCCAGATTCACACCCATAAACGGTCTGCCAAACGGCAAAAACAAGGGACGCTCAACCCTATGTGCAGTAGCTATAAGGACGAAAGTCGGATGTTTTTTTTTGCCAGATGATTCCCAAGAATTTCACGGAGCGGGAACCAGCTAGAGCGCTGTTTTTGAAAATGTGGCGAGTTGGCCCCTCTGGCACGGACCTCCTCATATGTTCATACAGTAATCATAATATCAATTTGAATAATATTTGATTTCTTATTATGAGAAAAGAAATTGCAGTAAGTAGATTTATAGGTATAGAATACAGAGAACCAGAAACCCACTCGGGTTCATAGAACTCTAAATGCTGAGCAAAAATATAGCCTATAGCTATCCTAGAACATAGAACTCAGCATAAAAAGATTAATTATAATCAATATTTTATGACCAATTCCATGTTTGCATGAATACGCTGTTATATATCTTCTGTTTTTTCATGCTGCTTTTGAGAAAAGAGTGCAGGGAATTATAACTGAATAGTGACATTGTACTTAATGATGACATATGGGATGCAAGTGTAGCCCTAAACCTTTCAAGATATATTCTTTAACATCATCCTTCTAACATACTTCTTTTAAGTCCAATGATAAATATTAATAATGCATTGAAAATACTTTCAGGTTGAGCTAAGAAGTAAGTTTGCACGAAAGGAAGAAGGAGCCCTAGAAATAAGGGTGCTTACCCCGATGGCAGGCTACGAGAACCTTGATCTGATCGTGGACTACAAGCTGCCCGAGGACGACACCAGCGGCCACTTTGAGGGTGAGCTGGAAACCTCACAGGGCCGGCTCTTCCAACTGTCCACCACCGGCACCTTCAAGGACCTCAGTGGCACCTTTGCTTCACCCTACTACCCCTTCAGGTATTTTATTTATATTTTATTTGTATTTTATTAAGCATTATTTCCACATAGCGATTTTGATTAGTTCCTTTGCGTTTATCTTGTGTCGTCCCAGTTTTGGTTTGTTTATTTTGCAAGTTTTACATTATAATTAGTTATTTTGTCTTTATAGTTTCTTTTGTCTTTATATTGTCTTGTCCATTATAGTTTATATTGTCTCATCCCAGTTTTGGTTTGTTTATTTTGCAAGTTTTACATTTTAATTTTAGTTATGTAGCCCAATGAGAGTCTCTTATTGTGACTCAGTGGTCTGGTTAAACTAATGAAAAAAAAAAAAAAAAAAGAAAAGCTACTGTATCTTAACACCTAACGAGCGGCCTAGGCGGTAAATAATATGTAGCCACCAGCGGGGTGTTTTTACCCAAAATAGGGCTGTTTACGTGATCAATTTCATGCCTAAATAAGACCCAGAGCGTAAAACAAGTATCTATCCCTGAAAGGGCATAAACAGAGCTTTCCAATGACACCACAACGATCCTTGTATGACCGCTAGTTTTCTTGCAACAACCGCGCAACACGAGTGCAAAAACCATGTAATTCGGTACTTTCCCCATACATTTCACTATGTAGCGAGTGTGAGAGGGTGGAGGAGGGTGGGATTCATGTCAGTTGGTCCACCGCGGTGGTCTGGAGCAGTCATACGCTCGCTACTCTCCTGCCACCACTTGTCTCTCTCTCTCAGCAACATTACGTGCTGAAATTGCCACACGACTTATGGTGTGAGCCGCCACATAGTCCAAATTTCTTTCACTCGACATATGATGCGTGCCGCTAATAAAGGGTTAAGGCCTGTTCACTGCAGAGGTGTTAATATGATATAAGCAAGCACCAAGAGAGGCCAAACTCAGTGAAAATTAGTTTAAAAAAATGCAAAGAGAACCATTTAAGATAACTGAAAATTTCCAGATATTTATGTTTAAAATAATTAAGGGTTACTGTAACTTATATGTTCTTGTGAATATTAGTTATTTCTGTCTTTAAGATAATGTAAAAGAAGATGAAACTTTGAACAATAATCTTTTGACAGAAAGGAATAACTAAGATGAGTATTTTGGGGGACTTTGGTTAGCTCCTGTGGATTTTCGTGGTCAGTCTGTTGTTAGTTTGGTTCCCGGATATTTCAACCAGTTTGCCATTAAATCAGTAGATCTAAGTCAGTGCCAAATCAACCAAAGCCATCTAAACAACACAACCAGTAGATTTAAACCACAGGCCGTAGCACGGTTGGTAGAGCACTCGCCTGCAAACCGTGAGGTTGAGGTTTCGAGTCGTGCCAGCCAGTGTGCTATTTGACAGACGCCAGTGCGGCGCAGTCTAGCAATCTGTGGCAACTATTCACTGAAGTTCCTGATCATCAGGGCATCCACCCTAGCCCAGCTATTCAGCAGGGAGTGCATGGTGGTAAAAACTGCATCATATCATCATCAGTGCCAAATCAACCAAAGCCATCTAAACAACACAACCAGTAGATTTAAACCAGTGCAAATTTAACCAAGACCATCTAAACCAGTGCCCTCATAACAGTATTGGTTGGGTTGACACTGGTTGAGAGCTACTGGTTGAAATGGTCTACTGTTTAAGTGGTCTGGTCAGCTGTTATGTTATGTTATCAGGAGTGGCAGCTTCATGTGGCAGCTGACGGCCGTGGACATCCTCAAGTCTCGGGTGATGGCCAGACTCTCGTGGCAGGAGGGAGCCATTGTCCTCGATGCTTCAGTCAAGTTCCAGGATAACTTCATACAAGTGGTAAGTTACATATGGTTTGAGATGGGTAAGCTCTTTAACCTCTTAAATCAGGCAACAAGTTCTTTTACTTTATTAAATATTTTATTGATTACTGCCTGGTTAATTTTTTGAGCTTAAAGAAGATGCCTAAGGATCAAGGGGCTTAAAACCATCTCAATTGACCACTTGCGAGTTTCAGGCTATAAGGAAGTTGGAGCCATAAACATCGATATTAAACAGAAATACAATAATAATCTAGGTTTCTAATGGATAAAAGGTATGTTGAATTGGGTTTTATGTATTTATGAATGCACTATGACCATTTTATAGCTGGTAATTCTGCTAAATATCGATGGTTATAGCTCCAACTTCCTTATAGAACGAAACTCGCAAGTGGTCAATTGATCTACCTGGAGATAACTTGAATACAAAATAATTGGCATCTCTAATTGAAGGGGTTAAATGGGAAATTTATTTTTAAGTACAGTACTGTAATATATTTATATAGTAAGACTTTTATACTTGTATTTATGTGTAGTCTTGGTAAGCTCTTTATTTAAATGTTAATTTTCATTCAAATGGAAAGATATTTATGTGAGTATATATATACAGTATTCAGTTGTCGTCGTCATCATCATCTGTTTCATTCAAACAAAGTATTTTATTCTTATTTAAGGTTAAAATGAGAATTTTGTTTATACAAAGTTCTAAATTGGTACATTACTTTTGATCCTGACTGTACGGCATCTCTCTTATACAGTTGGAGGGGAGCTTAGACACCCCCTGGGAGGGTCTGGGTCACTCCAGCCTTAGTCTGGTGGGTGAGGCTCGGGAGGGAGGCTACAAGAATCAACTAGTCCTCCGCAGTGATACTACCACATACAAGGGTCATCTCTTCTGCAAGTACCAGGACCAAGACGACTGGCAGGTTAACGTCCAGGTGAGGGAAGAGAAAGAGAGAGAGAGAGTGAGTAATGTGTGAGTAAAAGGGTGGATGAGTGTGTATGTGTATGAAGGGTGTATTTGTGTTTGTGTCTGTCTCTGTATATGAGTGTGGAATATGTTTGTGAGGAGAGAGCAGAGAGAGAAACGAAGCATACAAGAACCAGCTGGTGCTCCGCAGTGACACCACTACCAACAAGGGTCACCTCTTCTGCAAGTACCACGGTCAGTACCACAGACAGGCTGATGTTCAAGAGAGAGAGGGAGAGAGATATGGGGTTTGTCTACATGTAAGATGTCGTGGGGTTTTGTTTCTGGGAATTAATTTTTATGATTTTGAGGGAGAGAGGATTATGGTGCATTAGTTGTATGTGTAAGAGCTCTAGGCAATTTATTTGAGTGTGTATGATTAATATTACTACTGCTTCTACTAAAAATCATTCTAATAATAATATAGGTGATGCCGGAGACTGGAGGAGAGGAAGGCAGCTACACTCTACAACTGGGCTTGACTAATGTGGATCGACAGCCATTCAAGTTCTCCTTTCAAATTGCCACACCACACCAGGGCTTCCATAACCTCAAGTTGGATGTCCAGATTGAGTGAGTCACGTTTTCTGACTATATCCTACAATATTATATTGATATTGCAATTCCTTAATAAAAGACGTTTGGGGAATATATTTGGAATGTTTTTCAAAGACAGGCCTGCAGTGGATTTTAACCTACATCTCTAAAGCCAGCATCACACAACCACTTTTTCCTCAACAATTATCCTCAACACTGGTCTGGCAGCTTATAAGATAAACCGTTGAAATATTTTGGTTGTCTAAATTCATCCATCATCAGTCTAGTTTTCGATACCAGTGATAAATGTTTCAGAATTGTTGCCAGAAAAATGTTGATCATCGAATGTTGACTATAAAAGCTTTTGTGTGATACCGGCTTAATGGCTTTCACTGCTTTCTTGTACTCTAAGCCAGTGGACTATAAACAATCCTCAATTGACCTATAGTCTAGTTTTCAATTACATGTACCCTAACTACATCTATAGTAAATTGTTCCATTTTTTATCAATTACTTTTCTAATTTCAAATCTATCTGTTCTAGAAACCTGTCTCTTTGCATTATTATAATCTAAGAAATTTAAAAATGTACTCTATATTAAATAATAAGTATGGAATATAATATTATAAACATTGAATACTTACCATACTTCTTGTCTACATCACATCTTTTTACCCTGATTTTTAAGTAAACATAATCATTCAACAGTAGCCTACAACACATTAATAAAAGGAGATCAGTTGACCACTTGCGAGTTTCGTTCTATAAGGAAGTTGGAACTGTAAACATCGATCTTTAGCAGCATTACAAGCTAAATTAAGGTTGTAGTACATTTATAAATACATAAAACCCAATTCAACACTTTTTAACCATCAGAAACCCTACATCATTATTGTATTTCTGTTTGATATCAATGTGTACGGCTCTAACTTCCTTATAGCCTTAAATTCGCAAGTGGTCAATTATGCCGTCTTAACGCTCCTGATTTAATTTGACCCAATTCTCCTCAGCCAACTCCAACCGCCTTACTACTTCAAGGTGGACTGGGAGACGTCCTTGGGCTCAGGTCAGTTGGAGGCCCACTTCCAGAGTCTCAGCTTTAGCCGAGTGGAGGGGAACATCGCTCTCACCATCAGTCAAGTTGGGCGGTCACAAGACATCAACTACAACCTCCAACTCAGCCTCACCAACAACTATGCTCAGGATATGATTGATGTAGAGGGAGCAGTGAACTTCAGCAGCAACCTTGAGTATTGGGAGTAAGTAACACTTATTTACAGGGTGAACAATAGCTCAGGTTTCAATGATCTTCAGAGACTTTCTGTAAATAGACACGACTCTGTTCAATTCATCCGTGTTGAAGGAGTTAAGTAGTAACCTTGAGTTGTTGAATAATCTTAAGCCCTACTTTAGTACTTTATAAGAATAGGCCTGCAGCACAGAGCTAGCTAACTAATCTTTCAAGGGCAAACCACAGTTCCAACACATTTAAGATACTATGTTATTGTCTTTGTTGTGTAAGTGCAAGACAATGTGACATTATATATTGTTTAGTGTGGGGAGCCTACTTACAGAGTGTTCATGTATCCTCTATAGTCAGGTCAGGTCAGTTGAAGGTATTGAGGGATAAGCCTTTACAATGGCACCTTGTAGTATCATCTACAGGCATTCCTCACTTCAAGTTGCCTAATATTAAGTTGTTTTAATATCACACTGTTCATTAATTAGGGAACAAAATGCACTTAGTTTTTATGCTTCATTATTGTATGTATGTATGTGCTCAGGCACATACCCCATTGCTGGAGGTGGCCGACTCGAGACAGAGCCCGAACAAGAACAACATTCAAGGGTTCTAATTCTCAGGGTCTGGGATATTTTACAAGGGGAGGAGGATTCCTAGCCTCCTGCCCCCAGAAGGAAAACTAGGACAGTAATAGAGACAGACAGAAATGGCTAAGGTTGGGTAGAGGATGCCAAAAATCACTCTGGATAGGTATTAAGTTGTAAATTAGACAAAAATATTGCATACAGTGTAATTGCAAGAAAAGAAAACAAAAATGCTCACTTATAGTAGTTTTAATTTATAATTTGTTTTTCAGGATCATAATTATATTTACAATTTTAAGTGAGGAATTATTGTATTGTGTGTTTTTAGAGAGTAGTGATGAGTGGTGACCATAGCATAGTATACCTAGGTCCATTTAGTCAAGTCTCTCTAACTGTGTTTCAGAGCTGTCTATTGGTGGATGCTTTGCAAGGAATTTGGTCCTAGAGTAATGTTGAGTACAGTATAGGGGCTAAATGACGCTTAGTAATCTCTTATAGAAATTAAATGGCTCTTGTGTTTCATGATCATTGGAATTGTACGGAAGTAATCCTGAAAATAAATAAGGTTTCAGATTTGTGGTTATTTAAGATATTTTTTGAGATTTCAGTTGTGTTTGGATAAGTATATTCTATATATACATTAAGGTTAAAGGAAGTGTTTGGAAATGCAGTGTTGAACTTAATTAGGCTAATTGACAATTAGAAACTCACATTCTGACATATTTAGCAAGAGTTTGCCTACTTACATTATCACTTGCCAGACCTATGAGAGTTCCGTATGGAGCTCAGTGGTCTGGTTTATCTGCTCTATATAACTAACTAACTTGATCAAAGCCCCTATATAATCCTATTTACATTTCTTTTGTCATTTAGCAATCATATACAGTATATGTTGTTATTGACCTATGTTTTTGCAGCCGTGTGTCCCTGAGAGGCAAGGTGCTACAGGTGACCTCTAACCCTGGTGAGCTGAGCTTGTCCCTGCAGTGGCCCCGACTGGACCCCATCACGTTCAAGGCTACGGCAGAACATCACTTTGGAGGCCCCGGACAGAGGCGCCTGGTCATCAAGCCCACCATCACCCTCGACCTTACTCAATCACGATATAGCTTTGCTGGCGAGGTAAATATAGCAACTAGATATCTTTCCTGCTCACATCACATATTTTTTTTTATATGAACAGCCCCCTGTGGGTTCCCCAGTAAACTATTACTACTTCTACTACTACCAATAATAATTTATTAAAATAAATGATTAGGATTTTGTTAAGTTTAATGTAATCCAATTTAAAAATGTAATTCTCGCATAATCAATTTCCATGGCAAGACTCAACCTCTGAAGTTCAGCTGTGTGTTGCAGGGGTTGCACACTAGACTCGTGCGTGGAATGGCCGGGTTTGCCACCTGCTCAGTGCACCAAAGGTTTATTGATTTACAGGCATCATAGGCATGATCTTCCATACCCTTCACTGTAGCGGCGGACATTAGACATTTGATTAAAGCGTTATTTCCACATACCGGTAGCAATTTTGATAAGTTCTTTTGCCTTTATATTGTGTCGTCCCTTTTTTGGTTTGTATATTTTGCAAGTTTTACATTATTATACCAGTGTTGCTTGTACACAGTATATGCTAGCACCTCTAGGATCCATAGGGGAGTGATGGGAGCAACACCCTGCTTCCAAGTACTGGGCTGTATATCTTTCTGTTGCCCTGGGTTATATTTATCCATCTCTTTGCAGACGCCTTGATCCCCAAGAGGGTGGCCACAAATTAATTACCTGCATATGTTTCCATATTTCGAGGCAATTCTTTCGATTATCTAGCTTGTTCTTGTTCATGTGGGAGGGTCGCTAGCCCAACCTCTTTGGGTTGAACTGAACTTGTTCTTTTCAGTCTTTCCGATACTGTATACACATACCACATTGGGGTTATACTTGATATGTAAGAGCTATCATGTTAAATTTTTCTTAAATTTATTTCTTGTTTCACCCTCTTAGATGCTAAAGGAGGGCAGTCAACTTAACCTGACAGGGACGCTGGATTGGAAGCGCGGTGCCTCAGATCCCCAGCAGGTAGTGTTCCGCTCCAGCTTGGTGTTTAATCGGGCCGCGGTCGACGGGCACCTCACCTTTGACCTACCTATGGTAGAGGGATGGCAGAACAACAGAGCGGATCTACATTATGAAACACGAGAGGAGCGCCATTGGTTCAAGTATGAGTTGCTCTTTGTTTGCCAGATATAGTTCCATCTCCATTCAATCCTGTATGTGTTCAACTCCCGGCCACTTTACCTCTGTCATTTCAACCCTCTGGTTAAAACCCTGATTACTGTGTAGCCTATACTAGCCTCACTGTAATTTAATCTAACCTTGGCTAATTCAATTTGATTATGTTTATCATACCCTCTCAGAATCTGACTTAAGCTAACCTAAAGTTTAAAGGTTGTGAGTTGATTGATCAACATTATTTACAAATGCAAGGACCTTGATCTAAGAGACTAGCATAACTTTACAGTATGGTACTAATAAATAATATGATGTTAATGCTAATGCTACTAATTTTAGAATGCTGATGTGATGCTAATAATTTTGCTTCTTATGCCTATGAGAACGCTAATGATATACAGTACTTTTGTCCTAATATGGCCTAGTATGATAAATAATGATGGTGCTAATAATGATTACTGTACATTGCTAATGATGCTAATGATACTCACAATGCTATTAATGAGACTTAAAATATTTGTAACACTTTGGAACACAACAGAACAACGATAGTTACTGGTAGTGACCTAACAACTATCACTGGTAACATCCTGGGCCAAGGGTTCCCTGCTGATGACGGAGCCATCACAGTCACCTCATCGCTCAAGTGGGACTCACAGCCGCTCACACTCAACTTCAAACAGGTACTCTTTTGTTGAAGCAGATACTTAAATTATTATTTGTTTGAATATTCTACTGATGTAGTTTAGGTACAGTCTTGAGCCCTAATAGGTATGCAACCATATGAATTATTATTGAACACAAATGAAATTATAGAGTCCTTATAATAGTCTAGATTGATATCTAGTATTCGATAAATAGATATAAAGTCGTAGTCATATGCTTAACCTTTAACTGTCTTGATGGTGTAATGCTTGGAGTGTGTGAGATCTGTATGTGGTAACCCAGGTTTGAATCCCGGTAGGATAACATGCTTTCATTAATTTCATTGGTGTGGAAGAGTGGCTGGTGCGTGTGATAATGAAGATGTATGAGGATTCGCGAAGTTCGGTGAGGGTGAAGGGTGTACTGAGTGATGAGTTCGCAGTCCGTGTTGGAGTCCATCAGGGTTCAGTGTTAAGCCCCCTCCTCTTTATTATGGTCTTGGAGGCGCTGTCTAGAATTTTTAGAGGCGGACTCCCGTTGGAACTGTTTTATGCAGACGATTTAGTCCTAATAGCTGACAGTATGCAGGATGCTGAGGCCAAATTCAGAGAGTGGAGAGAGGGCATGGCGAGCAAGGGTTTAAGAGTCAATATTAACAAAACCAAGGTTATGCATTGTAGTTTGAGACGAGGCAATGTGGAAAAGAGCGGTGCATACCCATGTGCAGTGTGTGGAAAGGGAGTGGGCGTTAACTCAATTCAATGTAGCATCTGTCGATGTTGGGTACACCATGGGAGTAAGCGCTGTAGTAGAATAAAGGGGCCCCTGCCGAAGGATAAGTCAGAAATAGAGAAATTTGAGTGCGTAGTGTGCAAAGGCGAGCTTGTGTTAAGTGATGATCCTGTGGCTGTGAATTTTGGAAATGAGTCTTTGGAGCTGGTGAACAAGTTTTGTTACCTAGGAGATACCATCTCTGCCGGTGGTGGGGCCGAGGCTGCCACTGTTGCTAGAATTAGGTGTGGCTGGGGGAAGTTCAGAGAATTGATGCCAATCCTGACCATGAAAAGAATGCCTCTCCCCCTGAAGGGAAAGGTGTATGCCTCATGTGTTAGAAGTGCAATGACGTATGCCTCAGAAACATGGGCCGTTAAAGTAGAGGATGTCAACAGAATGGAGCGTAATGAGATGAGAATGGTGAGATGGATGTGTGGGGCCAGGCTACAGGATAGAATAACAAATGTTGAGCTGAGGAGACGTTTAGGTATAAAGAGTATTAGCGAGGTGATGCGTACAAGTAGACTGGGATGGTATGGACATGTGGAGAGAATGGATGAACAAAATTGGGTGAAAAATGCAGGTCTGTGATTGTGGAGGGAGCTGCACCAAGGGGTGGACCGAGGAAGACCTGGGATCGGACTATACGCGCCGATCTCAAATCCAAGAACTTGACAAGTGAAGCAGCCCTTAACAGGGTTGCCTGGAATGCCGCCATTAGGACAAGAGACTGAAACTGCACTTATGTGTGGAACACTCAGTCTTAAAATTTTATGTATGTATGTATGTATTGGGAGGTGTTTGGTGTTGGGAGTGAAATTAAGAGATTAGATTATTACATAATCATATAGCTAACTCAGGTTCTGTTTACGCTCCTTCCCCAGGATTTGACGGAGGTTGGGTATGAAGGGGACTATCAGCTGGAATGGCCAAGGTGGAACGAAACCAGCACGACCTGGGAGCGCAGTCCCGTCCACGCCAACCTCAAGCATCAGTTCCTGGATGCGGGACACCGCGGAAACTTCCAGATCATCACTAGGCACACCAAAGGGAAGCCAATTATTATCGACTATGGTTTCAAGGTTGGTCGTCGGGAACCTTTGTAATTCTGTTTCCTCATGTTCCCCTCTCTGCAAACTTAACTTACTCTCCTTGTACCACAGAAATATATAAACAGCAAAATAAGGAATATCAATAAGGAACTTAAAAACAAAATAAGTAAAAAAATCACACACCTTCACACTTTCTTTCATTCACGTATGCATATTTTGGCCATTTGGAATAGCAATAACCCAATTAAGGCTTCTTTTAGTGTCTCTCTTTAAATAATTTTACTTCTTCTCTTTTCAGTTCCCAGTATCTGGGGATGTAGCGGTGGAAATGGGTGTGACGTACATTCCTTTCACCTTCAAAGTGAAGGCGGACCGGGTAACATTAATTTTGGCGGGGGATATCACCAAACAGCGGACATCCCTCGAGTTCCACAACATCATCTGGCCATTTGGAATATCCTACACCAAGGAAGTCCATCACAAATCACAAACAGAGGTTGAGGTGGGTGGTTAGGACTTGTTATGGTAGGCTTTGGTTTATCACTTAATTTCAAGGCTATGTTTACATTAATCCATATAAAATGTGCATAACAACATTGTGTAGCATGCAACCATGCAAGACTAATAACACAGTAGGCTACTTTTATATGTTGTTTTATGTTTTATATGTAGTGCAGTTGGGTACGGTACAGGATTAGATTGATATCCAGTATTCGTTAAATGGATATTTATCGGTCATGTGCTGTACTTTTAACTGTCTTGATGGTGTAATGGTTGGAGCGTGTAAGTTCTGTATAAGATTTCCTGGATTTGAATGCTGGGAGGATCACATGCTTTCATTAATTTCATTTGGGGGTTATTGATGTTATGAATGATGTTAAAAATAATTTATGTTTAATTGTTACATAATTGTCCCAATAATACGGATAATTGATAATTAAATTACATTGTCATATTTGTCCTTTGTGTTTCTCTAATGTGTTATATTATGTTGTTGTTGTTGTTGTTCCCCAAGCTGCCTGGCCGAACAGCCCCAAGGCCCCGAGTAAGGCCAAGGCCATAACCGAGCGACCCCACAGAACCCTCCCTGCCGACCACAATAAAGCCTGGGTGACCGAAGCCACTCCATGGCGGGGAGCTGAGGAGGGTGCATAAACGCCCGGGAAACCAAAGCCCCACACAGGGCCCTGTGCCCCTCAGAAATTATGAAGAGAAAGTTGAGGGGCAAAGGAAAAATGTGACGCTTTGGCTTCCAATCTTGGTAGATTGGGAGGTCAATCCACGGAAGAGACGCCGTCACGTGAGATCTAGAAAATATATAAGTAAAAGGAACAGTCAGAGTAAGCTATGGGTATGGCAGAGATCGCTCAGTTCTCACTCTGATAGACCAGCCCATCACCACTGTTATATTATGTGATGTTACTCTGCATTTATTTATCTTTGGTATTGTGTTTTGTATCCATTTAATATTGTTTTGCATTGTGTGTGTTGATGCAGACGGTGCGAACCTTGGAGTTGTACGACTTGGATATAGCCTCACGTCGGATCACCCTCAACTTCACCAGGAACACGGCTCAGTCCAGAAGGCACTCCATCATTAAAGGTAATATACATACATACACTCCTTGCATGCTTGTATGTATGTATATATATATATACAGGTATGTATGTATGTACTGTACTCAGGCCCATTCCCCGTTTTTTTTTTTTTTTTTTTCCCGGGGGTGGCCGACTCGAGACAGAGCCCGAACAGGGACAACACAACACAACAGAAAACAATGAACACTCAAAAACAAAACACAAACTCACACACATCTAGGTCACCCTGACATTCATTTGTCATGATTCAGTGCAGCATCAGTTTCATTTTCTTGTGACCAAATTAAAAATAGCAACATGACATTCAGTTTTAGATGCAGGACAAAGTCTTATTCCTTAAATTCTTTAATGCTCAGTTGTTGTTGTAGTTCCCCAGACTGTCTGGCCGAGCAGTCCCGAGTCCAGTTGACCGAAGCCGCACCAGATGCTCGGGCTCCCAAAGGGACCCAGTTAGAACCAATAGTTTGTAAGCTCTCAGAGATTTGTAATCATACAAACTACAATTTATAATTGATTATATTAAGAGGTGTTTAGTGTTGTTGACGTACAAACCTCCCCCCAGTGAATGCCCTGGACCGAGAGATTATCTTGGACGCCGGCTATGACATCACCCCGGGCAACTTCCGCACCAGGTTCCTCATCTCCTGGGCCAGTGATGAGAATATTGAGTTTGACATCAACTGGAGAGACGTATCCAGGGTAAGAGACAGAAACATAATTTTGTTAGTGGCATTGTCCTTGAGATCATTTTGTACTACACAGTTCGTTATTTATTTATTTTATTTATTTTTGTTTAGCTTGACAAATTTGTACTTGGTCGTATTGAGCAAGAATAATATATATTGAACTGATTGGCTGATAGTACTGTGCCCTAATAGCATATGTTTCACTTGTAAAAATATATGTTAATTAAAATGTAAAACTTGCAAAACAAACAAAATATACTTCACAGTATTATCAGCCAATCAACTCATAATAGAGTTCTCTAGCCCAAAGCGAGAAAGTGCAAATTCACCAGGTTAATAAAAAAAAAAGGTAAATGGATAAAAAAATAGCAGACTACAGTATAGTCCAAAAGTTATGAGTGTTTCTGGTAGGCCAGAATCACAAACAAGACTGAATTTTTTGTTTAAGTAATTCTCTCACAGTTTTCATTATGATTAACTTGATAGTAAATCAATATACACTACCACAATTTGAAATAGCTGTTGACAAAAAATATTTTTTTAAATATAGAAAAACATGTTAGGTCATGCATATTATGTAGAACTACAACAGTTTATGGGGCATATGCAAGACTATATTAAAGTAAATGAATGATTTGTGACAGTAAAATCCTTTTAATTTTGTCTTTTGTCCTCTAGGGATTCACAAAAGAGCACACCCTGAAGGGGAAGTTCTCGCAGCCTTTCCGTACAGTTCTGCTTGATGGTTACTACAAGCGTTCCAGCACCAACCTCACCGCGCTCCTCAGGTTCAACTGGGACAATGACAATCCAAGGTCAGTGATGCTTCTAGGTTTATGATGTGAAAATAATCAGATAATGGGAATGTATGAAATTTGGACATCGAAAAGTTCAGCATTGAATTTTCGGTACCAGAAACTTGGGCACCATGACACTTAAGCTGGTATCACACAAGAGCTTTTATAGTCAACATTCAATGATCAAAATTTTTCTGGCAACATTTCTGGAATATTTTGCACTGGTATCAGAAACTAGAGTGATGGTAGATGAACTTAAGTAACCAAAATATTTTAAAAGTTGAACTTATAAGCTGCCAGACCAGTGTTGAGTATAAATGTTGATGGAAAAAGTGCTTGTGTGATAACGGCTTTAATCACAGTGCCCAAATTTTGTGGTTTAAAAATTTGGTGCCTAAGTTTCTGTGGACGAAAATGAGGTGTCAAGCTTTCCGATGACTTGTTTCATTGACCTTGCTAATAGACAAGTGCATCATATAAAGTACTGTAATTGTTTTTGGATTCAGTGACTCAAATAATGTAATGCCATTAAAATTGTTTGTGTGACTCCATAGTATTGCAACTTATGTTCAGTTCAGCTTGCAATAATCAGACAACTGATGTTATATATAATCACCAATTATTTAGTGGTTATACTCTGCTACTTAAATATATCCTATCAACATACAATATACTGCATGTGTATGTGTATTTTTTTAAACATATGCTCAATTTTTCCTTTTAAGATGCAGTTCAATCTAATCTAATGTTTGTGTAAGTGTGTGTGTGTGTTTTTTAATATCTGTTATATTTTTCTGTTTTATGTTACCCTTGAATTGCCTGTGTAAAATGTGCCTGATTTTCTGTGATTAGTGGTGCGGAGGAAGCTGTGGGTAAACTGCAATGGACTAATGTAGGACAGCGAGACCGACGCCACCACAAGGGTTACGTCAGTCTTTCTCACCCCATGCTGGAGAAGGTAACATGTGTAGCATAGAGGAGGTGGCACATGAACACATTTTCTGGCAACTTTGGGGGGCATTTTTGGCCTGGCATCTTCAAAATTTAAGTTATTCATATTTGTTTTCACCAACCCACCAATTAATTTACAAATAAACCTAACTAGTGAAATCAATGAAAGTACTGTAATGAATACATGTGGTACTCCAAGGACTCGAGCCTAGGATACTCACACCAAAATTCAGCCACCTTCCATAGTCTGCCTTCAATCTAGTTGCCAATAGAACCAACAAAATATACCGGGGTAGCTAAAAGAAATAAAAACTTGCTCATTGAAAATTAACAGAAAAGCGTTTGTGTGACATTGCCTTAATAAACAGATTAACTTGCTCATGTAGTAATGTACACCCTATGTGGTGGATTGTGTTCTTTTATTTAATAATTTTCATTTTAGTAAGCGTTGTTTCCACATAGCGATTTTGATAATTTAATTTGACTTTATATTGTCCTTGTTCCAATTTTGGTTTGTTTAGTTTGCAAGTTTTACATTTTAATTTTAATTATTCAGATGAAAAACACAATACAGTACATCCATATCAGCTAAATCATAATGATACTATATTCTGGGTTAGCTTAAATTCAAGGTCATCCAAATTACTTACCTGATCTTAGAGCTTGACTAGAACATTGTTTTTTCTTTACTGATTGTAAATTTCCATTTCTCCATCTTATTTCCTTAGCTTTTATGAATACTGTATTGTACAGTACTGTATAGTGAAATGTGTTGCAGTAGGAAATAAGAATTGGAAGAGCTACAGGAGAAAAACGTACACTAGCATGAGATGATGAGCGATCTCTTGTAATTATAATGTAAAACTTGCAAAATAAACAAGCCAAAACGTATACGAACACAGTAAAAAGACAAAACAACTAATCAAAATCGCTAATAATGAATACTATAAGGATATAATGACGGGTGAAAAAAAAACCTGTAGCATGAGTTTGTGAGCAACCTCTTGTAATTGAAATGTAATGTATGCATGTATGTATATACTGTACTGTACTCAGGCACATACCCCATAGCTGGGGGTGGCCGACACGAGACAGAGCCCGAACAGAAACATTTAAAGTTCCTATTCTCAGGATCCGGCACCACTTTCATGTTCCTTCGCCCGTTTCTCTGTCTCGTCGAGTAGGAGAATTATACAAGGGGAGGAGGATTCCTAGCCCCCTGCCCTCATGAAATGTAAAACTTGCAAAACAAACATGATGATGTAATTTTGTTTATACTATACTGTAGTCTATTCATTATAAGTAGGCAAAAAATCTTGACCACTAACCTCTATGACTCAAACAAGATGAGAATAATCGAGCTAATACTTCTACCATTTGGGAAGAGTCAGCCAGGGAGTAGGTGTGGAAAGTCATAGACCATTTGCTCCAGCCCTTTTTGAGTTACAGAGGTTACTGGTCACGAGTTCTGGCCTACTTGTAATGAATAGACTATAGCCTTCTGAGCTAAAGCCACTTATAAGGCTGGGAGATCCATGATGTGTCCAGGAAATGTAAGGACAGAACATTCTTAAGGGAGCCCACCTCGCTTTTTTTATCTTTCTCTCCCTCTCTCTTTGGCTTGTATCCATTCGGCCACATTCAACCTGCAGTTTTAAGACGTTTACCCCCATCCAGGTGTCAATATTTTCCTGGCGAGCGGTAGCGAGCCAGCATATATATTTTTGTTTTGACAGCAAGCTAAATTTGTACATTTTTCGATAGAAAAATGTCTTCGGCGAAGCCGGATTTCTCCATACAATGCTGGCTCGCTATCGCTCGCCAGGAAGAAATCGACACCTGGATGGGGATTTACGTCTTAAAACAGTTGGCTGAATGGGGCCGAATGGATACAAGCCAGGGAAAGAGAGGAAAGGAGAGAAAGATAAACATAAGCCGGTGACTCCCCTTAAATAAACAAACTAAAACCCTTATATCCAAACAGGACATAATGATTGGAGGAGAGCTACGACAGAACCACGAAGAGTTCCTGGTGGTGGAGGCTAAGGCGCAGTACTCCCCCGACCCTCGCAAGGACCTGGACTTACAGCTGCTGGTGACTGCCGACCCGGAGTCTCCACAGTACTCGCAGGGGGTGGTGGTCCGAGAGAAGCTTGCCATCACACACATTGCATCTAAGTAGGTTAAACTGAATCTCTTGGCAGTGAATGTCTCGATACTGGTACTTAATGGAAAAATATGAAACTAATCTTTATCTACGTCATAATAATGCCAAGTTTTCATAATTTATAACGAATTTCACCACAAAATCTTTGTTATAACTGAGTAATGAAGATGGGGACATGGCAATTTACCCTCAGTTGAAGTAAAACAGACTACAGTATAGTAATTTTGTGACTCATATGATGCACATAAGAAAGTTATTATAGTTTAGCATGTATTAGTTTGAATGCATAACCTGATTATTATTCATATATGTGTACCGTACCATTTGTGTTACAGCTGAACTTTATATTTTGTTTACAGCATATGTGTTTTTAATGATCGATTAACGTTCAACCCCTTCAATCAGGTGATTTTTTTGTATAGTTTATGGCTAACTCCAGGTGATTCTATTCAGTTTACAATAGGGCCTGTATGAATCAAATGGTTAAACAAAAATTCCTTCTTAAGCATGGTTCACACAAAGACGAGTCGGTGCCCGAGTCCAACACGAGTGATGAAATTTTTCTATTCGGCAATGACTCGTCAATACTCTGCAACACTCGTGTTACACTCGTGTATACTCTTCGTGTATCGGGGTTTGTCCTGGGTACTCACCACGTGGCCCAAAAATTTCATACATGCATGAAATTTCTTGTCCCCGTCACGAGTCCGAAGGACATACGTGTAGACTCGTGTTGACTCTTGTTGACTCTTCGTGACTCGTGTTGACTCTTGTTGAACTCTGCATAACTCTTTGTGACTCGTGTTGACTCTTGTTACACTCTTGGGTGAATCAGGCATCTGCACAATGGGGGCTACTCTTGGGAGCACTCATTGTGACTTGTTACACTCTTGTTGACTTGTCACACTCTTGTTGACTCGTGTTGACTCATACCGACTCTTTGTTTTCGTACCCTGGAATTTGACCGTTATTTTTCAAATTTATGCCACTCGTGTTGGGTTCGTGTTACACTCGTGATGACTCTCTGTTACTCGTACGGACTCTTGAATGAACACGTGTTGACTCGTGTTGACTCGGGATCGGTTACTACTCGTGTAGTAATTGGCCTCCAGCAACGCCGATAATCGACGAGTGTCACTCGTGTTGGACTCGGGCACCGACTCGTCTATGTGTGAACCATTCTTAAAACCCTCTCATTTCAAAATGCCATTGGTAAGTTTCATAGAATCATCTGATGGTAGTTGAGATATTATTTATTATGGCATGATCTGATGGAAGGGGATAATGTGTGCGCAATGTGTGCACATTTCCAAGGATTATTGTGTGCGTATTGCCCTCAAGGATTAATGTTTACATGTTCCCCTCAGCTTGACGGTACAAACCAACGGGACCCTCAGTGTAGGGCGAGGGGTGCCGACTTACCCAGGACTTCCTCTACATGAAGCCTGATGGGGACACCAACACCGCTAAGATCGTTAGCAACCTCGACTTAACAGAGAAGACGCTGCAATTCACGGTGAGGATAATCAGTAATTTTTTTAGGTCGCAGAGCAATTGATATGTGTCCATTTTATTATTATTACTGTATTATTATTTATATATTTATTTATATTTATTTTTATTATATTCTAATGGGCGACTTAGTTGTTTGTAAGATTTTGTGTTTTCTTTTTCTGATGTGTTGTAATGTCCCTGTTTGGGCTCTGTCTCGAGTCGGCCACCCCCAGGAAAACTGGGGAAGGTGCCAGAGTATATACATAGCCTACATACATACATATGTATTATTTTATTTTTACCAAAGCCGTTGTCCACTTGGGCAAGGTGGCCGACTAAATTACTTAACAATGATATTTATAGTAATATCGGCTGTTTTATTATATTTCTATCTACAGTATTAGTTTTTAAATAATGATGCAGAGCCATTAAGAATAATTAGTTTAGTCATTATTATTAGACCTTTATTAATATGTAGGCTATCTTGTTATATGTTCTCTGTGCACAATCACATTCAAAGGTAAAGATGAGAATTGAAACTTCAATCCACAACAGTTCAAATTCAATTTTTACAAATCTGTCTCGAGTCGGCCACCCCCAGCTAAAAAAAAAAAAAAGAATAAGAAAAGAAAACAAAAAAAGTTATGTGCCAGAGTTAGTTAGTTATGTAGAGCAGATTAACCAGACCACTGAGCTCCATACGGAACTCTCATAGGTCTGGCTATGTGCCAGAGTACTGTATATAGATAGATAGATAGATAGATAGACAGACAGACAAATTTCTAATGAATGAGACATGCTTCTTGATGCACAGATTTTGCCTCAATTATATTTTCTTTCCTTCCTCCATTATTTTAACCCCTAACTGTCGGCGCACAACATAAGTCGAGTATAATAAATCTGGACTATCTGGCGGCGCGCGACATAGGTCGTGTGACAATTTCAGCACGTAATGTTGCTGAGAGAGAGAGACAAGTGGTGGCAGGAAAGTAGCGAGCGTATGACTGCTCCAGACCACCGCGGAGAACCTACTGACACGAATCCCACCTCCTCCCTCCCTCTCTCACTCGCTACATACTGAATTTAATGGGGAAAGTACCGAATTACATGCTTTTTGTACTCGCGTTGCGCGGTTGTTGCAAGAAAACTAGCCGTCATAAAAGGATCGTTATGGTGTCATTGGAAAGCTCTGTTTATGCCCTTTCAGGGATAGATATTTGTTTTACGCTCTGGGTCTTATTTAGGCATGAAAATGATCACGTAAACAGCCCTATTTTGGCTAAAAACACCCCGCTGGGCGGTACATATAAATAAACCGCTAGCCCGCTAATCTAGTGTTAAGGACATAAATAATATTACCAGCCCTATGAAAGTTTGCCCCAAACTAATTTTTTGAATAATAACAGTAATGATAATACCACCAGCAACAAATTCCTGTTGTTCTCACCAGGTGGATTCCATGAAGCTTAAGGTGGTAGACATGGTGGTGGAGGTGCAGGAGGACCCCCAGGGTAGTTGGAGTGTGGCCGCCAGTGGTACCCCGGGGGAGAACACTCCACTGGTAACATACCTCCAGGTCCACCCCTCTAACAACATCGTCACCATCACCTTCGACAACCTTCTCTCCAATGACACTTCAGAGCAGAATTATGATATTTCTTTCCCTAGATGTAAGTTAACCTTTCAAAAATCTATTAGGCTATGGATAATGAAATGAATAAATGTTCTGCCTTTACTGTTAACATCACTAATTGTTAAACTTCTATACAGTACCCCTTATAAGTTCATTCCTCTTATGAAATCAATATATATACTATAATTTTTAATTAATCTTAACATCTTATTTTCATGTAACCTTTGAATTAGTTTAATTTCATTAATACTGTATAGTTTTATGCATCACTGCATGCAACCAATCTTTTCATATGCTTGTTGGCACCTAGGTTAGTAAGAAGGAGAAAACTGGCTGTGGGAGAGCAAGCATGTTGCAAGCTGCTGTAAGGAGTTTGCCTATTTAGTTTACAAATATAAAAGAGGATTGCTACTTGGATGTTCATCTTCACTGAGTTCTTGGAAGCCGTTTTAATATTTACTGTGCTTTGATTTTTGTTTTCTTTGCCAATAAATTGAATGTCAGATAGATATTTACTCAGTAACTGTAAAAGATCATGTATTATAATTGACATAAAATTCTTAATTTGTTTGTTATTGGAAGAATAACATTGCTTATGCTCACAACTGCACAATACAACAAAACGCACCATTGTTTTGCTTTCAGACATCGCTGAACAAGTGGTGATCGAGGGCGGAATGGAAGACCAACGACACACAAGGTTCTCTGTGCGTCACCTGCAGCCCGCCTGGATGAGCGAGAAGCCCGACGACATGAAAGAGGCTCAGTGGGTGGAAGATGCCAGTTTCTACTTCAGGCTTAACAACTCCAGGCTCGTCACTTCCAAACTAAACTGGCGGCCAGAGATCAAATACGAAATAATGGTACGGTAGACAGTATGTGTGCTTAAGAGATGTGAGTGTGTCTGATGCGAGTGAATATGTGTGTGGTTGTGTGGGTATGTGCAGGATATGTATGTACTGTATGTGTGTCTGTAGGGGATATTAATGTGTATGTGTGTAAGGAATTTATATGACTATATGTTTATGAGCAACCTGGATTAAGCCGGCCAGTGGGTGGAGGACACGTGCTTGTATTATTATGTGTTTTCCACCAACCAACTTCACCTCTAAACTTAATTAATGAAATCAACAAATACATGTGGCACTCCAAGGACTCGAACCTAGGATACTCACATCGAAATTCCGCGCACTTATGCATTACGCTATCAAGACAGTTTCAGACTCCCAACTCCAGGCTGCTCACATCCTAGCTCAACAGGAAGCCAGTGATGAAATATGAGATTATGGTGGGTGAATTATTTGCTTGTGTGTATGTTGTTATTGTTGTTGTTGTTGTTGTTGTTGTTGTTGTTGTTGTTGTTGTTGTCGTTCCCTAAGCTGCCTGGCCAAACAACCCCGAGTATGTAATTTTATGTGCATGAACGAGAGGGATGTGAATTTGTCTACGGTACTTGGTGATCAATTTTTAGATATTGAAATATAGCAAGTGGTTACCCAAGATCTATACGCTAAGAATTTGGTATTTTATGTAACGACTAAACAACCAATTATAGTTTAATTTTGCTTGTTAGTGTTAAAAGTGAGCTTAGGGAGATGATAAGGAAGAACATCCTTAACCTAATATCTCTATGTTTATATCAGTTGGTGAAATATTGAATATAAAGACCCTGTATAAACTAATCTCTTCCTCTATATATTGAGAGTGAGATTGGCATGGTATTAAGATAGACTATCTCCATACAAACACACACTAATGTTCCCTTAGGTGTTGAGTCTTGTACTGTAGGCTGAATAATTACAAATATAAGGCTGATGTGGTGCGATTTCACCAGGTGCAAGTGCTTCAGGGGGACTTTATTGAGTTTTGCTGAGATACTGTTAGCGCTATACCAACATTAGCCACAGTGATAACATGATGGGGCCTTGTTGTGGTGTACTGTGCTGCTGTAAAGACTGTAGCCACCGTGTTATGATTGCTGTGCACTGTGTGCAGTACTGTGATTGTACCATGGAAGCCACATTCACTGTGGACGGTTGCGGTCTTTAAACCTGTATGTATGTATGTATGTATCTGTCTGTTTATCCTTAGACTAAATCTGTTTATGTATCAATCTACAATATTTACTCAAACCCATTCCCCAATTTTGTTGTTTTCTACTTTTATCCTGCGAGACGTAGACTTAATCTGTTTATGTATATGTTTATGTTTATGTATAATATCTATAAACTATCTTCTTGTTAATATCTAGAGTGAGGTAGGTCAGGTGCTGGGGACATCGTACGACCTGCGTCAGAGCTTGGAAGATTGGCTGCTGGTGCACTTGGCGACAGCCGGAGATGAAGCTCTCGTCCGGGCAGACCCCATATTGGCTGACTTAGTACAACACCTCAAGCCCATCCTACACCACTCTAAGTATGCAAGATTTAAAATTTGAGTGTTCTTCTCTCGGCTTGCATATTCTCTTTAGCTCCTATGTTCATTCATAGTAGAATACATTTAGGGGCAGTTGTATGATTATTGGCTAATTCTTTTGTTTCATTCATTACATTTTCAGGTTTTGACACACTATATTCACCATATAATGCCACCTTCCAACTTCTTGGTCTTCCATATTATTCTCATACCTTCAATGGTATCTCTGATGTGTGTGATATCCATTTTCAAGCTCTGTCTCGAGTAAGCCACCCCCATAAAAAAAAAAAAAAAAAATGGGGTAAGTGCCAGTGTATATACAGTACAATTATAGTGTACAAACTGTACATACATACCTTCAAGCACCCTTGTTGCCAATCTTTCTCTTATATAACAGCCCACCCTAGCTAACAGAGCCCAGACACTCATGGCGATCATTAGTTACGTGGTGAAAGACTTATGACGAAGCAGCTCATTAAGAGCTCTCAAACTCATAACTTTCCCATACTGTATTTACAATAACTAGGCAGTCATAAGTTACTACACCCAGTTATAATGCACTTAGAAAATTACTGGCACAAGAATTAAGGTGTTATATGTTATGGCTCTGTCTCGAGTCAGCCACCTCCAGCAAAAAAAAAAAAAAATGGGGTTGTGCTTGAGTATATAGATAGATAGATGTCAAGATACGACAGTTAGAATGGGATGCAAAATCATAAATATTTTGAGTGTCTTGGCCAAGACTAATTAGCAAATATTTACACCCTATTTGACACCCATTGCAGGAACGAGTCTGGTGAGTTTGTGGCGGACATGTGGCAGCTCTACAACAGCATCAACTCAACGGCCGTGGAGCTCAAGGTCCGACAGTCGGTACAGTTCATCCTCACTAACATCATGCAGTCCCTCGCAGATATGTGAGTGCTTGGGGTATTACCTTTTGTCACTTGTACACTCACCAAAAAACAATCTTTACACTAACGCTCTAAACATTCTGGAAGTTGGTCGACATCTTATGATTATACCTCACAGACGTATGTTTCACCCGATTCATTCTGTTCACACTGTATTATTTACAGCTCACCAGTGTAAAGATTGTATTTTGGTCGAGTGTAGGCTACATGGGCTCAAACTGGAAATTTTAGGTTTTAAGGCTAATTAATATGAGAAGAATAACAATAAACTCAACATGAAATTTCAGTGTTTTGGCAATTCGTTCTCTTCCAGACAAAGACTGTAATCAATATGAGAAAGATTACATTAGAATCAACATGATATTTTAGTGTTTTGGCTATGTTATCACTTTCAAGCAAAATATAAACTATATAGCCAATAAAAATTGACAGTATCTTTGTAATTTTAATAGTAATGACTAGAATGAAGAAACTACTGAGGACTGGATTTGAATAGTGTCATTTGCCAGCCTGTGCATTGTAATGGCATTTTTATTATCTTCTATGTATGAATTTTGTTTAGTACCGATAGCCTACTTTTCTTGTCATATTTTGGCAGAAATATTTAAGCCCATTGCCTCTACTCTCTTTTATGGAAGACTGCATAACGCACAAGCACTTATGCCAACAAAACAATATAAATGTCTTGAAAGCTTTGTGGGAAAAACCGGTCTCAGCCGTGGCCTTCCTTAGGAGCTCGGGGCTGTTCGGCTAGGCAGCCTACGTAACGACTACTACTACTCTTTTCTTTTAATGGACAGACCAGCTTTTCAACGTCTGAAGGCCAAGATGGCGAGTGGTGAGTCCAGTGGTCAGGTGAGCCAGATCGTCCAGAAACTGCAGAGCTTTATAAGGGAACTTCTCTCTGTAAGTACAAGCAGTCTTCTCAATTAGATGTACGTTATTCATAATATAGCAATTTTGATAAATTCTTTTGTCGGTTTACTGTGTTCGTCTAAGTTTTGGTTTGTTTATCTTGCAAGTTTTACATTATAATATCACCAACCCACCAATTAACTTACAAATGAACCTAATTCATTGTTATTTCCACATAGTGATTTTGATAATTCTTTTGTCTTTATATTGTGCCGTTCCTGTTTTGGTTTGTTTGTTTTTCAAGTACTTCTATGTCTTTCTAGTAAGTTACCCTATTAAATATTTGTTCAACAGTTTACTGAGTTGCTATATATGTATGTACTGTACTGTATTTATCTTCTATATTAATTTATATATCTATATTTGGTATTATTTACTTATACTGAACTTACATATCTTTCTTTTTCCCCCAATATATAGGATGTGCGAGGACCAGGCTTGAAGTCAAAATTCCAAGAGCTTTTCAGAGCTTTTACAGACATGTACGACCAGGTAATTGACTTTTCATTTGTATTGGGAATCAGAAAACAATTTTATTTATATATAGTTACTTTTCAAGGTTATTTACCTAGTTATTTAGATATACTGTATAACAATTATTTTTTAGCTAAATTTGATAATCTGATTGCTGCTAGATTAAACTTGAGGCAATGCAACCATTTTGAACAGCCTAAGAATGACCTTTCAACTTTAACACCCAACTGCGGACATAATTGCCTGAAATTACCTTCATTCCATGATACTCTTTTTGATGCATAAGAAAGAGCCAGAGCGTAATACAAAGTACAATGATAGAGCTTTCCAATGACACCTGAATCATTCCTGTACAACATCTGGTTAGCTTGCAACGATCTTGCAAATGAAGGCCAAAATCTGTAAAAAAAGGGTTAATTTTGGCAGTTTTTTAGACAAAATCGTCTAAATATAGCCAAAATAAAAGAACAAAGACGTCGCCGGTACAGAACGGGTTAAATGTTTACAATTACTTATGAAAACAATATGAAGGGGTACGACTAGCCCATTTAATGCAAACAGTGTCATTCTAAAATACATAACATAGAAGTACAGTACAACACTAGTAAAACGCCGCCACACATGAGTGTGCAAGCCTTCTGTCACTCTCAGTGTGTGCCCGCCGCCTTTAGCACCCTGTGCTCCCTCCAACAGCTGGCCTCTTTCTCTCAGAGCTCATAATAGCCTCAAAATGGCACCCGTCCGTACAAAAGGGGTTAAGCTGTCAGTTTATGAACAAACCCCTCTGAAAACCCACACTAAAAAGGACTACCAACTGAGGAAAAGAGTAGGGCAGAGGTTCATTGAAAGAAAAACAGCAACCTATATTCCCTACATTTCATAGAGCCTCGCAAATAACTGGCTTCACCTCATATGCACTGTCTCACAATTATATGGTTAACCTTTTCAATCAGATGATACTTTTTTAATATTTACTCTAACTATCCCAAATAATTTAATTCAGTTTTGGAATGACCTATATTTGCTCTAACTACCCCCAGATAATTGTATTCAGTTAAAGAAGGACCTCTTGTGGCCATTGGGTTATTGGAGATAGCATTTAGGACTGATTTCCAAAGGTCCTTCCTAACTTGAATGAATTTGTCAGATGGTAAACAAAAAAATAATATATAAATAAATATATAAATAAATAAATAAATAAATAAATAATTTTGGGTCATGTGATTGGAAACGTTTATTTCCCGTGCAGTTTGCCAAGCGCCTGTACCTACGAGCCCGGGAGTCAATCCAGGGCTTCACGGACCGCCTTGGGGAGTGGTTCACGACCAAGTGGCGGGCCGTCTACAACAACTACAAGCCTCACATCCTCAGGACATTTGATGAAGTCGAGACCAGCGCATGGATTTTTGCAGAGAGATTAATAGGTAGGTGAATATTTGCTGAGACTAGTAATTAAAATGTAAAAATTGCAAAGCAATCAAAGCAAAACAGGAACAACACAATATGAAGACAAAAGAACTTATCAAAATAATTTAGTGGAAATTATGCATTAAAATGTAAAACTTGCAAACCAAGATTTATTAAAACAATACTGCTGGAAGATTGATAACTAAATTTGTTCTTAAGCGATTGGTATTAGGATCTTTGCTGTGAAATTCCAGATGGTTGTGTACTGTTGGCTGGTAGATTGTAAATATTGGCAAGTGGATGGGGGTAAGAGATTTGTACTGGTAACTGGATTGGTGTGGAGAAATTGGTACTCAAAACTTGCGCATGTAGTAATGTAGGCTACATCCTATGTGGTTGATTGTGTTCTTTAATTTATAAATTATTATTTTACTTAAGCGTTGTTTCCACATAGCGATTTTGATTAGTTGTTTTGTCTTTTTACTGTGTTCGTATAAGTTTTGGTTTGTTTATTTTGCAAGTTTTACATTATAATATAAGATGGTTAGCACTGTAGATCTGAGATTTGAATAGATGAAACTGGTGGTTTGGTTGTTTTGTGAAAGATTAGTAAATGTATATATATATGTGTAGAGACTGGTAAGTTACTAGCAATTGTGCCTATGGTAAGTAAATCTTTGCTGTAAGCTTCTCTAGGTGAGTGGTAGTTGAGGGACTTGTAAACGAATGGTTTCCTAGACCTGTTGTTGTCGTTCCCTAAGCTGCCTGGCCGAACAGCCCCGAGTCCCTAAGGAAGGCCATGGCTACGGTCGGGCTTTCCCACAGAGCTCTCAAGGAGCCGTAGCTCGATTGGTAGAGCGTTCGCCTGCTAACCGTAAGGTTGACGGTTCGAGCCTCGGGCCAGCCAGTGAGTTATTGGCAGACGTCAGTGCTGTTGGTGAACGGTGCGGTCTAGCAATCTGTGGCAACTATTCACTAAGTCCCTGATTCATCAGGGCACCCACCCTAGCCTTGCTATTCAGCAGGGAGTGTATGGTGGTAAAAACTGCATCATCATTAGGTTGAGAGACCTGTATATGTGAGCGGTTGTCTTCACCTCTCCATAAGTGGGTAGTTATTAGCAGATTGATAGTTGGATCTCTGTTGCAAACCCTACAGATAGACATGCAGTGGGCAGGTCTTGCTGAGACTTGTGTTATGATAGGTAATACAAATACAGTTAGTGCTTACCTGATAAGTTTGATATTTGCTGATTTTCATTTACCAATTTATTGACATTTTCTTATTATAGTTCTTTTGTTCCTCCCTCAAGGTTGGCTGGAGCAACTGGGGATACAAGTTAAGTCCTCGGCACCGTATCTCCGCATGCAGGAATTGGCAACATACCTGGAGAGCATCTATAAGGACTTCTCAGAAAAGTCTAAACGGGAGAATTTGGAGAAATATTACACAATAGTGGTGGAGAAGCTCAAGAGTGGAGTCAGGATTGCTTTGGACAGAGGTAGGGTTCTAGGTTAGATATACAGTAATTAATATTTGTTTACCAACCAACTTTACTTCTAAACTCAATTAATGAAATCAACAAATACATGTGGTACTCCAAGGACTCGATCCTAGGATACTCACACCGAAATTCCGCGCATTTATGCATTACGCTATCAAGACAGTTAAGGTTAGAACCATAGATATAATGTTAAGCTCCAGTATGTTTGTTTTTCTCTCATATGTAATTATGTTTTGTTTTGTTTTTCATCTCAAACTGTCTTTTCAGTCTGTAGTTTTGAAATTATTTAAATAATTTCAAACCGCTACCATCAGCCATTATCATGTACTGTAGTTTAGAATATGCCTCTAGAATTAAATTGCTAAAGCAATTTTACTCATCTCTTAGACTGCAAGAAATTATTCCCAAGTTAGTTGAAATTGGCCAAGGGCAACTATAACACAACTGAGAAAGGCGCTGTACTGTATACAGTAATTGAAAGGGTTGAGAGCAGTGGTTGCTGAAACTTTGTGTCATGATAGTTAATACTAAACACAGTTAGTGCTTGTCTGATGAGTGTGGTCTTGGCTGATTTTAATTTGCCAATTGATTTACTTTTCTGAATGGTCAGATAATGGAGAATGTCAGCTCATGTAAGTATTTGGCCAGTGTAGATGAAGTGCGAGAAAGGGTACAACAGGGGAAGAGGGTTGTAGGAATGCTGAAAGCAGTGACATATAATATGGTGCTGAACATGGAAGTAAAGAAGTCACTGCATGATAGTGTGATAATCTCGACATTGATGTACTGGATTGAAGCGTGGACATTGTTGGAGAGACCTAAATCAAGAGTAAGAGGGGTGGAAATGAGTTTCTTGAGAAGTGCGTGTGGAGTCACATGGAGAGATAGACAGACGAATGAGGAAGTATGAGAGCGTTGTGGTGTGGATGTGGACATGCTAGAGAGTGTCAAGAGGAACACCTTGAGGTGGCTTGGTCATGTGGAGTGTATGGCTAATGAGAGAAAGACTAAAAGAGTGTATGAGAATGAGATGGAAGGGCAGAGAGGGAGAGGAGAACCTTGAGTGAAGTGGAAGGATGGAGTTGATAGGTTTATGAGTAAAAGAGGTGTTGGGTGGGAAGAGGGATGCCAGCTGACAGAGGACTTAGGTGCATGGAGAAGAGTCATTCATGGCCACCACTTCAGGGGTTAGGTCGTCTGGCAATAAATAGATAGAGAGCAGTAATCTCATGAAAATGCCGTACAACTTCTACCTATCTATCTATCTATCTATCTATCTATCTATCTATCTATATACTCAGGCACATAGCCCATTTTTTTGTATTAATATCCAAAATTTACTCTATTATTCTGTATACATTATCACCCTTCATGCAAGACTGGGATTAGAGCTAGTGAAGGAATGGTAGACCCCCTTGTATACTCTCTCTTTCCTTTTTCCTCTTTCTAATATATTCTTCTCTCCCATGTGCAGTGGCACCCTTTGTACAGGACTGGGGTGGAGAGTTGGTGAAGGCGTGGCAGACACTGATGGAGTTCCATGTGGCACAGAGGGTCAGGGCGGCAGTTGTGGCAGCAGTTAATAAGGTCATTTATCTCTTAAGGTTTCCGGCTTTACTAAAATTATTATTGATTTGTCTTGAACACCTTTGATTTACCTAGAACAGCTTTTGTTTACCTAAAGTAGCTGCTGTAAGGCCTAAGGTTAGCTCATAATTATTTACTTACAACGGTTTTCAGTAAGGTAATATTTTATTGACCTAAAACAGCTATTGTTCACCTGCATTAGCTGTCAGTATGTTTACATTTTTATTAGACTCACATTTCGTGTAGGTTAATCTACAGTAGCGTTTAGTTTTAGAGCAATCGTAAATTTTCTCAGCTTGTCCATTTAATAATTTTGAATTTGTATTAGTTTTTTATGTCTTTTCTTTAGTCTCATTATATATGTTAATTATCCTAATTACCCCTAAGAAGTTGTTCTCAGCTGTGAGAGGCCCTTTCTGAATTTGATGCAATAATCCTCCTCCTTGTATAATTCTCCTACTCTACGTGACAGAGAAACGGGGGAGGGAACGCGAAAGTGATTACGGACCCTGAGAATAAGAACTTTAAATGTTGTTTCTGTTCGGGCTCTGTCTCATGGCGGCCACTCCCAGCAATGGGGCATGTGCCTGAGTATATACAATGAAATGAGTATGACTGGAGGATATAATAAGTTTGATAATCAGTTTGAAGAAGTGAATCAACTTTGTGACTGATCTGTTTACCCCCCAACAGTTTGTATGGATGGTGCGTTACGTGGACATCCGGGGTCATGTGATGGATACGATGGTCTTCCTCCTGGAGCACGGCTGGACCATTTTCTCACAGACTGGGGTAGACGCTTCACAAAAGTACGTGGATGAGGGGGGAAGATGTAGAGTGGAGGGTATGTGTTTTTTTTAAAGGGGGTAGTGCTTGTTTTTTTTGTCTATATATTTATTTATTAATTTATTTTTTAGTTTCCTAGCTAGACCTCCATCAAGCTTAAAAAAACACCCCCTAGACCTCCTTAATTTACTTAATCTACTTCACAGAATGTAAGAATAGGCTGATTGCTTGCTATTATAAATTGAGGTAAAATATATTAAAATGTTTTTATGTAGACTGATACAAAAATTTATAAATGTTAATTCCATGTTGATTAAGCAACTCTATAGGCCTAATAGCGCCATTTCTCATTCGTCAGGCACATCAAGGAGAAAACTTACTTTAAATTTACACCGGAGATGGGAGAGGTGGAGCTGGTGCAGAAGTTACCCCTTGACTGGCATGCCTTCTCTCACAGGCCTGGATGGCAGGTATGTGGCTATACATACATACATACATACATACATACATACATACATACATACATACATACATACATACTAATTAACGAGCATGCTCATCCCGCAAATACAACTAGTGTAAGTACATACATACATACTGTACATACATACATACATACATACGTGCAAGCAGACATGCATGCACACTTGTTGGCTATATAGATGCATATGCATGCCGACACTCATGTACACAGACATACAAGCACACTCACACACCATCAAATGCACTTACACACATCTGTATGTGCACACACATAAATATGCATAATGACACATAGCTTTATATGTACATTCTGTTGCAAACACAATACATATCCATGCACACACACATTCACAAATGCAAATGTCTACTTTTTATCGTAAGGAAATATTGAGATATTACATGACCACAACTGTACACTCTCCTTCAATCAACTTCTCCACGGACTCTTAGGGCCTCCCGGAGTACAAGCAAGTAACGTGGATCAGGGACCTCTTTGTGTCCCCCTCCAACACGTCTTTCCTCATGAAGTTCTGGCACAAGATGATCAAATTCCACTTCAACCCCACTCACCTCATCCCACCCTTCCCTGGTTTGTTTATTTTGCAAGTTTTACATTATAATTGTATACCATTATTTAGTATATTTATTTATTTTTTGTAGATTATTTTTTATACAGTATTTTATTCCATTTAATTGAATGACAAATTTTATCAGTTCGGCCACTAGATGAACATGCTGTACTTCAAAACTGCTCACCTCTTAAGTCAGGTTTTGCTTGCCTAAGCATTTAATAATTTAGTTAATCTTTGTTTTGTACTTATGTTCAATTTAGCTACTGTACATATCTAAACAGAATTTGCTTGATTTTTTTTGTATCTATTGTTACTTATTTATTAATGGATTGATTCTTTCCTGTTTTGTTCGTGCAGCTACTGGTTACATGATCGGGGAGCAGCACTTCATGACCTTTGACGGGCGGCCACTTGACTTCAAGGGTCGGTGCCAACATCTCCTGGTGGCGGACATGATCGGTGGAATGTGGGCCGTGGCAGTGAATTACCATAGTCATTCCTCCAAGACTATCGTTATATACGTCCATGATGCCACCATAGAACTAGCCAAGGACTTTAGGGTTAGTGCTGCGAGTAGTATATTATGTGAGTGCTATGTGATTGTACAATATGTGAGTAGTGAGTACTCTGTGCATCTGAGTGCTATATGTAAATTTACAAAGAAAGAAATAGGCTTGAGAAGGCAAAGAACTCATTTTGTGATAGAGTGGTAAATGAGTGGAACGCACTGCCCCAGTATGTAGTCGATTCCGAATCAATAAGGGAGTTTGAAAGTAATCTTGATAAAGCATGGGGAAGACAAGATTTGAAGTTTGATTATAAAGCAAAAATACAGAATAGTAAAAATGTTGCGTCTGCTACCGCCGCCGCCAACACCGTGAACGACCGCAGCAGTGCAAGTACTGGTACTGAGCTGGATACACAGGCATAGTTTGCCTTTTTCCAGAGGATCTACTGTAAGAAACTGTACGAAATGTATGTGTGTGTATGTATGTATATACTCAGGCACCTACCCTATAGCTGGGGGTCAAGTGTGAATACTGAACGTGCTTACTATTATGTAGGCCATATGTAAGTGCTATATGTAACCTGTATAGTGTACTAAATAATTATTATAATTGCCAACATATTGGTTAATCTCAGCTCTCCTGATATACAATTATACATATATTTTAACATTGCATAACTATGAAATAGCCTTCTACAAACTGTACATACCTACTGTATGCTGAACTGTACTGTACTTTAAAGACTGTTACTGACGGGCTAATAATTCTCACTGTTTAAAGTTATTATTGATAGTTTTCTTGGTTTGATAATAATTTTACTCCTCAGGTGATGGTAAACGGTCGGTCGACAGAGCTGCCGGTGCAGGTTGCCTCGGCTCACATCCACCGAGGCCTACACAAGCTCCACGTTGACACCCACCACAGCTTCCATGTCACGTGGAACCTCGCCCAGGACGTCCTCAGCATCACGCTACATGGTAAGGCGACAGGTGTTATGCTGTTATTTTGTCTTTGTAGCTCAATGGATAAATGCACTGAATTTCGGTGTGAGCATCCTAGGTTTGAATCCCTGGACTGCCACATGTATTTGTTGATTTCATTAATTGAGTTTAGGAGTAAAGTCGGTTGGTGGAGGTAACATAATAAATCAATAATTAGGTACACTCACAAGCCATAATAAGTAAAGATTATTATTTTATGTTTTTATTTTTCGCATCTGTTACTGTATTGTTATTGATAAGGTACATAACAAGTCATGATAAGTACTGTACAGTATACACATTGGAATTTGTTTTGAATCGTAATCGTAATCGGTGAATATGGAAGACTAGTGCTTATGGCAGTAGAAAGCCCCAGTTTTTATCATTATCATTATCCTCAGGTTCATACTTTGGTAAGACGGGTGGGCTTCTTGGTCTGTACAACTACGAGCCCAACGACGATTTGAGCCTCCCCAACGGTAGCACAACCGACGTGGTGTCTGTGCTGGCTCAGGGGTGGATGGTCAGCCCGCGTGGCTGTGACTCCACCGATAACATAGCCACACCACCGGCACTTGAGCCTGTCTCGGCCTGCTCCAGGATCTTCCAGAGTAAAGGATCTCCACTGAAACGTTGCTTCTTTGAGGTGAGTGAAATAAGGGCAGATGTCAAGTTGCTCTGTGCCGCAGTATTCATCTTTGTATAGGTGATTGAACTGCTAAGCCACCACAGTAGGCTTTAAGGGTGAGAATGAAGGATATTCAAGAATATAGGGAGCTTTAAGAAAAAATTGGATAAGCATATGGACGAGAAGGGTTGGGTGTGAAGGGGGATCAGCCGGGTTGGGCCAATCAGCGCTCTGCAGACCCCCGTAATCCTGCGTTAATCTCTAACCGGTTTGGTAAGATGATCCTCAGGGTATTAGAGTGTTGAGCCTATAATTGGGCTTTGTAATTGGGGTTGTGTGGGACAGGGATCTGCCTTGCTTAGGCCAATCGGCTTTCTGCAGACTCCCATTTTCTTATGTTCTTATGTTCTTATGTTCTTAATATTAAATACAGTACAGTAAGACACTTTTGAATACTAAATAGTGATTATTAAGTGTCTTACATGGTGTGTTGATGAAAGGTGGGGACACCCATCATATATATTTTGTTGCCAATGTGTTGGTCTGAGAATGCAATCTTTGCTGGAAAGTCATTTGACCAGTTATACATTTTGATACTATATAACGTCAAGGTGGTTGACAATATAGCCCAGGGCGCCAGTAAGGACGTACGGCACTGTAGTTGGGAGCAGTGTTCTATTCCCAGCAGTCTAGACTTATTTGGTCCCTGGAGGTAGTACAGTAATGTGGTGCTGGAGCCAGGGAGTTGGGACTACTGCATAACTGCTGTGTTGCAGTTGAGGATAACCCTTTATGTTTCCACAGCCACCTTTGGGTGACCAGGGCTCACATGTGCATGCATGTCTGTCAGGTGTGTGTGTATCTAGGTTTTTAGGCCATTTATAATATATTAATTTTTCCTAATGGATTTAAAGCAGATGCTCTTCTGGAGTGTGTTCCTAGCCTGGTTAACTTCAACGGTGGTCACTTGCCTTGGGACTTGACTATGAGGGGATTGCTTTTGTGGCTGGAGTTATATCAAGACTGTTCGGGAGTTGAATATTTATTTTAATAAAAGGTATGTATGTATGTTGCAACTTCTGTATATAAAGGACCAACGACCTCCTCCCCCGCTGTCGTCTCACAAACGGATCTAATCACACCCTACCTCACCCTGGGGAAGTGCGGCACCAGGGAATACCTAGATGCCACAGGATTCCCATAAAGGGCATCTTGGGGCTACAACAAGAACAACAACTATTGAATATAATGTATCTCCCCAGGTTGAAAGTCAGCCGTACCTTGACATGTGCAGCGTGGACTACCACCATGAGCCCCAGGACACTTGTACCTCCGCCACCGCTTACATGGAGGCCTGCTCTGCCAACAGCATCCCCATCAAGATCCCTGATTATTGTGTCCAGTGAGTACTTTGAATCTACTAGTTTTTATTACGACGTAAGAGGTATGGTGGCATACGCTAGAATTAACATTGCTGTAGCGTTCCTTTTCATGTCCCTGTCTTTTGTAGCCTGTAGCTTATAGTTACTGAACCTGGTAAACTGGTACTGCATATTATCCAGGTTACAACAGTTTTCTCTTTGTCAGGATTAACCCAAGCTCCTCAATACCAAACTACCCATTAAAATTAGGCTGACCAGTTATGCTGGTTGGGTGCCTCCTGGCCAGGTTGGGAATCAAATATGAACTAGTCGGTTTGTACTCAGTAACACTAACCACTAGACAGCTACAGCACTATGTTCGTGAGTTTTGTTCTTCTCTTGCTTAGATAATTAGACCATCCTCAGAGTTAAATGATTTAAACAATACCGGTATCTACAAATTTGTTTACTCTTTCATTGTGCCTCATCTGACCTATTCAGTCCAAATATGCCTTAATTTCTTTGTATTCTGACTAATATTAGATGATCTTATTTCGCTCAGATAAGGCTTCTCCTAGTCAAAGGCTAAAATCTATTGGTTCTCTATTCCCCAGGTGCGAGTACCAGACAAACAACGGCCAGACCCACACCTTAGCGGAGGGAGCGTTGGTGGTGCTGGAGGCGGAAGATCTGCTCAAGTCCACCGATGTCGTCATTCTGGTGGAGGCGCGGGAGTGTAACAACTTCCTGGCCGAGAATAAGCCCTTCAACCGCTTCAGCCACTTTATCAATATCATGAATGAGGAATTGGAGGGCGCAGGGATCCATTCTGTCAGGTACTTGTAGAGCAACTTGTTTCTTTTTGTCTTTGAGATTGTGATAAGCTCATCCCATATGTTACTATTTCCACATAGCGATTTTGATTAGTTCTTTTGCGTTTATCTTGTGTCGTCCCAATTTTGGTTTGTTTATTTTGCAAGTTTTACATTATAATCATGAATGAGGAAGTGGAGGTTGTGGGGATTTCTTCTGTTGGGCACTCATAGTGAAATTTGTAGTGTAATATATATTTATTATTTATATGTATCTGATATGAAAAGATGCAAGTCCTTTCCAAATAATTAACTGATCTCATAGCTAACCCAGAACCATACCTATCATAAGGCTAAGCTATTATACCTTATACCTGACCAAATAGATAACCCTGAACCATATCTATCACAAGTCAATGCTATACTCTGTTCCAAGTAAGTAGGCCAAAACTCTTGAACATTAACCTCTATAACTCACAATGACTAGAATAATCGAGCTAATACTTCTAGCATTTGGGAAGGGTTAGCTAGGGAATAGGTGTGCAAATTTACAGCTCATTTGCTCTAGTTCATTTTGAGTTACAGAGTTTAGGTTTCACAATTTCCTTCTAAAAGCTATACATGTGTTTAATGAACTTTGACTGACCTGTTTTTGTTCTATCCCTACACTTGCTCAACATATCATTGTTCTCCTAGCCTTTATAAGTGGCTTTCGCTCAGAAGGCTAGTACAGTATATAGAATTTACATCATCATCATTTGGGCTACCTATTTGGAACAGGATAGAGTATACATTGTCTGATCTTATAATTAACTCCTTCTGTAGCGGTGGTGTACTTTTCATCGCATTCTGACAACTATTAGACAATTTTGTTCAGCTTTGAAAGAATGTTTACACATTAAAAGGCTACGGACTATCTCAATTAATCCTTTTAGCTACCATATATCCTTCCTAAGCTTCATAAAATCGTCTAAGTGTAGCTGAAATCAAATGAAAGATACGTCGCCGGTACAGAAGAGGTTAACACACTGCACCTAAATTGAACTGTACCATTATGTGTGTAGGTACACGTTGGTGGCTTATGGAGGGGAGGAACCGTACGCTAGACCCGTCGTGGCCACCGTCAACAACCAGATCTTCACGGACGCTGCACATATACACAGGGCCTTGGACCACGTCACTTTTGGTCAGTCCGCACTTTACTGCCTTGCAAGATGGCATAATTTTGTATTTCTATTTTGCCTATCAGTAGAAGATTTGTGTTCGGGAATGACCTTTATAAATTATTATTAACATCGTTCTTAACACCAATAACACCCCAAATTAAATTAATGAAAATTTGTGATCCTCCCAGGACTCGAACCTAGGATATCACATAGCCTACAGAATAAAAGAGGAAAATATCATCACTATTCATATTTTGACTCCCACAAGTCCCTCCTAAAGCCGGTATCACACAAGCGTTTTTTCTCTCAACATTTATCCTTAACACTGGTCTGGCAGCTTATGAGGTCAACATTTAGACTATTTCGGTTACCTAAATTCATCTACCATCAGTCTGGTTTCCAATACCAGGGCAAAATACTCCAGAAATGTTGCCAGAAAAATGTTGATCATCGAATGTTGACTATAAAAGCTCTCGTGTGATACCGGCTTAAGCAGCATAAAATCTTCTAATGATAGCCATGATCAAATGAAGAGAAGGATCATTATACTGAAAGGACTAATGTGTTGTAGATAATGTAGCACTGTTGTACCTATTCAGGTATTAAGTTTCTGTGTGTCGACATAGCCACAGTGATTAAGGGGCAGTTTTTCTGGACCCCTTCTCCCTCATGTTTAGCTCTATTAATTTTGAGATTTTAAGAAGTTTGCCTCTTTAGTTTGGCGATTTTAAGACCTTCCGCCCCATTTCTTTGTCAATTTCATGACCTTTCGTGCCTCATTTGGATTTAGAGGAGAGTACCCTTAAATTTATTGATGTTATAGTTTTAGAAAGTTAATTACTATCTGAAATACATATATATCTACCATTGTTATATTATTTTTCTTCTATCTATCTATTTATCTATCTATTTACTCAGGCCCAATCCCCACTTTTCCTATGTTTTCTTACCTTTATATATTTTGTTAGCTGTGAGTGATGATGCTGATGAATCCGCATACTACTCCTACGATGCCTTCTTAGCCTTTGCCTTCGCTGCCCGTCTTAACTACCGCGCCGGAGTCACCATCACCTATATTCACTTCCCATGCGAGTCTTGCAAACCCATCATTCCATCCGTTAGTATCTGCAGGCTACATTGGATGACTGTTTATATTAAGCTGTGTGTCAGGATTTTGTTGTTTTTAATTCATATACAGGTATACTCATTCTGTAAATACTGTGGCTTTATAGTGTACTGCTTATCACTAAGCAACTCAATATGGCTTTGGAAGATGCTAAATTCATTTAATTGTTTGGAACCAGTGTTGGCAAGAGTTTGGCTGACATTAAAGTATTTAACTATTAAACAGAGAAGATTACAATACGATGCTGCAAAGGGAAAGCGATTTTACTGACTTTTGATAAATAAACTTTGAAATTTGGATACAAATGTATGTATTTTGTAGCTACTAAGTTGCATTGTATTTATATATCATATGATTTTTATTTCAGTTTGACATTTTTCTTATCATTAATTAAATATATGTTTTTTATTAGATGGACTTCAGCACCATGTACCATATCCTCCTTGAATATTCAGTCACACTTCACGTCTTCAACCCTGAGCCCTTCAAGCTTGCCAAGGCCAGTGAGCAGAAGAAATTATTAGGTAAGAGTAATCTAGGGTAAAGATTTATGAAATATACATTAATTTTACATACATATGACTTCAGCATCAGTTTGTCTAATTTGCATGTGTTTAGATGTGTTACAGTCAGTCAGTAAATCTCTTCAAGTCGAACAGTTGCTTTATAACCAAAACTGTATGTATGTATGTATGGACTCTGGCACTTCTATCTATCTATTTCCTGACTCCGTGATCCCCGAAGGGGTGGCCATTACCCATTACTCTGGCACTTAACCCATTTTTTTTTATATAATTTTGTTTTCATTAGATAGAAAAATGTATACAGTAGGTATTCGTTTGTCACGGTCAACAGCCAACCTCTATAGAATACTTTGCTCCAGTTCTCAGGTATAATTTTATTAGGATTTAAAGTCGTCCATCCATGATACCACAATTTAGCCTGTGTGCCCCACACAACAGTTCTATAAGGGGTCAAGTCAACTGCTCAGAGCTGAGATCCTGGAGTTGTTATAAAGCATGAGTGTGGCATGGTTTAAAATAGCTTGCCCTTATTTACACAGTGAGAATTCCAACAAACTTTATTCATATTTTTTCACCAACCAACTTTACTTCTAAACTCAATTAATGAAATCAACAAATACATGTGGCACTCCAAGGACATGTCAGATATTAGGAGATGGATAAAAACCAACAAAAACAAAACACTATGATAATACTGCTATGCAAACTGTGATAAGCTCTACTTTTGACATCACTGTGAATACAAAAATATAATTTGCTTCCCCCACAGGTATTGACACCGACAAGGCATACACAGTGAAGGATGCCAGACGACCACTACGAGGAGACCCGGTGCTGAGACGACAGATACCCACACCCAAGGATAACCTTATGTACTGCGCTCCACTGGCACTAGAGACCAATGGTGAGCCAAAGGTCATGTAGGATATAGTCACACTCAAAAAGTTCTTGATACACCTTCAATTTCATTCATTCATTCACCACCTTCAATTTCATGCATTTTTCCACATATAGATTTTTTATAGTGTGTTGTCGTTTCGATAGGTTTTAAATTTAATGAGTTCGTTGTAGAATTTGAACAGTAACTTTTGAGTGCGTTTTCAAGTTTTATATATTAATTCCCCACTATTGATATGAGAGAAAATATTCCTCAGCAAACTAAAAGTAAGCTTCAGTGTAAATGTTTTGTTTATGTGTGTCCTGGATATTTTTTTTCTGTTACTGCACCTTCAGATGACACGACGATCTTCTACCATCTTTTCCTGCTTTCAAATAATAGAGAGAGAGAGAAAGATGTAATTTGTCAGCCTACTGGGCCGGAGCCCTCATAAGGCTGGTGAAGGGAAATATTACAGAATTAAATAAAACGCTTTTAAGAACTGGTGATTCAAACAAAAGAAACCTTGATAGATGATTATAGAGTCAAAGCAGGTGAATTTAATTTTGTTATGGAGGGTAGTTTATCTTATGTTCTACTGCACTAATAACTGTCATTTCCAGGTACCATATTCACCTCCGTACATCTTAGCGGGGAACAGCGAAGTGCCAACCGGATCCGGAAGAATGTGAAGCGGCTAGCTGCTGTGTTTGGCAAGCGAGTGGCACTGACGGCCCTACCCAGTGAACGTAAGAGGTGCATCTGTACCCCCAACACTCCGGATGGTTCAGCCTCGGTAGAATGTGACAACTGGGGCAGGGAACATCTCTCTATTTTGGTGAGTTGGATGGGGGAGGGTTGTGGTGGTTTGGGGGTTGGGATGGGTTTAAGGAGTTGTGGGTTTGAGGACTTTGAGTGGTTGAGGGGATTGGGAGGGGGGTGGGGGTTAGTGAAATTGAGAGAGGGTTTTTTGGTGAAGAAGTAAGGCCCCCCAAAAAAAATCCTGGGTACCTGGACTCACCATTCTTCTCCATTTATCTTATTGTTCGTTTCCTTGCATCCTGTTCACTCCTTGGTATGATCTGATTAATTATGTCTCATCCTGTACAGCTTCTTACGTTCTCTACGAGCTCTTGATTTCTCCCTAATATTTTCATATCCTTAGCTTTGGCTGAGGCCAGCCTTATAAGAGTTTAGTTTTGTAACTCCGTGATTTGGTTAAACTACGATAAAAAAATAAAAAAATATGTAACCTGTCATTCAGAGCAGTGTCTCTGCCTCCTGGAAAACTGTCAGGGGATGCACACAGGGTGAGCCATGCTATCAAATGTATAGTTGTACAGCCATGCTCTTGGTAACGCGCTGTTGAATAACAAATTTTTGTTTTCCCGCGGACACACTAAATGCGAAAGCTCTGATTAACAAAAAAATGTCAATCTACCGCACAATCGACTCGGCCTGCTAACGTCACACTGGGGTCCGATCGGCTTCCTGCCCTCCCTCCCTGGTTGTTTGTTTCTGTCGGTTCGCGTGTGCCTCAATATTCTTGGTGATTACAAGGACCTCTCCCACTGTTATGTAACCGTGATGCCTCCCCACGGGACTTTATTGTATTTCTATAATGTGTGATGTGGACTTTATTGTATTTCTATGATGTGTGATATGTACTTTATGTGTTAAAAAAGGGAACTTTGGGACTTTGGCTGGGACGAAATGGCCTAATTCCCATAGAACCTATGGGAAATTATCTGGGTAACGCATTTTTCGGTAACACTGCTGTGAAAGGACAAATTAACCATGTTACCGAGAGCCTGACTGTACCATGATTAGCGCTCCTTGACTGACTACTGTAGGACTTTAAGCCAATCAATTAACCCGTCCAGCCCCGGCTAGTTTTGTAATGTTTGTTCACCAGAACCCGGCCGGTTTTCAAAAAATGGTTTTATTCCAGAAACAATAGCGAATGGGTTAGGAATGAAGGAAAAACCACGAAAAACTGCTCAAAAAGCTTAAAAAATGGTCCTACAGAGCCCCCGAAAACATATTTTACAAGAGTAAAAAATTGAAGGCAATTACCCCAAAAAACCAGGTTGTTGCGCGCTCACGCGCACGCACGTGGACTTTGAGAGTTTTCAACCATCGGCACGGTTGCGTGGGATACGTACACAGTTCCCATACAAATCTGAGCCCTCTTGAGTGGCTACACCTGAGGTTACGGTCGGCGCAATTAGGGTGATGCGCCAGGCGCGTCTCTGGGGCTGTGCGTTACATACATCGCCGACGCGTCAGACGCGTCGCTGGGGCTGTACGGGTTAAGCAGTTATGCTGAATGGATGAACTTCGAACAGCATTAAAGCAAATAAGTATACTCAATTATATGAACTTTTTTGTGCTTTCCCAGGAGGAGTATGGGTATGACACAGACTTCAACTTTGCCCACGAGACCAACAGCCAAGAGGAAGGTTCGTGTGTCAGACGGGACGAGCACGACGTGTGTGTCGAGTGGACCGAGGATTGACCTGTTATCTAGTCTATAGTTTACAATTTTAAGAAAAGGTAACGCAAGTAAAAAAAATTGTATATTTTAGTAAAGTAGTAAAAAAAAGGAATTGTCACTTAGATATGTAGGGAGTTAATTTATGTAGTCTGTAGTCCCTAACACACATCAGAGAAAAGGTTATGAGAGCTGTTAATAAGAAGTTATAGTTATTAGAGAAGTAGGGAGGCATAAATTTAAGTGTAATCTATTCACTCTAATTATATTAAGTTTTTAAAAGGAAAACAATAGTCTGAAGGAAATCCTAGCTTTTAGGTAGGTATGAAGACTATATATATATCTATCTATCTATTTGCTCGAGCCCATGCCCCATTTTTTTTTTTTTTTTTTTTTTTTTTTTTTTTACTGAGGGTGGCCTGAATAGGGGAAAAAAATTAACAAAAACAAAAACAAAGTCACACACATCTAGGTAGGAAGACAAAAGGTAAAAATATAGGCTATTGACACACTAATACACATATAATTAACAAGACTTACATAGGTAGGACTGATAATTGATCTTAATCTGTAATGTTTATGCAAATAAATTTAATAATAAAATCGGTAAATGCAATTAACTAGTTCTTTGATAGCTACTGAATTTATATTGTTAAGGAAATTATGTGTTCTTTTGTCATATTTATGACTAGATAATTTATATAAATGATAAGTATATGCATATGTGATTACGATATATGCTTTGTATATACTGATAGACATTTTTAATAAATTATTAAAATAAAAAATAAAAACTAATGAATACAGACATTTTTAATCAATTATTAAAATAAAAAAATAAAAACGGTAATGAATACATTTTATGCATCTGTGCTAAATATATACTGTACTATAATTTATAAAGAAATTAAATTTACAATGAAAAATACCAATATGTATTCAAGGTAACTAATATCTATTCATTATTATATACCGGTATAAATATTATATATTTTTTTTATTTCTGCAATATTTCTACCAAGGTGCTAAGGAAAGCAATATCTTTATACATATAGGCTACTGACAATATACTTTTCCATGAGTCCTGTCATTAGTTTTGAACAAAACCTAAACATATTTTGATTGTCACCGATTGTAAAACTATTTTTATAATTCATCATCTTGTCTTTTTCAAACTGTTTCCTAATTTATAATATATTTTAGCTCATTTGTCAATCTAATTTGTTATCCATTTCATTGACAAGTTGTCTTTCAAGGTTGCCTCAAGTGCCTACATACATACATACATACATACAGGAAAGAGACAAAGCAATACATTTGATAGGTCAAATGTCTTAAAGCACGGAGGGGGACATAGGAATCAGTAAGTGGTGAGGAAGGGAACTGTAGTAAGAAGGAGAGAGTCTGGGCTTGTCCCAACATGATACTGCATCAGGTTTTGTCGAAAGAATGCTTTTTTCAGCATACAAAGGATGGACATAGCATAATAGTGCCTTACATAATATATATATCTACAGTACAGTACTGAGATGTAGCAAGTTTGTTTTACTGTCATATCATTAATTAATTACTCTCTCATTAGGTAATATCATACAATATATAACCTTATGCCTGATTTACCCGATGTTGTAGGCCTCCTTTCCTTTTTTAGAAGCACAGTAGATTGTAGAACATATTGATATGCACCTGTAATCTAACCTGTAACCTTTTTTATTATAATAAAATGTAAAATGAACAGTTGGTGGGGGTTTGTATTTTGTTAATGTAATACTATGTGTAGCAATATTAGTTTGTTATTGTAGTGTTTTGTAGCACTTGTGTGTAATTATTTGATGGTATAGCCTACTGTACTTACATTTTGTAATAAAATGTGTTTCATACTAACACCTTTAATTAAATTATTCTTTGTAGATAAAGTGCTAAACTAATATTGAAACCCTTATTTTCTACATTTTTCTTTAGGTTTGTAATGGAGGATTAATGTTAAGAACGAGTTGTTCCTTAATTTCTGTGTAGAAAGACCACCATTCCATTAACCTTTTAAATATGGCTAAGGGGTTTAATTGAATAAAATTGGGGCGATTGGTCTAATTTGGTCAAACGGTCAAATTAGTCCGAGGTGAGTGAATTGGGCCAAGTTTTTTAATTGGGACGATCGGTTGAGTTGATCCAAGGTGGTTGAATTGATCGGAAGTGGTTGAGTTGGGACGAGTCAATCAAAGTCGTTCGAGGCAGTCATAATGGTACAAGGCGGTTGAATTAGGTTGAGTGATTGATTGGGCCGTACAATTATTGATCAAGCGGTCGAATTTGACTGAGTAGTCGATTTTGCCAGTAATATAGTGATACTACATGAGGAGTCAAATGAACTGAGCAGTAGAATGGGATTTAGCTGTCGAAATGGATTCGAAAATAGAATTGGGTTGATAATTGTCCAATATTTCTGGACTGTGAATGGTTTATTGGGCCATTTTGTCTGGTTGAATTGGCCACTAAATTTAATAGGTCCAAGATAGGTTAAATTGGTCATGATGTTCGTATTTGGTCAATTATATTTTGGTACCCACTGAGTGGTCGAATTGGGTACGAACAGTAATAGGAGCGGTGTTGTCAATTGATTTCGAGGTGGCAGACTCAGTGGTCCACTATCTCCGCTAATAAACTTCGTTCTGTCAAACCGTCCGTTTCTGGGTGGTCTGATCCCTCCCACCGTAATCGCCGTTGGGAGACGGCTTTGGCCCGTCTCCGCATTGGCCACACCAGACTTACCCATTCGTTTTTAATGTCCCGTTCTCCTCCGACTCTTTGCTCGCACTGTACCGTTCAGCTTTCTGTCTCCCATCTTTTCCTCGATTGCCCCTTATTTTCCGTTGCCCGCACGCGTTTCTTCCCTTTTCTAGCTCTCCTCCGCCAGCCGCCATGTCTTGCAGATTTTCTTTCTGAATCTCCCTCGTTTTCTATCTCCCGTATTATGTCCTTCCTTCATCATGTTCGAGTTCTCGATGATATTTAGTTAACTTCCTTCCCGTCTTTCCATATTTCGTGCCATATGGCCTTTGTCGCCTGGTGCGTTGACTTCATTAATGTAATGTAATGTCAATTGATTCCCACTGAATTAATGCAGTCTGTTTAAATTTGTTCATACATTATGGAGAAAACGACATGTTAAAGTATAGAGGTTAAGCCCCTAAACCCCCAATTGGAGTCATCCAATCATCACCAGTTCTTCTGTGTGAAGGTCATAGGTAACCAGGTTAGCCTTTGTCTCACGGTTAACATCGTGATGATTGACCAAAACTTATGAGAATGTGTGTGTGTATGTGTATGAGAGAGGTGGTGGTGGTGGTGGTGGGGGGGGGGGGAGGGGGGGGTAGAGAGGTCATCGGATGTTGGCCAAACAATAATCGTTTCTATTTGGGTGCCAAATTACGAGACTTGTGGAGTTTCATCGAAATCCATTAGTTTTTGAGAAGACAAACAGATAACAATGATCCCACAAATTTCGCCAATTACGTGTGGCGAAGATCATGAAAACATACCTGGAACGCAATTATAATGTAAAACTTGCAAAATAAACAAACCAAAACTGGGACGACACAAGATAAACACAAAATAACTAATAAAAATCGCTGTGGAAACAACGCTTAATAAAATTAATTTGAAATAAAAGAACACAACCCACCACATAAGGTGTAGGCTACACTACATGCGCAAGTTAATCTGGTTCCCAAGCAAACTAATCGCACATATAACAATGCACTATCGTCATGTTCAAGGAATTAGTCAGTTTGGGAAGTACGCAATAACAGATTCCCAAACAAAGGAAAGTGCTCTTGATGTTAAAGTAGAACTGGTACACTATTTCATTGGCTCAATTCCACAGTCCTCTCGTCTCGTCGTTCCACTGACCACTTCACTATCCCCTCTACTTGATTCCACTTCTACTGACACTTATTTAAAAATCCATCCCTCGATTTATTTCATTTTCTCCTGTTTCTATTCCTGGCTTAATCTGCTCCAATTTCTATACTGTACCAGGAAAAGTCACCATAATCGACGGTAAGATGAGACTCGAACTCAAGTATATTTAATTATATTTATATTTATTTACAATGATAGAATCTCCCCCCTCCCCCACAAAACTAAAATATAATAATACTAACAAAGATAAATAAAAAGTAAATAAATAAATACAAACATGTTAATAATCAATTTAAACACACACACACACACACACATTTGCCAAACAAGCGAAGACAAAAACACAGTATGGACAGGAAAACAAAGACTGTAATGCACTACCAAAATCTCCAACTAAGACTTAAATTCCTCTTTAGTAAAATTGGTGCACTTTTTTCATTGATACAGTCCTCCTCTCGTCTCATCGATTTGCAAGCCACTTCACTATCCACTCCACTTTATTTAACTTCTCGGTTCACTTTTTTTGTTTTAATTTTATTCTAGCTATATTTAGACGATTTAGTGAAGCTTAGGAAGGATATACTGTATGGTAGCTAAAAGGATTAATTAAGATAGTCTTTAGCCTTTTGATTGGTAAACGTCCTTGCTAAGCTGGAAAAATCGTTTAACAGTTACCAGAATCTAAGTGAAAATATGTCACCGGTACTGAATAGTCTTTAGCCTTTTGATTGATAAACGTCTTTCCTAAGCTGGAAAAATCGTCTAACAGTTACCAGAATATAATAAAAGTATGTCATTAGTATGATTTATTAGATAAATGTGTTGTTAATTATGAAAACTTGGCACTTATACGATGCAAAGACAGAATATTTTCAAATTTTCCCCAAACAATAATGGGGCTAAACATGAGGGAGAAGGGGGTCCAGGAAAAAGAAGAACCAAAATAAACACTGATGAACACCTAAAATAAACTCCCCCCCCCCCCCCCCAGCCCTCTATTTTTCACAGCGGGGATCTTGTAGCGGGAGTGTTTTCTGTATGCACGGGGGAATTACATTTGCATTTAAAATTTCGCCACCCTCCATGGTTCACACGCAAAAAAAGAAGCTAAAGTCGAGTTTTTTTCCCTCCTTGTTACAAAGTGATGCTGCATAAATTAACTGTACAAGCTAAAGGTGGTGTCACACGAGAAAGTTGTGTTGTCCCTGTTCGGGCTCTGTCTCGAGTCGGCCACCCCCAGAAAAAAAGGAATAATGGGGAATGAGCCTGATTACATGGAATAGATAAAATATAATAGCTTCAACATATAATTATGATCCATAAGAACTAAACTATCGAACATAACCTGTCTTTGATCTAGTTTCCGATGCCAATGTGGGACAGTCTCTAAATAGTACGAGAAAGAACTTCCTCATCGAAAATTGCCGTATAACACCACCTTGAGATACAAATATTCTGGCCCTATAGGAACCTTCGGACGGCATAATGAACCTCCAAAATATATATATATACTAAGTAATGAATTAACGAGAAGATTTGATTAAGGGGAGATATCCTTTTGAGGGACTTTTTTCTTGACCCCTTTCTCCCTCATGTCTAGCCCTATTGCTTTTGATATTTTAAGACGCTTGCCCCATTAGTTTGGCGATTTTAAGAACCCTCGCTCCATTTCTGTCAATTTTAAGACCATTCGTGCCATTTAGGTGTCGATTTTTTCCTGGCGAGCGATAGCGAGCCTGTAATTTAAGGGGAATCGGCCTTCGGCCGGGACATTTTTCTACCGAAAAATTTATAAATTTATCTTGAAAGGGGGTCTAGGGGGAGTAATTTTAAGTTTGATGGAAGTCTAGGAAATCAACTAAAAACCTCCCCTTAAGTTTGGGTAGTCAGGTCAGGTGAAGGTATTGAGGGATAAGCCTTTATTTACAACGGCACCTCGTATCTACTTTCCGAAGAGTGTTGAGAGGGAAGAAGGGGTGTTGGAGAGAGAGGAAGCTGTTGGAGTGGCTTTGTTTTATGTGTTATTAGTCTGTATACCTCGTTTGGGATAGCTTCGAAAACTTAATGCCACCATTTATGTCCTATGAGTGTACAGGTTATGGTCAGTGCTTTATGAAGATTAACATATGATTGATATTTCGTGTGGCTAGGCATTTTTACCGCAACGTTCGTTGAATTTGGCTCTGTCACTCGTTTGGCTTTGAGGGAGACACTCATTTCAGACAGCCTACCTTTTGCTTCTTTCATACACAAAGGAAAAAAAGAAAAGACATGTTGAGGAGAAGAGAGGTAGATTAAGAATGAGGAAAATAATATCGGAAAGAGCAGACCGAGGATGAAGTGGAGAAAGTGTGGAGCAGAAACAAACCGACAGCGTGGTATTATAACTTTTGTCACAGGCTGTATCGCTGCTCATCCCACTAATGGAACTGCTCCCAGGATTACCGCGGCTGAATAATTTAATATAGTTTACCCGCGAAAATTACCTGGATTCCTCGTTTTCGTTTAAAATAATTTTCCAGCCGGTGTCATACGAGCGCTTTTTCCGTCAAATTTTACGGGCAATTGTAGTCTGGCAGCTTCAAAATTAAGCTTTATCACTATTTCGCAAACTTACATATTTTATCTTCAGTCTAGTTTCCGATGCCAATGTGAAAGAGCCTCAAAATGTTATGTGAACAAACTTGCCCATAAACAATTACTGGAAAAATTGCTCTTGCAACACCGGCTTTGTATTATGATGAAATAGTGCTGATAAAAATAACTATAATCCGATTGAAAGCAATATAAGCAACTATTAAATGTTTAGATAGTAATGGGGAAAATAAAGATAATGGAAATATTGAGACAGGCAGGGGGAGATAGGCAAATCAGCTAGACAGAGTGTTACATTTGTCAGATTCCACAGGTCACTATACCCTGTTCCATATAAATAGGCCAACACTTTTGAACACCAACCTCTATAACTCACAAAGACTAGAGTAATCGAGCTAATAATTTCTACCATTTGGGAATGGTCAGGAGATTAAAGATTTACAGGCCATTTGCTCTAGCCCTTTTTGAATTACAGAGGTTAGGGGTCACGATTTCTGACCTACCAATTTGGAACAGGGTATAGTAATCCAGTCTAAATAGAGGGGCACGCTAGCGGAGGTATGCGCTCTACTGTTAAACTAAATTGAATCACTTCTTCCTTGGTGCATATCCTATTTTCCCACCTACGTTTGTGAAAATCGGCTTATAATCTTTTGAGATATCTTGTTTAAAGACGGACAGACAGACACACACACGAAAGCAAAAACATAACCTCGTCCAGTATCGTTGGTGAAGGTAATAAAGGAATGTGTTATCTAGTAGTCCATATTGCATGAGTGTCGTCCCGCTTAGGTGTTGGGGCAGGGTTATGATTAATGGACATTGTAGCACCCAAGGTATTAGCACCAACACACACACACACACACACACACACACACACACACACACAACACAACACAACACACAACACACACACACACACACACACACACACACAACACAACACAACACAACACAACACAACACAACACACACACACACACACTCACACACTATCATCATTCATACGTTCACCATACACAACATTACACATATTCACCCATCACACACTCTATCTCTCTCACACACATGCACATTCACCACAGACACACACATACACACAACCATTTATTTACTTCCCTCTGTGAACCAACTTTCTCTTGTCACCCTCCGAGACTTCTCCTTTCACACACTGCCAAACTTTATTCATTAACTCCCCTCTCTCTCTCTCTCTCTCTCTCCCTTTAATTATCACTTATTTAAGTCGAGTTTCATTGTCCTTATTTACACTTATTTATCATATTATGTAATACTGTATATTTATTATTTTATATATGATTGGAACTTGTTTATTATATTCTTATTTATATAATTAAAACAAATAATTAATACCTGTAGTTTGTTTCTCCCCACCAGATGGTGTTGCCAGGACGTGGGTAAGTGTGCCTTTACTGTATCAATTGATCACTTGCGAGTTTCAGATTATTAGAAAGTTGGAGCCGTAAAGAGCGCTATTAAACTGAAATGCAAATAATGTAGGTTAATGATTGAGAAAAAGTATGTTGAATTAGGTTTTATGTATTTATATATGTACTACAACCGTATTTTTGCTGGTAATTCTACTTAAATTCGATGTCTACAGGTTCGACTTCCTTATAGAACGATACCGGTACTCGCTGATCTGTTAGTAAAGATCTCTACCCTGGTTGGAGGTGTGGAATACTGAGAAGGTGGCAGTGTATGGGATTAATGTGTGTGTGTGTGTGTGTAATACTGAGAAGGTGGCAGTGTATGGGATTAATGTGTGTGTGTAATACTGAGAAGGTGGCAGTGTATGGGATTAGTGTTGTGTGTGTGTGTGTAATACTGAGAAGGTGGCAGTGTATGGGATTAATGTTGGTGTGTGTGTGTGTGTGTGTGTAATACTGAGAAGGTGGCAGTGTATGGGATTAATGTTGGTGTGTGTGTGTGTGTGTAATACTGAGAAGTGGCAGACTGGCAGTGTATGGGATTAGTGTTGTGTGTGTGTGTGTGTGTAATACTGAGAAGGTGGCAAGCTCGCTATCGCTCGCCAAGAAAAAATTGACATCTAAATTGCATGAAAGGCCTTAAAATCGCCAAACTAATGGGTCAAGTGTCTTAAAATCTCAAAATTAATGGGGCTAAACATGCGGGAGAAGTAGATCCATAAAACCCCCCTCCCCCTTCATGAGTGATCGTAGGGAAGTGACTCTACCTCACCAACCAACCACCACTGACCTCCATACTGATACGGGGAGACAGAGGAGGTCATCTGGTTGTCAATGACCTAACATATATCATTCAGTGACCGGGTAATATAGTATGTGGTATGGATGTGTTGATGTGGTTGAGGTCATGATGTGATATCATGATGTGATATCATGATATACCATTGAGTGACCTGGGAACCTGGTCTGTAGTGTTGGTATGTTGATATGGTTGAGGTCATGATGTTATGATTGACCTAACACATTATTGAGTTACTAGGTAACTCGATCTGTGGTGTGAGTGTGTTTATGTGGTTGAGGTCATGATGTTGTGGTTCATGTAGGTTGTGTATCTTGTTGTAAATGACCTTATTGACCTAGTATATATAATTGAGTGGCCGAGTAACATGTAGCGTTGATATGTTGATGTGGTTGAGGTCATGTTGCTGTGTTTCATCTAGGCTGTATGTCTTGGCTGTGACTGGACTAATATATCAGTTAGTGGTCGAGATACATATTGTCTGTGACTGGGAAGACAGTTATGTAAGATATATTGAATAAACTCGTGTTGTTGTGATTCATATTGGCTGTATGTCTAGTTGTGGATGACCCAATATATCAGTGAGTGGTTGGGTTATCTGATATATTGAATGAGCTTGTGTTTGATGTATGTCTGGGCTGTGGATGGCCTATTATATCAGTGAGTGGTCGGCTAACATATTCTCTGTGGCTGGGATGATGGGTAACTGATATATTGAATAGGCTTGAGTTGTGATTCATGTAAGCTGTATGTCTTGGATGTGAATGACCCAATATATCAGTGAGTGGTTGGGTTATCTGGTATATTGAATATGACCCAATATATCAGTGAGTGGTTGGGTTATCTGGTATATTGAATATGACCCAATATATCAGTGAGTGGTTGGGTTATCTGGTATATTGAATATAACCCAATATATCAGTGAGTGGTTGGGTTATCTGGTATATTGAATATGACCCAATATATCAGTGAGTGGTTGGGTTATCTGGTATATTGAATATGACCCAATATATCAGTGAGTGGTTGGGTTATCTGATATATTGAATATGACCCAATATATCAGTGAGTGGTTGGGTTATATGATATATTGAATATGACCCAATATATCAGTGAGTGGTTGGGTTATCTGGTATATTGAATATGACCCAATATATCAGTGAGTGGTTGGGTTATCTGGTATATTGAATATGACCCAATATATCAGTGAGTGGTTGGGTTATCTGATATATTGAATATGACCCAATATATCAGTGAGTGGTTGGGTTATATGATATATTGAATATGACCCAATATATCAGTGAGTGGTTGGGTTATCTGATATATTGAATATGACCCAATATATCAGTGAGTGGTTGGGTTATCTGGTATATTGAATATGACCCAATATATCAGTGAGTGGTTGGGTTATCTGATATATTGAATATGACCCAATATATCAGTGAGTGGTTGGGTTATCTGGTATATTGAATATGACCCAATATATCAGTGAGTGGTTGGGTTATCTGATATATTGAATATGACCCAATATATCAGTGAGTGGTTGGGTGTTTGATATATTGAATATGATTGAGTGGTTGGGTTATCTGATATATTGAATATGACCCAATATATCAGTGAGTGGTTGGGTTCATATTGGTATAGTTGTGAATATGACCCAATATATCAGTGAGTGGTTGGGTTATCTGATATATTGAATAGGCTCGTGTTGTGATACATTTAGGTTGCTTGTCTGCGCTGTGCATGATCCAATATATCAGTGAGTGGTCGGCTTATATTTATTCTGTGGCTGCAGGGAGGGCAGTGTTTATGATATATTGATTGATTGATTGAATTATATTAAATAGACTCGCGTTGTTGTGATTCATATTGGCTGTATGTCTAGTTGTGAATGACTCAATATATCAGTGAGTGGTTGGGTTATCTAATATATTGAATGGGTTGTGTTGTTGTGATTCATAGAGGCTGTATATCTTGGATGTGAATGAACTAATAAATCAGTGAGTGTCGAGATACATATTGTCTCTGGCTGGAAAGACAGTTATGGATGATATATTGAATAGGTTCTTGTTGCTGTGATTCATCCAGGCTAAGCTGTTTGTCTTGGATGTGAATGGCCCAATATATCAGTGAGTGGTTGGGTTATCCGATACATTGAAGGGGGTTATGGTGCTGTGATTCATGGAGGATGTATGTCTTGGATGTGAATTGCCTATTATATCAGTGAGTGGTCGGGTAACATAATTATACTCTGTGTCTGGGATGATGGGTAACTCCAGTGAGTGGTTGGAATACATATACTCTGAAGCTGGGAGGATGTTTATGTATGATTTATTGTTTGTTGCTGTTTTCATTTAGGCTGTATATCTTGAATGGGAATGGACTAACATATCGGTGAATGGCGGACATTTTACTCCATTAGCAGCTTACAACTCTATAATCAATGGACAACATATGAAACCTGCAAGACTCGCCACCATATTAATAGTAGGTTTTAACAATGAACAGAATATTTGGTTACACAAGCGTTATAATAGTTGAGGAATTAAGATGAGGATAAGTCAATTTATAGCCAACTTAAGGGGAGATATCGACTTCAGGGATTTTGTTCTGGACCCCTTTCTCCCTCATGTTTAGCTTCATTGCTTTTGAGATTTTAAGACGGTCGCCCCATTAGTTTGGCGATTTTAAGAACATTCGCCCCATTTCTGTCAATTTTAAGACCTTTCCTGTCATTCAGGTGTCGATTTTTTCCTGGCGAGCGATAGCGAGCCTGTAATTTAAGAGGAACCGGCCTTCGGCCTGGACATTTTTCTACCGAAAAATGTACAAATTTATCTTGAAAGGGGGTCTAGGGAGCGTAATTTTAAGATTGATGGAAGTTTAGGGAGGAAACTAAACACCTCTTAATGCAGCAACACTCTCTCTCTCTCTCTCTCTCTCTCTCTCTCTCTCTCACTGTACTTTATATATATGACCTATTGGTGTGTGTGTGTGTGTGTGTGTGTGTGTATGTGTATGTGTAAACCACCACGGACGGGTAGAATAAGGCCAAAATACCCACTGGATTATGCTATATGATAACTGTGTGTTTTCCGGCTGTCACATTGAACCAAAATATTGTGCTTTTCAAATGCCAAATCGTGTCGGATCAACTTCGCGAATACCATTAATAGTAATTTAATTTGTCAGTGCGTGTGTGCGTTTTTTTTTCTCTTTCTCTCTCTCTCTCACACACACACACACACATATACAAAACTGACGGACATACACACAGATCCAACACACACACACACACACAAAACTGACGGACATACACACAGATCCAACACAGTCACACACACACACACACACACACACACAAATATATCCACGTCACCTGCATTCTCTCATTCCATGCCCCCCCCCCCCCCCCACACACACACACACACACAAGGAGACAGTTGGACGCAGATAGAACAAAGCCACTCTCTCTCTACTTCTTTCTTTTTTTCTTTTTTTTTAAAGCCATCATTCCAGCCAATTTTATCCCAAGTGACTGATGTAGCGGAGGTAAAGAGGGCGGGATTGAGGGAGGAAGGAAAGAGGAGGAGAGCCCAAGAAAGTGAAAAGACGGATAATTGGACTGGAGAGAGAGTGAGTGGGTGAGAGAGAGAGAGAGAGAGATGAATATATGGAGAGAGAGAGAGAAATATATGAAGAGAGAGAGAGAGAGAGGGTGAGGGACTCTGGAGATAATTATATGCAGGAAGGAAGAGAGAGAGAAGGGGTGGGGAGGAGAGAGAGAGAGGGTGGGGAGGGCAGAGAGAGAGAGTGTGTGTATGTGTTTAAGTTAGACTGAGAGATAAATGGGACATGTTTGAAAGAATATAATTGGATGAGAGAGAGAGAGAGAGAGAGAGAGAGAGAGAGAGAGAGAATTAGAACGCTGATTTTGATAAAGAAATTGTAGAGAAATTGTGATACAGATTTAGCACATAGGGCCTACTATGACGAAAGTGAAATGCAAAGGGAAGTGATGGAGTTAATTTGGGGGCAAGATCATTACCAAGAAGTTCGCCTTTATAATATGCGAACCGAAAAAGAAAACTAACTTACAGGAGAAACAAACTCCAAAGAAACACGACCATAAAACAAAGGTGAAGTGCAGGCAGGAATAAAAGCGAAAGGCAAAGGAAGCGAAACAGACCGACTGAAAACGCGTATCATGATCAAAGCCAAAAAAAAAAAAAAAAAACGCTCGACAAGAAGGCAGGAGAAAAGTGTTTGAAGGAAGAGGAGAATCGAACTGAAGAGAGGCTATTAAGAGAACCAGAGGCAGAAACATGGGGTAGGGGGGAAGGAGGAGGAGAGGAAGTTACTGAAGAGAAAAACAGCAGCAGGAAGAAGAAGAAGGAGGAGGAGGAGGAGGAGGAGAAGAAGGAGGAGGAGGAGGAGGAGGAGGAGGAGGAGAAGGAGAAGGAGAAGAAGAAGAGGAGGAGGAGGAGGAAGATGAAGATAAGGATGACAAGTGTAGAAAAGTAGGAGAACTAGATACATAAAAATGGGGAGGGGGAGGAGAGGATCCTTACCAAAGAAAAACAGCAGATGGCAAGAAAGAAGAAGAGAAAGAGGAAAAAGAAGAAAGTGTACGAAGAAGGAAGTGACAAAGAAGGCAGTGAATAGAAAAAGAAGAAAGTGTACGAAGAAGAAAGTAATAGAGAGGAAAGTGAAGAAGAAGAAATTAAGAGAAGAAAGTGACGATGAAGACAGTGTCGAAGAAGAAAGTGACGATGAAGACAGTGTCGAAGAAGAAAGTGACGAAGAAGAAAGTAACAGAAGAAAGTGACAAAGAAAAACGAAGAAAGTAACAGAAGAAAGAAAGTAACAGAGGAAAGCGAAGAAGAAAGTAACAGGAAAGTGAAGAAGAAGAGTGTAACAGAGAAGAAAGTGACGAAGAAAAAAGTAAAAGAAAGTGACGAAGAAAAAAGTAACGAAGAGTAAAGAAGGAAGTGAAATAGAAGCAAACGACGAAGAAGAAAGCTTGTAGGTAGAATAGAAAACGGGGGAAAGGTGCAGGCGACAAAAAAAAAAAAAAAAAAAAAATCTGCAATAAATGTGACCCCGAGATTGAACGAGGGGAAACGGGAGGCAGAAAATTATCTGGGAGAAGTTTTTTTTAAGAGATTGGACTGGAAATACAGAGTTTATTTTTTAGCAAGAGTGGTATCAAATTGTCATACCAAGTTTATGTTTTAGCAAGAGTGGTATCAAATTCTAGAGGTTCAAATTTAATCCGCTTTGGCAAATTTTCGATTTTTCAAATTTTCAAAAAATCGATTATTTTATTGGATTTATTTTGTTTTTGTTTTTATATCCATATGTTATTTGTCTAAGTCACCTATTTTCGGTACCTTATGACGCAATACTCTTCTTATTTCTGGCTATTATTAGACGATTTTATTCGGATTAGGAAGGGTATATGGCAGGCAGAGGGTTGATTGAGACCGTCTTTAACCTTATAACTCCCACAGATCCTTCCTAAGCTTTTTAAAATCGTCTCATGATAGCCAGAGTAAACTTTAAGAACGCGTCATAATCCTCAAGGGGTTAAAGCAATACATGATGGTCTGCCGCATAATATTATTTGTATCGTAGTATATCATGTTACAGATTCACTCACAAATACATACACTTCAATGTTCCTGAATTATCAACATATGTTCCAGTGCACAGTCGGCCAAATAAGTCGTGTCTCAGTTGTTTACGTTTTGCTCGCTGTATGCTGTATTAATGTCTGTCAGATGTTGAATAGGGTATGTGAATATAGGAACATGTTTGTATATCTCACTCGAAACGACGAAGTAATGCTTAGATAGTGCTGATACCAATTATAGATCGAAATATACTTGGTGCCGCGACATCACATATTTGGCCGACTGTACATAAACCTATCAAATATAATACACTTTTTCACCCCCTTGCGCACGATGACGCTTTTCCTTTCTGTGTTCCGGCTAATATTAGACGATTTTATTCAGACTAGGAAGGGTCAGCGGGTTAATTGAGATACTCTTTACCCTTTTAATTTCTACAGATCCTTCCTAAGCTACACAAAATCGTCTAATGATAGCCATATTAAACTGCCAAAATGCGTCCTGGTGGTCCTCAAAGGGTTAAATTAGTTGTTGTTGTTGTTGTTGTTGTTGTTGTTCCCCAAGCTGCCTGGCCGAACAGCCCCAAGGCCCCAAGCAATTCCAAGGCCATAACCGAGCGCCCCCACAGAACCCTCCCTGCCGACCACAATAAAGCCTGGGTGACCGAAGCCACTCCATGGCGGGGAGCTGAGGAGGGTGCGGAAACGCCCGGGAAACCAAAGCCCCACCCAGGGCCCTGTGCCCCTCAGCAATTATGAAGAGAAAGTTGAGGGGCAAGGGAAAAATGTGACGCTTTGGCTTCCAATCTTGGTAGATTGGGAGGTCAATCCACGGAAAAGACGCCGTCACTTGAGACTAGAAAATATATAAGTTAAAGGAACAGTCAGAGTAAGCTATGGGTATGGCAGAGATCGCTCAGTTCTCACTCTGATAGACCAGCCCATCACCGGTTAAATTAGTGATCGTAATCACTAATATCAAATACATTTGTTGATAGAGCCGACCAGTGTTTTACCTTTAGGTTTCTGTCTGTCCGTGCAAGCCTTTCAAAAATGGCAATGTGAAGTTAAAGATCATTCTTCATTATATTAGGATTTTTTCCTGGCTATGTCAACACTATAACTTAATATTGGCACGACACACACACGCGCACACACATACATACCGGTACATATCTGTGGAACGTTTTATATTATACATTTATTAGTTTATGTAATTACCTCCAACAACGAAGTTGGGCGGAGGTTATGTTTTCGCCTCCGTTTGTCTGTTTGTTTGTTTGTTTGTCTGGAAACAAGATATCTCTCAAAGTTATGAACCGATTTTCACGAAATTTGAAGGGCAGATAGGATATGGATATGTGCCAAGAAAGACGTTATTCAATTTAGGAGGCGACTCGGAGATTTTCACGAAATTTGCTAGGCAGATAGGATATGCGCCAAGGAAGAAGTTATTAATTTTAGAAGGCGATCCGGATCATATCCTGGAACCCAAATCCAGAAGAAAGTTCAGGCCTATGATATTAATGGTAAAGAACCAGCCACCGTAGGCGGAGGCATGCGCTCTACCGAGTGCCCCTCTAGTTTCACATTTCATATGTAGGCTATATAAAATCTGATGTGATTGTGGACCACTTCAGAACCTCTCAATGGTACTTATTTTTGTTTTTCAAGCTCTCTCTCTCTCTCTCTCTCTCTCTCTCTCTCTCTCTCTCTCTCTCTCTCTCTCTCTCTCTCTCTCTCTCTCTCTCTCTCTCATCTTTCCTCCTTTATCTCTCCTCTCTCTCTCTCTCACTCTCCTCCTCTCTCTCTCTCTCTCTCTCTCTCCTCTCTCTCTCTCTCTCTCTTCATCTTCTCTCCCCCTCTCTCTCTCTTCTCCTACTCACCTCTCGTCTCTCTCTCATCTCCTTCACTCCCTCCCCTCTCCTCATCGTCTCTCTCCTCCTCCTCTCCTCTCTCCATCTCTCCCCGTCTCCCCTCTCTCTCTCCTCTCCATACCACTTTACTCACACATTTCCCCTCCTCTCTCTCCTCACATCTCTCTTCCTACACATTCTGACTTCTCCTCACCTATCGTCTCCTCAAATAATATCTCCTAATATCCTCTCCTCTCCTCTCCTATCTCCTAATATTCTGACCTCTCCTCTCCTCTCATATTCCATACTCTTCATACCTCTTCTTCTCTTCTATCCTCACATATCTCATAAAATTCTGACCTCTCCTCTCCTCACATATCCCATACTCTTCATACCTCTTCTCTCTTCACCTCTTCTGTTCTCACATATCTCATAATATTCTGACCTCTCCTCTCCTCACGTTAACACTTCCTCATACATTTCCTCTCTCATCCCTTGCCCTTTCCTGACACATCCGCTCCTCTCTCCTTACCTTTCGTCTCCTCATACATCTCCTCACTCCTCCCCTCACCTTTTCATTCCTCCTCCCCTCCCTCCCCTCCCCTCCCTCCCTAGTCCTTCACATCCTGCTTAGAAGGAGAGTCAATTTACCGTGTTCCCTTGAGATGTAAGATTTTAGATCAACTCCGGTGTGTAACTCGAGTTTTGGAGAATTGAATATACAGTATATATAATGTGTGTGATGGACAGTTGCGGTCATAAATTCTGATACATAGGCCTACATATTCTAAGCTGCCTCGGGCTGAATTGAATCTCCATATTTACCCCCTTCACCACTATTACGTAATTTTCATCATATTCTGGTAACCATTAGACGATTTTCTTTAATTTGCAATCTACGCATACGACTCAAATGGGTAAATACGATCTCAGTAAGCCCTCTTAATAACATAGGTCCTTCTTAAGCTGCATAAAACCATCTAATTTTAGCCAGAATCAAAGGTAATAAGGCGTCATGATGCTGAAGGGCTTAAAGCTTTACCTGATATGAGCATTTCAATTTTCAGAGTTTTTTGTTTGCATTTAGTTCGAGGCAGAATTTTAATGCGATATTACTTGCCACGTCAGTATAAGATAATCTCTATGACGGTTTCTCTCTCTCTCTCTCTCTCTCTCTCTCTCTCTCTCTCTCTCTCTCTCTCTCTCTCTCTCTCTCTCTCTCTCTCTCTCTCTCTCTCTCTCTCTCTCTCTCTCTCTCTCTCATAAATATGTCCTACAGAATTTAGTTTTTAATTAATATTATGTGTATTTGTCTAATACACCCTGGCAAGCGATAGCGAACCTGTAATATAAGAGGAATCGGCCGGGATATTTTTCTACAGAAAAATTTACAAATTTATCTCCAAGGGGGTCTAGGGGATGTTATTTTTTTAAAGCTACCTGTTCCTCTTACCTTCCCACTCTCTTTCCCTACCTGTTCCTCTTCCCTTCCCACTCTCTTTCCCTACCTGTTCCTCTTCCCTTCCCACTCTCTTTCCCTACCTGTTCCTCTCTCCTCCCCACACTCTTTCCCTACCTGTTCCTCTCCCCTTCCCACTCTCTCTCCCTACCTGTTCCTCTTCCCTTCCCACTCTCTTTCCCTACCTGTTCCTCTTCCCTTCCCACTCTCTTTCCCTACCTGTTCCTCTCCCCTTCCCACTCTCTTTCCCTACCTGTTCCTCTCCCCTTCCCACTCTCTTTCCCTACCTGCTCCTCTCCCCTTCCCACTCTCTTTCCCTACCTATTCCTCTCCCCTTCCCACTCTCTTTCCCTACCTGTTCCTCTCCCCTTCCCACTCTTTCTCTAGCTGTTCCTCGCACCACATCAATATCCTCTCTTCCCCGACTTCCTCCTCTTTCTTTCCACTCGTTTCAACCCCTTCTTTTACCTCTTCCCCAATTCCCAGATATCTTCGTTTCCTCATTTTCGTCTCATATCCTACTCCATAGTTTTATTCTCCCCTCAAGCAGCATTCTCCCCTCATCTAATCCCCTCTCCCTTTCACCCCTCTCCCTCACTCCCCTCACCTCTACCTCATTGTAATCCTTTCCCCACATCTTCCTCTCCCTACCATCTTCCCTTTTTTTTTCCGTTCACCCAGCCAGGCAGCCTCTTCCCAAATCCCATCCAATTTATATTTTGCGACATGATTCAGGTGAAGTCCCTCTGTCCCCTCTTGTTAGTAGGTCGGGCACCGGGTATTACCGCCCTTAAGGGGAGGCAGACCGTTTTTCTGGACCCCCTTCTCCCTAATGTTTAGCCCCACTAGTTTTGAGATTATAAGACGTTCGGCCCATTAGTTTGGCGATTTTAACACCTTTCGCCCCATTTCGTTGTCAATTTTAAGACCTTTCGTGCCATTTAGGTGTCGGGTTTTCCTGGCGAGCGGTAGCGAGCCTGCAATTTTAAGAGGAACCGGCCTTCGGCCGGGAAATTTTTCTACAGAAAAATGTACAAATTAATCTTGAAGGGGGGTCTAGGGGGTGTTTTTCTAAGCTTGATGGAGGTCTAGGGAGGAAACTAAAATAATATATGAATAAATGAATTAATATACCAAAGAGCTATCCCAGTGCATACCACCTCCTTTACGTAGGGCACGTGGTACCCGTCTTGCAACTCAATCCCACCCCTACTCTGTGCAACTCTCCAACCCAAGAGTGAAATGTTACTCTCAAACTTTCTTCTACTCAACAGCTGAGCTCTGGAACTCTCTCCCAGAATCAGTCTTTCCCTCTTCCTATGGCTTAAATTGCTTCAAACTCCGTGTGTCCAGGCATTTTGGCTCGAATGTCCCTTGATTTTGGCCCTGTCACTCTTTCAACTATGGGGGAGGCACTCGCTATAGGCAGTTATGCCTTTTGCCTCCCTCAATCACATAGACAAAAAAAAAAAAAAAAAAAATGCCGCTTCTCTCACAAGTCCTAAAGGGGGTTAAATCGTTCCATCAAAGGGTTTGCAGCACAAGGCAACGAAAAACACAAAGATGCCCAACAAAACCAAAATATCATAAAGGCAAAAACAAATAAAAAAATAAAAAAAATAAAATAAAAATAAAAATAAACAAAATAGATAACTAAATGGCTTTACTCTATAATTAAACTGAAATGCCATTATCCGTAACGGGGAAAAATTGACAACTGTTGCTCTATGTTATATATATTGCAACAGGGCGCAAGCGAGCCGTGTTTTTATTATGTGTGTTTTTTTTTTGTGCAGGTATATTGCGTGTGGCGGGCTGGTAGTGGGAATATCATGAGGCAGTTTTATATAATGCATAGATATTATTTTTAATTGCAGGATTAATATGAGTGGAATTTTTAACGTAGGGGATTTTCATTAACTTTCATATTCTGTCATATATACAGTATATATATATATGGATATAATTATATTCATCTGGAATAGATTTTGTTATTATTATTATTATTATTATTATTATGATGGTGATTATTATTAATATTTTAAATGTATTATTGTAAGTGTATTGTCTATATAGGCAAGCAATTTAATGTATACATATTTTTCTTTCTATATACATTAATTTAATTTAATGTATTTATTTATTTATTTATTATTATTTATTAATAATATTAGTAGTAGTAGTATTTTTTTGTTTTTTGTAATTTGCATAAAACTGGTTATTCCGCAACATCGGGTGTAAGGGCGGCAGCGCGGCCGACCCCTGCTACAGCACTTTTCAATGTGTCAATTTGGGGCCCGGGATGTAATTTGCTTCCAATATTACCGAGTAGTGGGGGGAGAGAGGGAAAGGGGGAGGGGGGGGGGGGGTAGGCTGGCTTAAGGGGGCGCTTTGTATGTAGCCCAGTTCTCCCTCATGTTTAGCCCCTTTTGTTTTATGATTTAACAGCTTCGCCCCCTTTAGTTTGCCTATTTTAAGACCTTTCGCCCCATTTATTTGTCAATTTTGGTATCTTATGTGCCATTTAGAGGTAATTTTTAGGAACCGGCCTTCAGCGCAATTTTTGCACAAATTTATCTCGAATGGGGGTCTGGTCTAGGGGATATTTTTCAAGCTTGATGGAGGTTTAAGGAGGAAGCTGAACAAACAATAATATAAAACTCACACAAGCACTGCTCGAATCACTCTCACATACTCACTCACTCACACACCCACACTCACACACACACACACTCTCTCTCTCTCTCTCTCTCTCTCTCTCTGGTGGTGTCTCCACAGTAAATCTCTTCAGTGTCTCCTCTTTAAAAGTGAAGGCAGGTGTGGAGAAAATGGATTGTCAGCATTTGTCTCTCTCACTCCCACGCCTGCCTGTCTGCTTGATGGAGATTGATAGATAGATAGATAGATAGAAGGATGGAAAGATAGATACATGGGCAGATAGCTAGATAGATAGATAGATCGATAGATAGATATATAGATAGATGGAAAGATATATACATGGGTAGGTAGTTAGATAGATAGATAGAAAGATAGATAGATAGATTGATAGATAGATATATAGATAGAAGGATGGAAAGATAGATACATGGGCAGATAGCTAGATAGATAGATAGATCGATAGATAGATATATAGATAGAGGGAAAGATATATACATGGGTAGGTAGTTAGATAGATAGATAGATAGATTGATAGATAGATAGATAGATTAATAGATAGATAGATAGATTAATAGATATATAGATAGGTAGATAGATAGATTGATAGATAGATATATAGATAGATAATTGGATAGATATATAGCTATATGGATGCATAAATAGACCAATAGATGGATGGATAGATAGATAGATAAGTGGAAAAGTAGATAAATAGATGGATAGATAGATTATTAGATAGATACATAAAAAGGAAAGGAACTGATTAATTGCGAAGAGCATTATCAAAGAACAGTATAATAATGAAAGGTGAAAGAAGAAGAAAGGAAGGACGAAACACATGAAGGAATATGAGAACAAGGAAAGAAGGGATGAAGAGGAGGGGAGATGGGAAAAGAAAGTAGAGAAAACAGAAAGGGAGATACAGTGGAATAAGAAGAAGGAGAGAGAGAGAGAGAGAGAGAGAGAGAGAGAGAGAGAGAGAGAGAGAGAGAGAGAGAGAGAGAGAGAGAGAGCAGGTGGAGAAGACTGTCCAGATGGTGCTGAGACAAAGAACAGCTGTATCAGAGAGAGAGAGAGAGTGAGGTTTTAACCAATCCTAATAGCTTATTTTATTTTATTTTTGTTTTGTCTATGTGGATGAGGGAGACAAAAGGCAAAACTGCTTGTGACGAGTGCCTTCCCCAGAGTTGAAAGAGTGACAGGGCCAAAATCAAAGAATGTTCGAGCCAAAATGTCTGGACACACGGAGTTTGAAGCAGTTTAAGTTATACGATGAGGGAAAGATGGATTCAGGGAGAGAGTTCCAGAGATCAGCTGTTGAATAGAAGAAAGATTGGGAGTATCGTTTCACTCGTAAATTGGAGAGTTGCACAGAGTAGGGGTGGGATTGTGTTGCAAGACGGGTGTTACGTACCCTACGTAGAGGAGGGGATATACACTGTGAGACCTTGATACGAAAGGCTTTCCTTTCTACTTTGTCTAGTACTGCTGTATGAGAGGATCCTCGCCAGACATGTGAACACTACTCAATACAGGGACGCACAGTGCCCCCTGTACAAAGCAAGAAGCTGTGCAGGGGTTAAGAACCCCTTGAAGCGGTTGAGCACACCCAGCTTCTGGGAGGCCGACTTTAGCAAGAGTGGTAATATGGTCCTTCCAAGAGAGAGCAGAAGAAATGGAGACACCGAGAATACTGAGAGAAGATGAAGGGATGATTTTAGTATTGTTGAAGTATAAGTACCCGACGGGTAGATAGATGGATAAATTGGGGTTTGGAAGCATTAAAGGTAACGAGGTTTTACTCTGCTCCAATTGGACATTTGTAGTTAGATCAGAAGATAAGTGTTGTATGGCTTCATTACGTTTATGGTAGTATACTTAAGCAAATTTGCCACACATTAAACTTCAGGTTGTGTCTACAGTGTGTGTGTGTGTGTGTGTGTGTGTTTGTTTGTGTGTGTGTGTGTGTGTGTGTGTGTGTGTGTGTGTGTGTGTGTGTGTGTGTGTGTGTGTGTGTGTGTGTAATAATAATGATGATAATAATACTCTCTTTATTTCGTGTGTGTGCGCGCTCGTGTTTTTGCGTGTAACTGCTGGTGTTAGTGTACAGTATGTGTGTGCGTGTGTATATGTGTTTTAGTAGCCTCCATATACGTCTCTCCCCACTCCCCACCACCCACAGTTTATGGCTCCACAAAGAACTCCTGGGCGGCGAGACAGGCTAATACCTTAAAGGGGAGAGGGGGCGCTTTTCTGGTACCCCTTCTTACTCATGTTTAGCCCCATTAGTTTTCAGATTTTAAGACGTTCGGCCCATTAGTTTGGCGATTTTAAGATCATTCGCCCCATTTCTTTGTCAATATTAGGACTTTTCGTGTCATTAAGGTGTCGATTTTTTCCTGGCGAGCGATAGCGAGCCTATAATTTAAGAGAAACCGGCCCTATCGAAAAATTTACAAATTTACCTTGAAGGAGGGTCTTGGGGGGTGATTTTTAAGATTGATGGAGGTCTAGGGAGGAAACTGAAAAATATAATAAAATGGTACATAAATGAGCAAATATAGACGCCTTAAGGGGGCAGGTTTAGGAGGGGATGATATGTCTCCGAAGAGTAGGGGAGACAAGCAAAGAAATATAAAGGAAATGAAAACAAACTAACGGAAGAAAATAAATAGAAAAGTAAAATAAATTATAACTTGAGGACATGAAAAAACTAACAGAAGAAATAATAGTTAGAAAAATAAAATAAATAATAAGGAAATGAAAAACACTACCGGAAGAAAATAGTTAGAAAGCGAAGGAGGAATAAGCGATTGATAAGTCTAGGAAGAGTGGGGGAACAAGAATAAATAAGAACAGAAGAAAGGAAAGAGGAAAAGGAGATTGAAAAGGGGAAATCTATCTATCTATCTATCTATTGCCTGACGCCGTGAATCCCAAAGGGGTGGCCACGAACGAACCGCCCCCATGCACCTCTGTCCTCAGTCAGTCGGCGCCCCTCCTCCCAACCAGCACCGCCTTCATCCATATACTTCCTCACTGCATCCTTTACCAGACCCTGCAACTCCCATTCATTATCGCTCAACAGAACTGTACCCAACCCGATCTTATAAATTCAAAAATAAACACTGCAATTTCTCTGAACCAGGACCTTTCTAGAATTAATGAATGGGGACAAGAGAATCTAGTTTCCAATGCACAGAAAACCCAAAGTACATTCAATTTTCTAACCGACAGAATCTCACTGACTCCCATATATTTTTTAATGATGTAAATATTCCCACTTCCCCTAGTATTGACATTCTCGGTGTAACATTAACTACTAACTTGAGCTGGACACATTATGTTAGAAGCATTGCTAAGAATGCCTCTAAAAAACTGGGACTCCTGTACAGAGTTCGAGAATTCTTCACTGACGAGCAGTTGGCCGTAATATATAAAAGTCATGTGCGCTCTCAGATGGATTACTGTTCACCTCTGTGGGGTGGAAGTGGAGTGGTTGCATTGAGGCAGTTGGACAAAATTCAAAATAAAGCTATTAGATTAATCAATAACCCTGCAATCACACAGGACCTTCCTACATTAGCCGTACGAAGGAACGTTGCATCCCTTGCATTATTCTACAGATATTTTCACAGCAATTGTTCCGAGGAACTTGCTTCAATTGTGCCGCCTCTCCACATCTTTCCCCGTAGAACTAGGGCAGCTGAGAGCGCCCATGAATTTACACTTTCTCCTCCACAATGCAGAACTTCCGCTTATCAGAATTCATTTATCCCCAGAGCTACTACTCTTTGGAATTCACTTCCCTCGAATTGCTTTCCACAAACTTACAATCTACAAATGTTTAAATCCAGTTGTTACAAACATTTTATGAATGGAGGATGCCTTTAGGCACATGGACCTTTTTGTTTTATCTGTGTTTTTCTCTCCAGTTCATTGTCCTTAAAAAAAAAAAAAAAAAAAAAAAAATCATCAGGGGAAATGAAAGGAGGAAAAGAAGGATAATGAAGTGTGCTGTGTAAGAGAAAACCGAAAAGTATACTATAGTTCATTCATTATAGGTAGGCAAGAAATGCTAACTCTTAAGCTCTGTAACTCAAATAGGGCTAGTGCAAATGGGCTGCAAATTTCCACACCAATTCCTTGGCTAACTCTTCCCAAATGGTAGACATATTGGCTTGATTACTGATTACGTGTTTGAGTTATACTGTAGGGGTCAGTGGTCAATTTGTTTATGCCACAATATAATGAATAGACTATAGTGAATGAATCAGATATTTATGCAGGACCAAGGAAATCGCAACAGATCAGGGATACATAAGGAAGCTTAGGTCAACTAGAATCTATTGGGTGTTATAGGCGTAGGGTTTACTTTTTGGACTATTTATTTATTAATTAGTTATTATTTGTTTCCTCGGTAGAGCTCCATCAAGTTTAAAAAAAAAAAAAAAAAAAAAAACGCTAGACCCACCTTCGAGATAAATTTGTACATTTTTCGGTAGAAAAATGTTTTGGTCATAGGGAGATTCCTACTAAAATTATAGGCTCTCTATCGCCCTACACAACAATAAAATCGACACCTAAATGGCACAGGTCTTCATATTGATAAATCAATGGGATGAAAGGTTTATATTGACAAGTTAGTGGGGCGAACGTCTTAAAATCTCCTAATTATTGGGGCTATACATGAGGGGAAGGGTGGTCCAGAAACAATCAACGACCTCCCCCATTTAAACGTTGTCCAGTGATTGTGTTGTAAAGGCGCCCCCCCCCCCCCCCCCCCCTGCAGCTGGCCCTAAAGACCATTACCTGTCGCCACGAACTACTCTCCCTGATAGTTAACGACCAGGGCTGATAGTGTGCTGGGTAGTTTGGTACGAGTCAATTACCTGTGGAGGGAGGGAGGGAGGGAGAGAGAGAGGGAGGGAAGGAGGGAGGGAGAGAGAGAGGGAGGGAGAGAGAGAGAGGGATGGAGAGAGAGGAAAGGGAGGAAGGTTAGGGAGTTGCAAGGTATATAGGCCTATGTATCTTAAAGACCTTCCGATCCATCCCATGAAGATACTATTGGGTAGGATTTGGGAGGATGGAGGCTTGGTGTGAAAAGATGAAGAGAGAGAGAGTGTGAGAGGGAGTAAGTGAGTGAGAGAGAGAGAGAGAGAGAGAGAGAGTGAGTGAGTGAGTGTATATGTGTGTGTGTGTGTGTAATAGTATACTACACAAACAGACAGGCAGACCGACATACATCAAGTAGGCCTACGCATAAAATAAAATAATTCACATCTTCAATATAGAAGCCAAAAATAGCAGAACAAACAACAACTATACTTTAATTTTACAAACAAAAACAAAATAATAAATAAATCAATAAACGAAAATGCTGCGTTGGCGTAATCCCTTCATTAAATATGCATTAAAATATAAGACTCCTATCAGAAAATAGCGAGGTCAGTTTATATATTTTCTACAAACAATCAAGCATGCTCTCTGACAGACAAAATCAGATGCAAGCAGACAGGTAGATAGATGGACGGAAATGCTGTAATAGATAGTAATAGTAATAGACAGTTAGACTATAGACAGTAATATAAATAGACAATAATAGTAAAACAGTCATATACAGTATATAGATAATAATAAAACAGTAATATTAATAGACGGTAATAATAAAACAGTAATATTAATAGACAGTAATAATAAAACAACAATGTAAATATATAGTAATAATAAAACAGTAATATTAATAGACGGTAATAATAAAACAGTATTATTAATAGACGGTAATAATAAAACAGTATTATTAATAGACGGTAATAATAAAACAGTATTATTAATAGACAGTATTGATAAAACAGTAATATTAATAGACAGTAATGATAAAACAGTAATATTAATAGACAGTAATGATAAAACAACAATGTAAATATATAGTAATAATAAAACAGTAATATTAATAGACAGTAATGATAAAAAAGTAAGATTAATAGACAGTAATGATAAAACAGTAATATTAATAGACAGTAATAATAAAACAGTAATATTAATAGACAGTAATAATAAAACAGTAATATTAATAGACAGTAATAATAAAACAGTAATATTAATAGACAGTAATGATAAAACAGTAAGATTAATAGACAGTAATAGTAATAACAGGAATGGTAAACAAATTGAAACATACACACTGGTTGACATGCTCAAACACATGTACAAACACACATAAACATACACACACACAAACAAACACATATACACACACATATATACAAACACACATAAACATACACACTGGTTGACACACACACACACACACACATATACAAACACACATAAACATACACACTGGTTGACACACACACACACATATACAAACACACATAACATACACACTGGTTGGCATACACACACACACACATATACAAACGCACATAAACATACACACTGTTTGACACACACACACACACATATACAAACACACATAAACATACACACTGGATGATACACACACACATAGACATACATACTGGTTGACATACACACACACACATATACAAACACACATAAACATACATACTGGTTGACACACACACACACATTTACAAACACATAAACATTTCAACAGCACTCGGGTAACGCCGGGTACTCCTGTTAGTAGAATTATAAAGCAACAGACACGTAAAGCAAAAATATAAAGATATATAATCATAGATGATGTGGTATACTCTATAAACAATAATTATCATTTGCTCTCTCATCAAATCAAGGCTTTGGGGGGAGAGATAAAATTAAAATTAATTTAGCTTTTGATCACCCCTTTACGCCTGAGGGGTCTGGGAAAAGAGAGAGAGAGAGAGAGAGAGAGAGAGAGATGCTGTACTGTAGAATATACTGAAGAAGATTAAAAAAGGCCACGCTCCTAAACGGCTCCAACCAAAACGGTCACAGTTTATATTACCGAGACCAGTTTAGGTCAGATTAGGTTAGGTTAGGTTAAGTTAGGTTATTTAGGCTTGGCTTGGTTAGCTTTTGAGACTGAACCTTTGGCCTTTACCCTTATTGGTTGTGGATATTTAAGAGTGTGACCGTTTTAACAACCGAAGAGGCAAATTGATACAAGAGAATGTACGAGAGTGAAGTAGAAGGGCAGAGAGGAAGAGGAAGACCGAGAGGGAGGTGGAAGGTTGGAGTTGAGAAAGGTATATGAGTGAGAGTGGTGTTGGGTGGGAGGAGAGGCGCTGGTTGAAAGAGGTGTATGGAGGCGATTCATTCCTGGCCACTCTTTCGGGAATCAAGGCGTGTGACAATAGATAGATAGAAGAAAAAACGAGAAAAACTTATAGAATGGTGCAAGAAAATATGGAGAAAAAAAGTTGAAGAAATAAGATAGATAGTTTGAAGTAAATATTGAGTAGAAAAATGTATAGAAGTGTGCAAGAGAAACGGAGAAAAAAGTTTAACAAATGAGAAGATAGATAAATAGAAGTAAAAATTGGGGAGGACAAAAAATATAGAAGGGTGCAAGAAAAATGGAGAATAAAGTTGAAGAAATGAGAATGAAACCGAGCGGGAGAAAAAAAGGTGAAATTTTTGGCCCCCTGGTTGAGAAAAGAGTGAGGGGGAGAGGCCAAAGTTTCAGGGCTAAAGACAGTGAGAGTCTGATTTGTAAGTTAGCTCTCTCTCTCTCTCTCTCTCTCACGCCGATTATTATTATTATTTGTATTGTTATTACACACACACGCTCTCTGTCTCGCACATACACGTTCTCTCTCTCTCTCTCACACACACACACACACACACACACACACACACACACACACACACACACACACACACACACACACACACACACACACACACACACACACACACACACACACACACACACACACACACACACACACACACGTCCCCTTTCTCTATATCCCTAGGGCGAGGGGTGATCAAAGTTGAGTTAAGGTCTCCGTCTCTCCTACAATGAACAAGGAACTGTTCAGTGACCTTTTGATATAAACGTCACATACACCTTTTATAGTATTTTGATATAAGATTATTTTGAGGACATTTTAGCCTCCTAATTTTTTTTTTTTTTTTATATGAGGACATAATAATAATAGCCTCTTCAGTATATGAGGACCCCGTTACTAAATTCTGGCTAACATTAGATTATTTTATTCAGTTTAGGAAGGACCTTTAGTAGTGAAAGTGGTCAAAGTCAACTCAATTATGCCTCCGATTCTCACAGATTTTCTTAAGGTGAAAATATTCATCTAATGATAGCCAACATATTTGTTTAAACGTGTCATAATCCTCAAGGGGATAGTTAGTTAATAATTATTCTAATGAACTGTTTGTTTATTATTGTAGACAATTGAAATAATACCAGTTATTCCTTGACAAACATTGATAGGAGAAGCCAAGGAAGTAGCAAAAAGAAGTGATATTCGTAGTCAAACTGATTACTAAAGCCAAGGAGGATTGCAAGAGACCCAATATTCCCGGACAGACAACAATAGGAGAAATCAAGTACATATCAAGAAGAACCGATATTCGTAGACAAACACTGATTACTGAAGCCAAGGAGGTATGAGAGAGTAGCAACATTCGTGGACAGACAACGCTAGTGAAGGTTGCCCCGATAACGAGGTCATACACGGGACAAAGCGGAGAGAAGGGGACATGGCAAAATTAATGACGATGACAGGGAGGGGGGCCAGTGGATTAATTACAACAGGAAGGAAGGGAGAGGCGCCCCCGGGGTATAGTGCTCATTATTGGTAGGGGACGTCATGTTGTTAACCTCAATGTACCCTCTTCCTGCAAATACTGTGCTTGAGATTCCTATGTGGTTGGTTGATTGCTTGATTTGGTAGGATGAGGTAAACACGATGGATCACAAGTTTAAGGGTGAATTTTGAAGGTTGTGTGTGTGTGTGAATGTGTGTGTGTGTGTGTGTGTGTGTGTATGTGTGTTTTTACCTGGTATGGTCAGCAAAACATGTCCTTGAAGATCTCATTTCACAAGCTCTCCACTATTGGAGTTACACTTATGTTAGTTAATTGATAGGCACGACTTAACACTATCTGGTCCGATGTCTTGGGGGTTATTATGATATATTGTTTAATTGTTAATGACGATTTGTTTACCTTTGCCATTTTCGAGCAATGTATTTTAGTTTGTCCTGCAGGCTAACAAAAATGCCATTCCAAACATTCTTCAAACTAATAAAAATGCCCACTCAGACCCCCTTCAAGCTAAATTACATTTGTTTTCGATAGAATAATATCACCGGCCGAAGGCAAAATTTCCTCTTAAGTTACAGGCTCGCTATCGCTTGTCCAGACAAAAATCGACACCTGAATGGGGTGAAGTGTCTTATTATCGCTAAACTAATGTCGTCGTGTGGATCATTGTCTTCAGAGGATTGCTTCCACAGGGTAGGGTAGACAATATGGCGACCACTGTAATATGATTGGGGACGAGTTTACCCATAGATGGTAATGTGGAGGGCGTGTAGGGTGGAGTCTGTGTAATTCATCCAGGGGTCGGTAAGTGGATGGAGAGGGATGGATGGATGGAGAGGGTTAGATGGATGGAGAGGGATATATGGATGGAGAGGGATAGATGGATGGAGAGGGTTAGATGGATGGAGAGGGATATGTGGATGGAGAGGGTTAGATGGATGGAGAGGGATATATGGATGGATGGGGAGGGATAGATGGGTGGAGAGGGTTAGATGGGTGGAGAGGGATATATGGATGGATGGAGAGGGATATATGGATGGATGGGGAGGGATAGATGGGTGGAGAGGGTTAGATGGATGGAGAGGGATATATGGATGGATGGGGAGGGATAGATGGGTGGAGAGGGTTAGATGGATGGAGAGGGATATATGGATAGATGGGTGGAGATGGATAGATGGGTGGAGAGGGATAGATGGGTGGAGAGGGATAGGTGGATGGAGAGGGATATATGGATGGGTGGGGAGGGATAGATGGGTGGAGAGGGATAGATAGGTGGAGAGGGATATATGGATGGATGGAGAGGGATAGATGGGTGGAGATGGATAGATGGGTGGAGAGGGATAGATGGGTGGAGAGGGATAGGTGGATGGAGATGGATATATGGATGGATGGAGAGGGATAGATGGGTGGAGAGGGATAGATGGGTGGAGAGGGATAGGTGGATGGAGAGGGATAGATGGATGGAGAGGGATAGGTGGATGGAGAGGGATAGATGGGTGGAGAGGAATAGGTGGATGGAGAGGGATAGATGGATGGAGAGGGATAGATGGATGGAGAGGGATAGATGGATGGAGAGAGATAGATTAGTGGAAGGGGATAGATGGATAGATTAATTACTGTATGAGGGACGAATGGGGACAAAGGCTCTATAGTCTGTTTCTCTTTATTCGGCGAACAATAGTATCCCTTGGCTGCTGATTTCTTAATACTTAAGGACAAAACAAGATGCACAAACACACGCATGTATAATATACTCTCTCTCTCTCTCTCTCTCTCTCTCTCTCTCTCTCTCTCTCTCTCTCTCTCTCTCTCTCTCTCTTTCCAGTAAATAAAGATGTTAAGATTCTTGTCGGAGTCACCTCACATCTTTCCTCCACCCCTCCTTCCTTCCTCCCTCCCTCCCTCCCTCCCTCCCTTCCTTCCCTTCCTTCCTTCCTTCCTTCCTTCCTTCTTTCCTTCCTTCCTTCCTTCCTTCCTTCCTACCCTTTTTTCTCTTCAACTTGCCTTCACTACTTCCTTCTTTCCTTTATAAATTCCTCGTACTTTTGTCCCTGTTTAAACCCCTTCCCTTGTTACTGTTTAAACCCCTTCCCTTGCTTCTCAGTATTGTTCAAGATGTCTAGAGTTTTCATGTTTGTTTATACTCTTACTCTCACTCACTCTCACTCTCTCACACACACACACACACACACACACACACACACACACACACACACACACACACACACACACACAGCGCCTCACCTATCTTCATACATCAGCCTTTAAACCATTATATCACCCACTTCCCCCCATCAATCAGACATTTTCATTCGCCTAGCATTTTCGTCTCCGTTATTAATTGTAATATATTAGATTACCGTCGATCAATTTATATCAGAGGTATTCCTCTAAAACTTAATAATCTCCATCTATCTATTAGGAAGTCTAGGGTTTATGTAGAGAAATACTCACACTAAAGTATGAATTTCAACCATAAACCGTCTACTCTCTTAACCCTTTCAAGATCCAATACGCATTTCTTTTCTGTTTTCCGGCTCATATTAGACGATTTTATTCAGATTAGGAAGGGTATATGGAACTCAGATGGTTAATTGAGATAGTCTTTACCCTTATCATTCCCACAGATCCTTTTACATTCCATAAAATCGTCTAATGATAGCCAGAATAAACTACATAAATGCGTCACAATCTTCAAAGGGTTAAACATCTTCTGTTTATTCACCTTTCTACTCGCCAATCTGATCTCTTGAGCCGGTATCACACGAGAGCTGTTATAGTCAACATTCTAGGGTCATAATTTTTCTGGCAACATTTCTGGGATATTTTGCACTGGTATCGGAAATTAGACTGACGATAGAATAATTTTGGTGACTGAATCATTTAAAACGTTGACCTCATACGCTGCCAGACCAGTGTTCAGGATAAATGTTGAGGGAAAAAGCGCTCGTGTGATACCGGCTTTGAAGCAAACATCAATCAACTCTTCCATTTCTCCCAATATACTCGGTGCCCTTTTTTTTGTCTCTCTTGGAAGGATCTTATCTCATCTCTCGCTAAATCAGTTTCTCAGAAGGTAGGTGGGCTCAACCGTCTCCGAGGGTTCTTCTCGTTCACTCTAGGACATAAATCGTGGTCTCCAATTTTCGAAGGTATCCCGAATTGAATTGAATCTTTGTATTTGTAATTATTATTGTATTTATATATTTATCTATGTTTGTTTTGTTTTTCCCTCCTATCATTAGGCATCATTACACCTGCTGACTATTGTTGCTTGCTTTCCCTTGTAATCTCTGGTAATATTTTGATAGCACCACCCCCTAGTGCCCAGGATCCCGTGACTATTTTGTGTATGTACTTTAAAAAAAAAAATCCTGAGCGCTAATTGGATTATAACTCTTTCTGACGTGATAATCCAGGCCTACCCCTTTCCCTTCCTTCTCTCCTTTCCTGTATTACTTTTCTTTACTCCTCTCTCTTTCCTCCTCCTCCTCCTCCTCCCCCTCCCCCTCCCCTTGCTCCTCCCTTTCACCCTCATTTTTCCCGCCTTTCACCCAATTAATCACAAGTTTTGAGAGCTGGCGAAAATATTAATGAGTCATTTTCAAGGTGTTTGACCCAGTTAGGCTAATCTGGGCCCATTTTTTCTCCCACGGCTGTAATTTATTAACGCTACTCTACACTAACGGGAAAATGTTGGGGTATTTAGAGTAATGGTCAATACTCAGTAATCTATTGTGTGTTTAGGCAGGATTAACTGAGAGTTTTTGATAAGCGGTTCATCACTGGTTGTATGATGAGAGGGATACTGATCATTATTGTCTATTATATATATATATATATATATATATATATATATATATATATATAGTATATGTGAAATGTTTGACCAAGGTGGGAGTGAAAGTGAAAAGATTCAAGATTTTGTCGTCATTATCAAACTTTACTCGAAAAATTTTACGCGAATTTTTTTCCCCGTCACTAATTTGATACAAAAAGTGAATATTTTAGCAATGTAGGCGCTGAAAGTCATTTATTTTAGTCTTCATTATAGTGAGATTTTCACATATACATTGTTTATTATAGAGCGAGTGGGATGTGGAGGGATTAGGATGAAGGTAGTTAATAAATAAGGGAGATTGTAAGAAATATATTATTACTATATTAGATAGATAGCCAGATATAATTGGTAAGTAAACAGGGATTGGATATTTAGATTGGTGGATATATATATATATATATATATATATATATATATATATATATATATACCCGGTATATATATATATATATATATATATATATATATATATATATATTCATCAATCGATCAATCAGTCACTTCAGTCTGTGTATCTAATAATACATTAATATATCTATCTATGTATCTGTGTATCTATCTATCTCGCCAAATATCTACCCCCCAGGTCTTGCCAGTAAGGTGAGCCAGGTAAACACAGCCATTGGTGCGGCCAGAAGTTAACCAGATGAGCCAACTTGGCCACTTAGGTACCCCCTGGGGAGCTAGGGCATATCCGATTGCCTGACCCCTGCTGTGTTCGGATTGGCTGTGTATATATGTGTGTGTGTGTGTGTGTGTGTGTGTGTGTGTGTGTGTGTGTGTTTATTTTGTTATTATTTTTTGTTTTAAAAGAGGGGGGGGGGATCTTTGGAGGTATTATGTAGGTGTTTAGGGGTAGATGTTTTAGAGGGTTTCGGGGTGTTTTGGTTGAGCTTTGGACATGTTTGGGGAGATCCAGTGTATTAGCATGTTTTGGGTATATTATAGTTGATATGGGTATATTGAAGTGTGTTGGGGTGTATTAGAGTATGTTTGGGGTTATTAGAGTGTGTTTTGGTGTATCCCAGTAAGTGTATTATAGGTGTATTAGAGTGTGCTTTGGTGTATTAAAGTGTATTTGGGAGTATTAGAATGGATTTGAGTGTCTTGGTGTAGTTGAGTGCGTTTGGGTGTATCAGAGTGTGTTTGGTTGTATTATAGAGAGTTTGGTTGTATTATAGTGCGTTTGGGTGTATCAGAGTGTGTTTGGATGTATTATAGAAAGTTTGGGTGTATTATAGTGCGTTTGGGTGCATCAGAGTGTGTTTGGTTGTATTATAGAGAGTTTGGGTGTATTATAGTGCGTTTGGGTGCATCAGAGTGTGTTTGGTTGTATTATAGAAAGTTTGGGTGTATTATAGTGCGTTTGGGTGCATCAGAGTGTGTTTGGTTGTATTATAGAAAGTTTGGGTGTATTATAGTGCGTTTGGGTGCATCAGAGTGTGTTTGGATGTATTATAGAGAGTTTGGGTGTATTTGAGTGTGTTTGGGTATATTAGAGTGTGTTTGGTTGTATTAAGAGTGTTTGGATGTATTATGTGTTATAATTAAGTGTACTATTATTATTATGTATATTATTAATTAGGTGTACTTGTCGTTCATTACACACCTTTCATTAGCTTACATTAAACGCTTTGTCTATTATTTCCGGCGAACATAATATGACATAATTGATCCCCAAATTGCCAACTTTTGCGATCTGAAGAGAATAACTATTGTACTTGTTAACCCAAATTGATCCACCATATACATTCCTCCATCTCTCTCTCTCTCTCTCTCTCTCTCTCTCTCTCTCTCTCTCTCTCTCTCTCTCTCTCTCTCTCTCTTTCTCTCTTTCTCTCTCTCTCTCTAAATGATATGAGGTCGTCGCGTGAAGGTGACTAAACGAATGTCACTTCTCCTGCCCAAACATTAATAATTTCCATCTCCCCCATCTATTTCCATCCCCCTCCCCCTCTCCTGTCCCCTCTACCTATCTATCTATCTATCGGTCCTCTATTGTCTCCCAGCGCGACAGAACGATTATTTCCTCCCTCGCTCTCTCTATCTCTATGTCTCTCTCACTCTTTTTTTTTTCTCTTTTTCCCCCCATTGGTCGCTTCATTCACACGGAAGACTAATTTCCTCCCAGCCTTGAGACCGTAAAAATGCGATATGCAGAA